>CM076581.1:41113647-41498084 GCA_034641835.2 Pinus albicaulis | reverse complement strand
TCCTGTCATCAAAATATTGGTACAATACAAAATGTAATGGCCCTACATCTTAGAGGGAAATCTTTAGAATAATTTTTCCACGATAAATGGCAAGGAGAAAAAATGGTACTGTCAAAAGTTTCGATAAAATGTGGTCTCAACAATGGGACATTTAAACCCAAAAAAACTCAATGGGAACCTTGTCTCATTTCCAACATGGACAAAGTTTGACGAGAGGTTTTTGTACCATTAATTGAAAAATCGAAAAGCACGTCGGCCTACTTTATTAAATAAGTAGAATATATATTGGCGGACCACAATTTATGATGGGACATTTGTACTTTTGGCTCATTAATCCATGCATTGAGCAATAACATCTTCATTCTCATAATCAATCAGACTACAGAAAAATAAATTAAAATATTGTCAAAAAATAATAAATTTCAATATACGAAGTTAAACTATGGAAATTTAACAAATTTTTTAAGTCAACTCCAAAGTAATATGAGTTTGACCATAAACTAAATGCAATATTCTGTGTAGTAAGAGAGAGAGAGATAATAAATAAATAAGATAATTGAAAATCATTACAAGGAAGTCTACATAAATATATCTCCAAACTAATATGTGGAACTATTAATTTTATAATCATGGATAATATGTGATATTAGCTTAGGTTCCCATCATCACTATACCGACAATATAAATCCAAACCTCTATCTAAAGGTAATGATGTGGATATAGCATTAATGTCTTCTAATTAAAAGGGCTACTAGTGGGAGGAAGAGAAATTTTGACTAGAAATCTTAGATACAATGAAGAAAATAATGTCCTCTTTAGCTTACATGCAACAAATAATTTTGGACCCATGACTCAATTTTTTACTAATTATTAAACCCGCAACAACCTACAAGTATATTTACATGAAAAAGACAACACCATATATTTATGTATACAACTAGCCCTATCAAATAAATTAAATAGTTGTTACATGAAACTAATACTCAATTCGAATTCTTTTACAGTGTGAGATTATTAATTATTTAGTGATAATTATTTTGAATTTAGTATCAATTATATAGTATTTTATATTAATGAATTATTTAGGTTTTCATATTAATATTTTTTGGATTTCGGTCTTACCAAACTCTTTTGATTCAATTCCAATACAACAACTTCACTCCTAATTTTTTTTTGGTTGGATACCATGAAAGTATCAAACCAATGCACACACGTCATATAGTAGTAAATTGGTAAAGTAGATGCATTTGTAATTATACCGAAGGAGATGATATAAGTGCACACATGTCCTACAATAATGAATTTCTAAAGTAGGTAAATTTGTAACTTTACCAAAAAAATAGATAGAGTTTAAAGTTACATTGTTATGAATTTTGTAAAAAGAAAATTATTTAAAAACCTATAAGAAAGAAAGAAAGAAAGTATTGTTAACGTCCACGAGGCTAAAAATAGCCTATGGGACATATTGCTTCTCCATCTGCCTTTTTTATTCGGCCCTTTTCCTATGAAGTTTTACAATAACCGCTCCTAGCTTCTCGATAAACTCTTCGGTGAATAGATTATTCGAAGAACTAGCTGCCAGAATACTTGCATAATTTTCCCTGTTGTCTTTAAAGGCCTCGCATTCTAAAATGAAATGTTTTTCTGTTTCCACTTTTCTGGAAGAGCGAAAAATACATACCTGATGGGTAACTCCAACCCACAACCCAGTTAATTAATTTAACAAATAAAATATAAACACGCACATACCCAATTGGCATTATTACGTGGCATATCAATACATTGTGGATCTCCTACACGTCGGACTATGGCTAATGACACAACAAAAATCCTTGATTTTCCAGCTTCCGTAGGATTTGTCACAGCACTTTGGTGATCTGCATTTAATTCCACAGTAATGACTCCAGCTCGATTGTTGTGTCTCTCGTTTTCCTCGCCTTAGGGTTCGCTCTCAACCCACCTTGGCGATCATTTGCAATTCTGTTCGGTGTTTCTGAGTGAGGGTTTCGCTCTGCGTCTTTTTTCTGAGATTTTCACTTGTAAGTTCCGGCTTCCCCTATAACTGGTTTGCAATGGCGGACTGCTAACGTTGTGAACCCCGTTTAACGTTTCTGCTTCTTCGACAGGATCATTCGTTTCCACTGTAATTGCATGTTACTTTTAGACCACAGTTCTCACTATTTGTTTTCTGTTGTAGTTATCTTCCGCAACTGGTGATTTTGTTTCGGCTGTGTACAGGTGGTTTCTACTGTAATGTTTCACTGGTTCATTCAATTTCGTCCAGCGCTCCACTGGTAAGTCGGCTCTCTTTGATTCAGTTTCTCATTCACCTCCTTCTCGTTCTGATCGTTGGGCTCCTTGTGAGCAGGTCTGGTCGTTTTTTTTTTTCCTTCGTGGTAGCTGTCTAATCCAGCCAAAAAAAAAAATCAACGTGCTCTTTCCTTCTCGTAAGGTAGGGATGTCGAATTCCATCCACCGTCCTTCAATTTCTGTGGATGCATCACATGGTATGCTGGACTAACGCCATCTTTACGTATCTGGAATAATACGGTGTTCTCACGCTCAGTATTCAACCTTGGTTAACCTGGATTCCCCGATTTCTCAGCAGGTAGTATCCTTCCTGTTCCAACTTCTCTTTTATGTTGGTATTTGTCACTCCAATATTTCTCGAAGTCTTGAGCGTATTCTTGGAACTGCTTCGCCTTATTTTCCCAGCCGATCTTGACCATTGATTTGTACGGGTTCTCTTCTCGGGTTTGAAGCCAGCTAATAACTTGTAGCTATTTCAAAATAATTATTGTAATCCTAACGGTTTTTTTTTCTTTGCGTGGTCAAACCCCAACTACAATATTTTGTTGAATAAACTTCGTTTTATAATATGTCAGTAAGCGTAAAAAATGCGGATTTCACGAATATGTGAGGCTAATATATTGGAGAAAAGAAAACACAATTCGGTTCAATTTGCTCGAAAATACGATAGTGTAATAAGCTGTTACACATGGAATTAAATTATCTGCATGTATGTGACTTCTATTAGAAACTTTTTGTTTCACGTCTCCTTGTTGATGATGTTTGGCGATTCTCCTTCGATACGTAAGTCTCGTGTATTATGACAACAGTGCATTAATTGTATTGCCTTCCTCTAGTGGCTGTTCACTTCATGAAAGAAAAAGAGATATTAGTACAACTATTTGATACTATATTTCTTGTTAATAAATTGTCGTTACCATGCACATTAATCTGTAAACAAAACTGTTACTCCGTAAATCAACACAAAATGATTTGCTGCACAATTATGCTACTGGTTTTATTACTCTTCTTTTCTTGACAGGTTGCAGAACCCTCGTAAAGTACCCCTCCTCTTCTTTTTGTAGCTCAGTGGAGGGTAAATTCGTTACCAGTTGGTAACTGCCCCACTGTCAGTTACAAAGTTACACTTTACATATTATTGCTATTTTCATTTTATCACTAACGAATTTAAAACAGCCAAATAACCCTACCATAGTTTCTTAACAAAAATTAAAAACAAAAAGTCGGCTATACTAATGCAAACCCCCCTACTGATGACTAATCCTCTAATCAAGAACAAACAAATTAAACATGGACAGGTTCAAAGACCTGTTAAAACCACACATCACCAAAAGACAGGAAAACCTGTTGTCTGTTTGCCTCCCTAGTCGGATGCTCCTGCATCAGGCTCCCGGGGTAGCAAAAAGTCAGGGCTCCGCTCCATGAGATCATCCACTGAATAGCCAGCTTTCTGAATCTGTGCTGCGTCAAGCCAGGAACTGTCCTCAATAGGACGGTTCTTCCACTTGAACAGGTACTGTAAATAGTCCTTCCTGCGTGTTCGTTTGGCTACTTGTGTGTCGAGGATACCCTCGATCTCAAGGGGCTGCGCTGCAGGCATCTGCCTCAACCAAAAATCCTCCTCAACTGGGGTGTTCCGTTCTGGCCTTGTTGTCTCTTCGTCTTCGGGACTGGCAGTGTAAGGAAACAAATCTACCACATTAAAAATGGGCGAAATGCCTATTCCGAGTGGCAGCTGTATTTCGTAGGCATTGGCAGAAAACTTTCGAAGAATTTTGCAGGGGCCAATATTTTTAAACTTTAATTTGTTATATTGCCCTTTCGGAAAACGTTCCTTGCGCAAATGAGCAAGTACTTCGTCCCCAACATTGAACTGAACTTCTCGCCTTTTCAAATCTGCCTGCTATTTGTATCTTTGACTGTTGTCCATCAACTTCGATTTCACCTGCTCATGCAGATCACTCATTGCTTGAGCGAAATCTTCTCCATCTGCGCTTCTTTTCTCGAGCTTTCCCAAATCCCAGAGTTCATGCACTCTGCGAGGATGCATGCCGTACAGAACCTGAAAAGGACTGTATCCCGTACTGCGATTTGGAGAATCGTTGTACGCAAATTCCGCTTGGGCAAGTACGCGATCCCACATCCGCGAATTTTCTCCGATAAAGCTTCGTAGCAAGTTTCCCAAACTCCTATTCACCACCTCTGTTTGCCCATCAGTCTGTGGGTGATAAGCGGAGCTGAAATTTAACTGGGTGTCCAGCTTTTTCCACAGGGTACGCTAGAAGTGTCCTGTGAACCGCACATCCCTGTCTGAAATAATGGACCTCAGTAAGCCATGCAGTCGAACAATTTCTGTGAAGAACAAGTGGGCTACGTGAGTAGCATCACTGGTTTTTCGACAGGGTATAAAGTGCGCCATCTTTGAAAATATATCGACTACTACCATTACTGAATCAAATCCTCGCTGTGTTCTAGGCAAACCCAGGACAAAGTCCAAACTGACTGAGTCCCACGGCCTACTCGGTATGGGTAATGGCGTATAAAGTCCTGCATTCTGGCTGTGTCCTTTTGCCAACTGACACATTTTGCACCTGCTTACATACCTCTGCACATCTCGTCGCAACTTTGGCCAATAATAAAAATGCTCTATCTGGGATAATGTCTTGTCTATGCCGAAATGTCCGGCTAGACCTCCGCTATGCTTTTCCCAAATAATGTTCTCCCGCATTGAACAATCGGGAATACACAACTGTCCTCCCCTAAACAATAATCCTTCTTGCAGATTGTAGTCCAACCATGGACTATTATTCTGCAGCAAGGGGTTCTGACACGCCTCATGGGCCTCCTTAAAATCTGTATCTGTCTGATATAGATTCTTCAAGTGCTCAAAACCCAGCACCTGCACCGTACTCTCCTGCAAGAGCAAAGCTCTTCTGCTTAATGCATCTGCCACCTTGTTGGATTGCCCGCTGATATGCTTCAATACAAATGTAAAGCTTTGTAGATATTCCACCCACTCTGCATGCTTGTGATTCAACTTGTGTTGCTGCATAACATACTGTAAAGCAGAATTGTCAGAAAATAACACAAACTCATTACCTAACAAATAGTGCCTCCAGTGCTTCAAGGCTTGAACGACCGCATAAAATTCTTTGTCGTAAGACGAATACTTCTGCCTACTTTCGTTCAATTTCTCACTGAAATAAGCAACCGGTCTGTCCTCCTGGCTAAGTATTGCCCCAATGGCTTTACCGCTGGCATCACAACGAACTTGAAAAATTTTGTTGAAATCTGGCAATCTCAAGTCGGCCTCTCAGTGATCTTTTTCTTCAGAGTCTGAAAACTGTTTTCTGCTGCTTCAGTCCAGCAAAAAGGCTAATTTGCCTTCTCAATTGTGTCCAACATGGGTGCGCAAATCCCGCTAAAATTCCTGATAAACTTTCTGTAAAAGCTTGCTAAACCATGAAAGCTTCGAACCTCGAACAAATTCTTTGGGGATGGCCAGTTAACTATTGTTGCAATCTTTTCCGGATCCATCTTCAACTCGTTTTCTGCAATCACAAAACCCAGATAAACTAATTCTTTTTGAAAAAAAGTACACTTTTTCAAATTTATCAGCAGTTTATTATGCTGCAATTTTCTCAATACACTTCGAAAATGTCGGAAGTGTTCCTCCGTTCTGCTGAAAATTAAAATATCATCCAAATACACAATCACAAATTTCCCAATGAACTCCTTCAGTACTTCGTTCATTAGGCGCATGAAAGTACTGGGGGCGTTGCTTAACCCAAATGGCATCACCAGCCATTCATACAGCCCTTCATTCGTCTTGAAAGTTGTCTTCCATTCATCCCCCTCTCGGATTCTGATCTGATGGTACCCACTCTTCAAATCAATCTTTGAAAAATAAGCTGCCCCACTCAAACAGTCCATCATATCGTCCATTCTTGGTAACGGAAACCTGTATCGGATAGTAATTTTGTTAATAGCCCTTGAGTCTGTACACATCCGCCACTCGCCTCCTTTCTTTGGAGCCAAAACTGTCGGAACTGCACAGGGGCTCATGCTTTCTCTAATCAGCCCTTTATCAAGCAATTCCTGCACCTGTTTCCGAATTTCTTCATTATCTTTCGGGCTCATACGATAAGCTGCCTTATTTGGCAAGCAAGCTCCTGGTATAAAATCAATACAGTGGCTGATACCTCTCTCGGGGGGCAGTTCATCTGGAAGATTGTCCACTATGATATCTCCAAAATCCTGCAACATGTCTTGAATCTCTTCAGGTAAATCTGAAATCTTTGTGTGCAGTACCACTGTTTTTGGCCTTCTCACAACAGCAAAATTCACATCATTGTTTTCGATCTGTTTCAAAAACTCTTTTCCACCCATCAGCAGCGCTTTTACTCCACTAGCTTCTGCTGTACCTTCCTCTTTAATGGGTACGAGCGTGTGCTTGATCCCATCTTTGACAAACTTATAGCAGTTCGTTTTTCCGTCATGAACTACTTTTCTGTCAAACTGCCAGGGCCTTCCTAACAGTTTATGACAGACATCCATTGGCATAACATCGCAGATAATTTTGTCCTTATATCTGCCTATCTGGAACTCCACCTCGCACTGTTCATCAACTAACAGTTGATGTCCTTTCTGCAGCCACGACACTTTGTAGGGAGTGGGATGTTTCAGTTTTTTCAGTCCCAACTTCTCCACCATTTCCGTGGCCACCAAATTATCAGTACTTCCGCTGTCAATGATCAGTTTGCAGCACTTACCCTGTGATTTGCAAACTGTCCGGAACAAAGCCTTTCTTTGATCTGGTTCCACAATCTCCTTCGCTAGTTTTATCAACACCTTGTTCAACACCAAGGCTTCACCTGTCTCTGGTGCATTCTCCACTTCCTGAGGCGGTGCTTCCGCTTCCTCCAGTTGGGCAACATAAGCTCCTCTCCCACCTGCTGGTTCACCTTCAGGACATTCATACGACTTGTGCCCCCACTTGCGGCACCTATAGCACTGGACAGCTCCTCTGCCCCGACCATTACCTCTCCCTCGCTGGGTTGGTCGTCCTCCTCTAGTGCTATTGTCCTTTTCTGCTGTTCCTGCAGATTTGGAACGGTTGCCTTCTTCATTGGAACCTGTACCTCTGCCTCTGCCAAAGGCCTTCCCCTTTCCTCTGCCAGATCCACCTCCTCTTCTGGCATTCTGCTTCATGTTTATTTTCTCCTCTGCCTTCAAGGCAAACTGGTATGCTTCATCTAAATTTCTGGGTGAGAGAATACCGATTTCATCCAGTATCTCCCCTCTCAACCCATTCACGAACCTTGTTGTTTTTTCTGGGGTATCTTCTATATACCCTGCCCTGAAATTTAACTTATAAAACTCTTCTGTATATTCCTTGACCGTCATTCCCCTTTTCCTCAAGTTCTGTACTTGCCTGTACAGCATAATTTGATAATCTTTAGGCAAAAACTTCTCTTTCAGCTTTGCCTCCATTCTGGCCCACTTCTTTATAGGCTGTTTATTTAGCCTTTTCCTTTCTGCCTGAACGTTGTCCCACCACAAGGACGCATGTCCTTTCAACTTGGTGGCAGCGAACTTCACCTTCTTGTCCTCACTGGTTTCCTCAAACTCAAAATATTTGTTTACTTCACTCAGCCAATCCAATAACACATCTGTCGACAAACTTCCGTCATAAGTGGAAATTTCATGTTTTGGCTTATGACTGGATAACAAAACTGATTTCAATAATCTGAGTTCAGGTGTCACCCCTTCGAATTCATCTGCTGGTTCTGCAACCTCTTCATCACTGTCATCCGCGGGGTCTCTCCTCCCCCCAGCTTCTACTGCTGCCAATCTTTCATTCAAAATTTGAATCTCTTCTCGCAGTCCCTCTTCTGTTGCTCTTCGGACTGCTCTTCCTCTTCCTCTCCCTCTTCTGCCAACTTCCATATTCTCGTGACCTCAAACTTGCTCTGATACCACTTTGATGGGTAACTCCAACCCACAACCCAGTTAATTAATTTAACAAATAAAATCTAAACACGCACATACCCAACTGGCATTATTACGTGGCATATCAATACATTTTTGATCTCCTACACGTCGGACTATGGCTAATGACACAACAAAAATCCTCGATTTTCCAACTTCCGTAGGATTTGTCACAGCACTTTGGTGATCTGCATTTAATTCCACAGTAATGACTCCAGCTCGATTGTTGTGTCTCTCATTTTCCTCGCCTTAGGGTTCGCTCTCAACCCACCTTGGCGGTCATTTGCAATTCTGTTCGGTGTTTCCGAGTGAGGGTTTCGCTCTGCGTCTTTTTTCTGAGATTTTCACTTGTAAGTTCCGGCTTCCCCTGTAACTAGTTTGCAATGGCGGATTGCTAACGTTGTGAACCCTGTTTAACGTTTCTGCTTCTTCGACAGGATCATTCGTTTCCACTGTAATTGCATGTTACTTTTAGACCACAGTTCTCACTATTTGTTTTCTGTTGTAGTTATCTTCCGCAACTGGTGATTTTGTTATTCGGCTGTGTACAGGTGGTTTCTACTGTAATGTTTCACTGGTTCATTCAATTTCGTCCGGCGCTCCACTGGTAAGTCGGCTCTCTTTGATTCAGTTTCTCATTCACCTCCTTCTCGTTCTGATTGTTGGGCTCCTTGTGAGCAGGTCTGGTCGTTTTTGTTTTTCCTTCGTGGTAGCTGTCTAATCCAGCCAAAAAAAAAAATCAACGTGCTCTTTCCTTCTCGTAAGGTAGGGATGTCGAATTCCATCCACCGTCCTTCAATTTCTGTGGATGCATCACATGGTATGCTGGACTAACGCCATCTTTCTGTCTTATGCAGGTAATACAGTGTTCTCACGCTCCAGTATTCAACCTTGGTTAACCTCGTTCCCCGATTTCTCACAGGTAGTATCCTTCCCTATTCCAACTTCTCTTTTTACGCTGGTATTTGTCACTCCAATATTTCTCGGAGTCTTGACTGTAACAACTGGAACTCCGCCATGTATTTTCCCTATTTCAGTCTGGTTAAGTCTTGTACAGGTTCTCTTCTCTGGGTTTCGAGGAAAACCCCGCCTGTAACTTGTAGCTATTTCAAAACTCAATTATTGTAATCCTAAGGGTTTTTT
The DNA here is from genome assembly GCA_034641835.2 of Pinus albicaulis. Taxonomy (NCBI): domain Eukaryota; kingdom Viridiplantae; phylum Streptophyta; class Pinopsida; order Pinales; family Pinaceae; genus Pinus; species Pinus albicaulis. The sequence goes on along the minus strand of CM076581.1, from coordinate 41,488,640 downwards.
TTTTCTTTGCTTGGTCAAACCCCAACTACAATCTTTTGTTTCGAATAGCTTCGTTTTATAATGTAATCAATGAAACTGTAAAAAAATACTGGACTCTAAATAAGACAGGCTAATATATTCGGAAAGAAAACTTCAATTTCGGTTTCAATTTGCTCAGAAAATACGATAGCGTAATAACTGTTACCCGTAGATTAAATTATCTGCCTGTATGTGACTTCTATTCGCTTTCTGTTTTCACGTCTCCTTGTTGATGATGTTTGGCCGATTCTCCTTCGATCTGTAAGTCTCTGTATTATGACAACAATTCGTAGTGACTGCCTTCCTGCACTACCGTGACTATTCACTTTGCATGAAGAAAAAGAGATAAAGAAATACAACTATTTGTTACTATAGTTCTTGTTAATAAATTGTCAGTGCCATGCACATTAATCTGTAAACAAAACTGTTACTCCGTAAATCAACACAAAATGATTTGCTGCACAATTATGCTACTGGTTTTATTACTCTTCTTTTCTTGACAGGTTGCAGAACCCTCGTAAAGTACCCCTCCTCTTCTTTTTGTAGCTCAGTGGAGGGTAAATTCGTTACCAGTTGGTAACTGCCCCACTGTCAGTTACACAGTTACACTTTACATATTATTTCTATTTTCATTTTATCACTAACGAAATTTAAAACAGCCAAATAACCCTACCACAGTTTATTAATAAAATTAAAAACAAAAAGTCGGCTATACTAAAGCAAACCCCCCTACTGATAACTAATCCTCTAATCAAGAACAAACAAATTAAACATGGACAGGTTCAAAGACCTGTTAAAACAACACATCACCAAAAGACAGGAAAACCTGCTATCTGTTTGCCTCCCTAGTCGGATGCTCCTGCATCAGGCTCCCGGGGTAGCAAAAAATTCATGGCTCCGCTCCATGAGATCATCCACTGAATAGCCCGTTTTCTGAACCTGTGCTGCGTCAAGCCAGGAACTGTCCTCAATAGGACGGTTCTTCCACTTGACCAGGTACTGTAAATAGTCCTTCCCGCGTGTCTGCCACATTGTGGTGTCGAGGATACTCCGATCTCAAGGTCATGGTTGGTATCCGCCCTCAACCAAACATCCTCTTCATCTGGGGTATTCCATTATGGCCTTGTTGCCTCTTCGTCTTTGGGACTGGTAGTGTAAGGGAACAAATCTGCCACATAAAAAATGGGCGAAATGCCTATTCCGGGTGGCAGCTGTATTTCGTAGGCATTGGCAGAAAACTTGCGAAGAATTTTGTAGGGGCCAATCTTTTTAAACTTTAATTTGCTATACTACCCTTTTGGAAACGATTCCTTGCGCAAGTGAGCAAGGACTTCATCCCCAACATTGAACTGAACTTCTCGCCTTTTCAAATCTGCCTACTGTTTGTATCTTTGACTGTTGTCTACCAACTTCAATTTCACCCACTCATGCAGATCACTCACTGCTTGAGCGAAATCTTCTCCATCTGCGCTTCTTTTCTCGAGCTTTCCCAAATCCCGTAGTTCATGCACTCCGCGAGGATGCATGCCGTATAGAACCTGAAAAGGACTGTATCCCATACTGCGATTTGGATAATCGTTATACACAAATTCCGCTTGGGCAAGTACGCGATCCCACATTCGCGAATTTTCTCCGATTAAGCTTCTTAGCAAGTTCCCCAAACTCCTATTTACCACCTCTGTTTGTCCATCAGTCTGTGGGTGATAAGAGGAGCTGAAATTTAGCTGGGTGTCCAGCTTTTTACACAGGGTACGCCAGAAGTGTCCTATGAACCGCACATCCCGGTCTGAAATAATGGACCTCGGCAAGCCATGCAGTCGAACAATTTCTGTAACAAACAAGTGGGCTACGTGCGTAGCATCACTGGTTTTCCGACAGGGTATAAAATGCGCCATCTTTGAGAATTTATCCACCACTACCATCACTGAATCAAATCCTCGCTGTGTTCTAGGAAAACCTAGGACAAAGTCCAAACTGACTGAGTCCCATGGCCTACTCGGTATGGGCAACGGCGTATAGAGTCTGGCATTCTAGCTGTGACCTTTTGCCAACTGACACATTTTGCACCTGCTTACATACCTCTGCACATATCGCGGCAACTTTGGCCAATAATAGAAATTCTCCATCTGGGATAATGTCTTGTCTATACCGAAATGTCCGGCTAGACCTCCGCTATGCTTCTCCCGAATAATGTTTTCCCACATTGAACAATCGGGAATACACAACTGTCCTCCCTTAAATAACAATCCTTCTTGCAGATTGTAGTCCAACCACGGACTGTGATTCCGCAGTAAAGGGTTCTGACATGCTTCATGTGCCTCCTTAAAATTTGTATCTATCTGATATAGATCCCTCAAGTGTTCAAAACCCAGCACCTACACCGTACTCTCCTGCAAGAGCAAAGCTCTTCTGCTTAATGCGTCTGCCACCTTGTTGGATTTCCCGCTGATATGCTTCAATACAAATGTAAAGCTTTGCAGATATTCCACCCACTCTGCATGCTTGTGATTCAACTTGTGCTGCTGCATAACATACTGTAAAGCAGAATTGTCAGAAAATAACACAAACTCATTACCTAACAAATAGTGCCTCCAGTGCTTCAAGGCTTGAACGACCGCATAAAATTCTTTGTCGTAAGACGAATACTTCTGCCTACTTTCGTTCAATTTCTCACTGAAATAAGCAACCGGTCTGTCCTCCTGGCTAAGTACTGCCCCAATGGCTGTACCGCTGGCATCACAACGAACTTGAAAAATTTTGTTGAAATCTGGCAATCTCAAGATCGGCCTCTCAGTGATCTTTTTCTTCAGAGTCTGAAAACTGTTTTCTGCTGCTTCAGTCCAGCAAAAAGGCTGATTTGCCTTCTTAATTGTGTCCAACATGGGTGCGCAGATCCCGCTAAAATTCCTGATAAACTTTCTGTAAAAGCTTGCTAAACCATGAAAGCTTCGAACCTCGAACAAATTCTTTGGGGATGGCCAGTTAACTATTGCTGCAATATTTGCCGGATCCATCTTCAACTCGTTTTCTGCAATCACAAAACCCAGATAAACTAATTCTTTTTGAAAAAAAGTACACTTTTTCAAATTTATCAGCAGTTTGTTCTGCTGCAATCTTCTCAATACACTTCGAACATGTCGGAAGTGTTCCTCCTTCGTTCTGCTGAAAATTAAAATATCATCCAAATACACAATCACAAATTTCCCAATGAACTCCTTCAGTACTTCGTTCATTAGGCGCATGAAAGTACTGGGGGCGTTGCTTAACCCAAATGGCATCACCAGCCATTCATACAGCCCTTCATTCGTCTTGAAAGATGTCTTCCATTCATCCCCCTCTCGGATTCTGATCTGATGGTACCCACTCTTCAAATCAATATTTGAAAAATAAGCTGCCCCACTCAAACAGTCCATCATATCGTCCATTCTTGGTAACGAAAACCTGTACCAGATAGTAATTTTGTTAATAGCCCTTGAGTCTGTACACATCCGCCACTCGCCTCCTTTCTTTGGAGCCAAAACTGTCGGAACTGCACAGGGGCTCATGCTTTCTCTAATCAGCCCTTTATCAAGCAATTCCTGCACCTGTTTCCGAATTTCTTCATTATCTTTCGGGCTCATACGATAAGCTGCCTTATTTGGCAAGCAAGCTCCTGGTATAAAATCAATACAGTGGCTGATACCTCTCTCGGGGGGCAGTTCATCTGGAAGATTGTCCACTATGATATCTCCAAAATCCTGCAACATGTCTTGAATCTCTTCAGGTAAATCTGAAATCTTTGTGTGCAGTACCACTGTTTTTGGCCTTCTCACAACAGCAAAATTCACATCATTGTTTTCGATCTGTTTCAAAAACTCTTTTCCACCCATCAGCAGCGCTTTTACTCCACTAGCTTCTGCTGTACCTTCCTCTTTAATGGGTACGAGCGTGTGCTTGATCCCATCTTTGACAAACTTATAGCAGTTCGTTTTTCCGTCATGAACTACTTTTCTGTCAAACTGCCAGGGCCTTCCTAACAGTTTATGACAGACATCCATTGGCATAACATCGCAGATAATTTTGTCCTTATATCTGCCTATCTGGAACTCCACCTCGCACTGTTCATCAACTAACAGTTGATGTCCTTTCTGCAGCCACGACACTTTGTAGGGAGTGGGATGTTTCAGTTTTTTCAGTCCCAACTTCTCCACCATTTCCGTGGCCACCAAATTATCAGTACTTCCGCTGTCAATGATCAGTTTGCAGCACTTACCCTGTGATTTGCAAAATGTCCGAAACAAAGCCTTTCTTTGATCTGGTTCCACAATCTCCTTCGCTGGTTTTATCAACACCTTGTTCAACACCAAGGCTTCACCTGTCTCTGGTGCATTCTCCACTTCCTGAGGCGGTGCTTCCGCTTCCTCCGGTTGGGCAACATAAGCTCCTCTCCCACCTGCTGGTTCACCTTCAGGACATTCATACAACTTGTGCCCCCACTTGTGGCACCTATAGCACTGGACAGCTCCTCTGCCCCGACCATTACCTCTCCCTCGCTGGGTTGGTCGTCCTCCTCTAGTGTTGTTGTCCTTTTCTGTTGTTCCTGCAGATTTGGAACTGCTGCCTTCTTCATTGGAACCTGTACCTCTGCCTCTGCCAAAGGCCTTCCCCTTTCCTCTGCTAGATCCACCTCCTCTTCTGGCATTCTGCTTCCTTTTTATTTTCTCCTCTGCCTTCAAGGAAAACTGGTATGCTTCATCTAAATTTCTGGGTGAGAGAATACCGATTTCATCCAGTATCTCCCCTCTCAGCCCATTCACGAACCTTGTTGTTTTTTCTGGGGTATCTTCTATATACCCTGCCCTCAAATTTAACTTATAAAATTCTTCTGTATATTCCTTGACCGTCATTCCCCTTTGCCTCAAGTTCTGTACTTGCCTGTACAGCATAATTTGATAATCTTTAGGCAGAAACTTCTCTTTCAGCTTTGCCTCAATTCTGGCCCACTTCTTTAAAGGTTGTTTATTTAGCCTTTTCCTTTCTGCCTGAACGTTGTCCCACCACAAGGACGCATGTCCTTTCAACTTGGTGGCAGCGAACTTCACCTTCTTGTCCTCACTGGTTTCTTCAAACTCAAAATATATGTTTACTTCACTCAACCAATCCAATAACACATCTGCCGACAAACTTCCGTCATAAGTGGAAATTTCATGTTTTGGCTTATGACTGGATAACAAAACTTATTTCAATAATCTGAGTTCAGGTGTCACCCCTTCGAATTCATCTGCTGGTTCTGCAACCTCTTCATCACTATCATCCGTGGGGTCTCTCCTCCCCCCAGCTTCTACTGCTGCCAATCTTTCATTCAAAATTCGAATCTCTTCTCGCAGTCCCTCTTCTGCTGCTCTTCGGACTGCTCTTCCTCTTCCTCTTCCTCTTCTGCCAACTTCCATATTCTCGTGACCTCAAACCTGCTCTGATACCACTTTGATGGGTAACTCCAACCCACAACCCAGTTAATTAATTTAACAAATAAAATCTAAACACGCACATACTCAACTGGGATTATTACGTGGCATATCAATACATTGTGGATCTCCTACACGTCGGACTATGGCTAATGACACAACAAAAATCCTCGATTTTCCAGCTTCCGTAGGATTTGTCACAGCACTTTGGTGATCTGCATTTAATTCCACAGTAATGACTCCAGCTCGATTGTTGTGTCTCTCGTTTTCCTCGCCTTAGGGTTCGCTCTCAACCCACCTTGGCGATCATTTGCAATTCTGTTCGGTGTTTCTGAGTGAGGGTTTCGCTCTGCGTCTTTTTTCTGAGATTTTCACTTGTAAGTTCCGGCTTCCCCTATAACTGGTTTGCAATGGCGGACTGCTAACGTTGTGAACCCCGTTTAACGTTTCTGCTTCTTCGACAGGATCATTCGTTTCCACTGTAATTGCATGTTACTTTTAGACCACAGTTCTCACTATTTGTTTTCTGTTGTAGTTATCTTCCGCAACTGGTGATTTTGTTTCGGCTGTGTACAGGTGGTTTCTACTGTAATGTTTCACTGGTTCATTCAATTTCGTCCAGCGCTCCACTGGTAAGTCGGCTCTCTTTGATTCAGTTTCTCATTCACCTCCTTCTCGTTCTGATCGTTGGGCTCCTTGTGAGCAGGTCTGGTCGTTTTTTTTTTTCCTTCGTGGTAGCTGTCTAATCCAGCCAAAAAAAAAAATCAACGTGCTCTTTCCTTCTCGTAAGGTAGGGATGTCGAATTCCATCCACCGTCCTTCAATTTCTGTGGATGCATCACATGGTATGCTGGACTAACGCCATCTTTCTGTCTTATGCAGGTAATACAGTGTTCTCACGCTCCAGTATTCAACCTTGGTTAACCTCGTTCCCCGATTTCTCACGGGTAGTATCCTTCCCTGTTCCAACTTCTCTTTTTACGCTGGTATTTGTCACTCCAATATTTCTCGGAGTCTTGACTGTAACAACTGGAACTCCGCCGTGTATTTTCCCTATTTCAGTCTGGTTAAGTCTTGTACAGGTTCTCTTCTCTGGGTTTCGAGGAAAACCCCGCCTGTAACTTGTAGCTATTTCAAAACTCAATTATTGTAATCCTAAGGGTTTTTTTTTTCTTTGCGTGGTCAAACCCCAACTACAATCTTTTGTTTCGAATAGCTTCGTTTTATAATGTAAACAATGAAACTGTAAAAAAATACTGGACTCTGAATATGACAGGCTAATATATTCGGAAAGAAAACTTCAATTTCGGTTTCAATTTGCTCAGAAAATACGATAGCGTAATAAATGTTACCTGTAGATTAAATTATCTGCCTGTATGTGACTTCTATTCGCTTTCTGTTTTCACGTCTCCTTGTTGATGATGTTTGGCCGATTCTCCTTCGATCTGTAAGTCTCTGTATTATGACAACAATTCGTAGTGACTGCCTTCCTGCACTACCGTGACTGTTCACTTTGCATGAAGAAAAAGAGATAAAGAAATACAACTATTTGTTACTATAGTTCTTGTTAATAAATTGTCAGTGCCATGCACATTAATCTGTAAACAAAACTGTTACTCCGTAAATCAACACAAAATGATTTGCTGCACAATTATGCTACTGGTTTTATTACTCTTCTTTTCTTGACAGGTTGCAGAACCCTCGTAAAGTACCCCTCCTCTTCTTTTTGTAGCTCAGTGGAGGGTAAATTCGTTACCAGTTGGTAACTGCCCCACTGTCAGTTACACAGTTACACTTTACATATTATTGCTATTTTCATTTTATCACTAACGAATTTAAAACAGCCAAATCACCCTACCACAGTTTCTTAACAAAAATTAAAAACAAAAATCCGGCTATACTAAAGCAAACCCCCCTACTGATGACTAATCCTCTAATCAAGAACAAACAAATTAAACATGGACAGGTTCAAAGACCTGTTCAAAGACCTGTTAAAACAACACATCACCAAAAGACAGGAAAACCTGCTGTCTGTTTGCCTCCCTAGTCGGATGCTCCTGCATCAATACCCTTTCCTCCCACATTTCTTTTGGCCTTTTCCATCACCCTGTTTCACAACGGAGCTGATGAGAATTAGTCCTTAATTGAGCAATAGGAATTTTAGATCTCCAAGAAATATTGGCCCGTATGTATGCCTTTTGCTGATGGTTATGAGTGGGGTTAAACTCTTCAATTTAGTACTTCTTATATCTCCCAACTACATTTGTGGAACTTATCCATAACAAAAAAAATTATCTCTTTACTATTTGTAGGACACATGCTTAAGAAAATACCCCATTTACTAAACCATTTGTTGTTTTGCCGCATCCAAGTCTTCTTTCTTTTGCACAATCTGTCACTAAACACAACCTTAGGCCATCTACCCTCTTCCATTTGCTCAATTGTTTTCAAATACCTTATGACTCGCACCATAACAATTGCTTCAATAGGAGCAGGCCCTGTTTCACTTAACAGGATAGCATAAGGAACTGCACTTTTAATTTTGAATTTGTTTGTAATCAAACGCTTCTGAATTTTCTCAATTTGTTTCCACTGCATCTCGATTGTGTTGTTGGCCCACGGTTCACAACCGTAGAGAATCATTGGAATCACTAGAATCCCAAAAAGAGTTAGAGTGGTTTTCCAGTCCCACAACGCTGCCTCTCTACACATGTTTTGAAGAGCATAAAATGCCTTCCAACCCCCTAAGGTTATTTTCTTTCAACAACCATCCCAACTTAAATTTATATTGAAGTCAATCCCGAGGTATTTGTATTCTGCAACTTCTTCTAGAATGTTGCCTTCAAAGTAGAACTTATGTTGGTTATTCTTTCTTTTGTTAGAGAAAACCACTACTTTCGTTTTGCTAATATTGACTTGCATCCCCACCCTTCTACAAAAATGCTCAAGGGAACATAAGTGCTCTTGCAAACCAAGAGCTGATTTAGCAATCAATATAAGGTCATCTGCATACAAAAGAAGCCTTATAACAAACATGCCCAAATGGACACCATCACCCCCTTGCGAATTTAGTCACTCTTCAAGCTTGTCAATATATAACCCAAAAAGGGTAGGAGACAATGGGAAACCTTGCTTGACCCTATATCGCTTCTAAAACTTTCAGAAATACCTGCTAAAGTTCTAATTTTGACTTTCACCTCTTCATACAACCTATGCACAGCTGCTCTCAAATGTCTGGGAACCCCGAGTTCCTCCATTATACCCCAAAGCTTATCCCTCGTGTTAGCCATCTATAATATTTGTTATAGCAAAAGGTGGCTAAGACTTTTTTGAGCCTTCAAAGAACAAATTTTATTACTAAAAAGTGTTGGCTTTTGAAGACTCCTGAAGGCCTCATGCCTCTGTCCAAAATCTTCATCTCTGTTCCCATTTTATACTCGGAAATTCTGCTAATTTCATGAGAAAAGACTGTTGAAAAACCATCATTTTTTCCCTTCTTCCACTCAAAACTAACCTTCATTTGCTCCCCTTTTTTCTCCATAAAAACTCCCTTGTTTTCATGATTTCTTTTCTTCCCTTCATGAAAATCACTCTTACAAAGTTAAAAACTCACTCTTTAACCTTACCGAAACCCCCAAATCCATTGAAAACCTTGAAAAATTTCATGAAAAATACATGTTTTTGCATAAGGGCTTGAGCCCCCTTGGGCTAAGTTTCAAAACCACCTCCCCCACATGCCCACACCCCGGAACCAAGCGCTAAAACCTTCTCGGTGCTTATCGCATCGCAAAAAATCTAAGCGTGCAAGTCTTTGCCATGTTCTGAAAGTTCCGATGCGATTAAGCCTTTGCATCATATAAACTCTGATGTGATTAAGCCTTGTATTGTAAAAACCCTCGATCGCATTATCGTTTCATATAAACCATGGGCCCACCTTCGGCGCCTAAAAACCATTGAATAAACCATCCCAATCCATTTTTCCTTTGTAAAATACAAAAACCCATCTATCCAAAGTTTAATCTAAAAAACCAAAGTCACGTGTTTAATATAAAAATGGTTAGATTGAAAGACCGATCGCGCAATCGCATCGGAGGAATTCACAAATGGGTTGATTGAAACACCCGCATCAAAGTTTCCGATGCGATTGGGTCTTATATATGTTAAACTCCCCCACGCCTTTTTGTTTCATATGACTTTCCCCCGGGACCAAGTGTCGAAGTCCCGAAGCGCTCAATCGCATCGCAATATTTCAATGGGTTGATTGAAAGACCAAGCCCAAGGCTCCGATTGCGATTGGCTCCTTTGAATATATATGCCCCGGGCCCATTACGTTCCATATAACTAAAGGCCCTACAGTCAGGCGCCTCTCCACTTTATATATATATATATATATATATATATATATATATATATATATATATATATATATATATATATATATATATATATATATATATAGATATATATATATCCCGCCCCGATCCATAAAAAACCTTTGTTTTAGTTAAACTTTGGGTTTTATATATTATAAGGGGTTTTCCGCCGGTGCGTTTCAAAAACTAATCCCCGTCGTTGATCGAAAGCCGATCAAGCGGCCAGCACTCCATCGCATCGGAGTTTTGAATCGCATCGCAATTTTTACATTGCATACACTCGTTTGCTCCCGCCGATCGGCCATACCCCGATTTGTTTTCCACCGTTGATCTGATCCTCAGATCAACGGTCCATGCAAACTCGCATCGCATTTTTCCATTGTTGAGTTGTGTTTCCTTCCCCGATCGGCTTTTCCCCTGATTTTTTCTCCACCGTTGATCTAATCTTTAGATCGACGATCTACGCTTCATCGCATCGCATGTTTCAATCGGTGCACTTGCTCGCCACCCCCGATTGTGATCCTCCGATTGAATCTGGATCGCCCACGTGTCCAGATCGGACGGTCCAAAATCACTCCGACTTGTTCATTTTTCCCACTTTTCTTTAATCTCCTCTTAATAAATCTCCACCGTTGGATGCTTTCATCCAATGGCTACGCTCCTTCCCCGCCTTCTAAAAGTAGTTAAACCTTAAAACGCAGGATTTTCTAATATTTTGTGTATGTTGCAAGGATAAATGGTTTTCCCATTTATTCGAAAGAAATGTTGAGGGTCGGAGAAGACGTTTTCCGTGCCTTTGATTTATCATGGAGACTTTTCGCAAGGTTTGGATTCGATGTTTTATCAATGCTTCATGGGCATTGATGCCTTTAAAAGCCTAGCGCGGCCCTGCACATTGACAAGACACTGTTTTATTAAAAACACAGTTAAAAAGTATCAGTGTTGAAGCACAGAGCACAGCAGAACAGAAGATTGAAGATTAATTCCACAGTTTGATGGATTTCGGCTAATATTGATTATCAAAAGCCTAATCCATTGAATTAAAACACAATTAAAGGAACATCATAAGTGTTTAACAGACAGAAAGGCCTCCACCGCCACATTTGAGGCGAATTGATTCCTCAGCTACCATAAGTGCCACATGTGCCTTAAAACATTCAAGACAGAGGCCAAAGTTATTATTCGAAATCTGATATTTCGCCTCAGTGCAACCAGAGAGTTACTTCTGCAAGGAAATAAATGCAGAAATATTTGCAGAGTTACTCCAAACATTACGCAGAGCCTCGAAGTCAAATAAAAGCTCCCACCGAGTTTTATTCATAATTGTAAAACAGTTAATACAGAAATCCACCTGTAAACTTTTCCAGCGAGCCCCTCAAAAGGCCGAGAAGTCATCACTCTGTATTAATTGTCCTTAAGATCTTTTATCAGATCTCACCTCCTCATCCTTCTATAAATACTTCTGTAGAAGATGAGAAACTGTTGGTTGCAGAACTTTGAAATACATTTGAGCTGAGACTTCTATCTGTAAATAGTGTTCACTGGCCCTTGCAGCTATGTTTGTGTTAGTTTTGTTAGGCTGGATAGTGAAGATGATTGCTGAACTGAAACATTGGACCTGAGTACTGTAATTGGTTTGACATCAATAAACAAGCTGTTTCTTGGGATCCTGGTCTATATCACTGGTGAAGTGCCCCTTTCTTTGTTATTGTTTTCCTCCTCTGTATGTCACATTTGTTCACTATTCTCTGATAAAGAACAACATTTATAGAGTTAGGACCTGCTGTACATCAGTAACCTTCTCTGACTGAAAAGCTTTATCTCAATGTTTTCCTCCAATTGTTTATTTTAGAATGATTTAATACAATTTAAGCAATTAGGAATGCTGGAGTTCCCTTGTCCTACTGTTTGCTTTAAACATTATTCTTGAAAGTTATTTTCCTTATTTTCTTATTAAAGTTAGACTAGAAAAGTGATGGTTTGACCTGTTTCTAGCTTCTATTCTCCAAAGGCAGATTCTGAAAGTTTCCCTTGGTGTTAACTGAAAGCAGACTAGGTTTAAAAGTACTTTATCTGATCCTTAAGTTTATACTATGTCTTCTCTTATATGTTTTCATACTTTCTGAAGGTAATTATGTGGATTACTGGATTGTTTGTCAATTAAGCTGCTTTAATACAAACTTGCCCAAGAAGTCAATGGTTAGCCCTGCACTTGGTTGGTTTTAAACAGTTACTTAAGAGGCTTTTCTTGTTTGGACTGACTATAAATCCTTTGTGAAATTATTATCAGTTTCCACCTCTCCAACACTTTATTGTTCCCATTCCATCATTTCAATCTCAATAATCTTGTGATGTAGATGATTTGCCCCTTGGATCACTCTTGATTTTGTTGCTCAATTAAAGCCCTGTTATGACTCCATAGCCCAATGGACTAAAAACCAGCGTTATATCTATCTTTTTAGCCTAGTTGTTCTATTCACTTGCAACTTCTCACCTTTGAAACTCTTTGCACTTAGGAATTTCCACCTCAAACAGTATTCATGCTCAACCATCCAAAAACAAAACAAACCCTTGGTCTTCATAACTAGCCTAATATTATTACCCCAAATTTCAAAGACAAATCCATCTTTGCACTCATTGGAGAGATCCCTCTCCAGATTCAGGAGGGCTAGATCCTAGAATCCCAAAGTTGGTTGAAACGATGCTGTTTCTGTGATCGGACTTTGCCAATCTTGCTGATTACAAATTCCCAACACCTCGGAATCGTGTCAAAGGCTTTCCTGATATCAACTAAGCAACAAAAAATTTCTTCTTTTTTTCCCAAACTTTTTCAATGATGCGCCTTAAATTTATACAATGATCAACTGTGGAATGTTTAGGTCTAAAACCTGCTTGCCCTTTAGCACGTTTATCTCTTTCTTCTACCCACTTGCTAATTTTATTTTCTAACATGCTTCCAAATAGCTTTGCAAACAATGGATTTATCATTATGGTTCTATAATTGGAGGGATTATTGACGTCATCACTCTTGAAAAGAGGTATTGCCATACTATTTGTCCAATATGTGGGGAACCCCTATTGTATGATGTTGTTGAAAATTTTTGTGATGTGAGGTGAAAGAATTTTTAAGCCCCACTTTAGATACTCTGCTTGGAGTTCATCTAAGTCTTTTGCTTTTCCAGCGCCCAACTTCTTGATACCCATCTCTACCTCTTGCACTGTGAAGAGTTTTGTGTATGTGTTGACCAAGGGAGGAGGGTCAACCTTGGGATCCTACTCATAAAGTTGTCTTGCATGGTCAAACAATTTAGAAGCTGTAATATTGTTTTCAGTTTGCACCTTTTTCGGTTGGTGCTCCTTCCAAAATAATTTGGGGTTATTTTTCCCAAGGAAGATTAGTTCTTCTCTCCTCAAAACCATGAAATCAGCGTTTTTATTTTTTACTATCTGCTTGTAAGCTTTGAGCTTTATGTTATCTTTGTCTGATTCCTTCCACCTTCTCCTTGCCTTTTTGTATTCCTCGCCAAACCAAGCATTAACCGGAAAGAAATTTGTTTCAGACTTCTTAACTTTGGCTCTTTTGCACTCAGTAGGTGCGCTTTGAATTAAATGTGTTAATTCGTGACTATGAAGGCCATGAAATGAGATTTCCTTCTTCTTAAAGAGCCTCTCTAGCGTTATTTTGAAGGTATTACAATTCTCTGGAGTCAAAAGAATTCTACCCTTTGGGGGATTTTGTTGAACACACTGAGTTTTTGACCCTAATTTCTTCTTTCCGGTCCAAGAGAAACTTAAATAAATTGGCTTGTGATCTGATTTTAAGTCCCAAATTTGATCTCCAATCAACACTTCCTCCATTTTTTCACACAAACTATGCGAGCAAATTACATAATTACATCCATTTTTTAAAAATTACAATTACATCCATTTTATCATGTAATATATATATATATATATATATATATATATATATATATATATATATAAACTTTCATAAATTAAACAAATTTCACAATGTTGACCATCTAACTCCAAATCGATTGCGTAATCCTGCAGGATAATAATGTACATTTCAAAAAGGAAAATAAAGAGACATGTGGAAGACAATTCATTGGCGCAGTGGTTTAAAAAAGGGATTGGTTGAGGAGGGGTCGGAGGGTCAAATCCCACCCCTCCCATTCCTGACACATTTGTTTTAATGTTAACAAATATACGATATATATGGTATGGCCCGCAGTTTAATGACATACATGCGGTTAGTTTTATCTTCTGTCCCATAGACTATTTTTAGCCTCATGGACATTAAAAATACTTTCTTTCTTTCTTTCTTTCTTGGAATTGTGTGCATTATATATATACACATCCATTTTTATCATGTAATAAGAATAAGAATTTTATATATATATATATATATATATATATATATATATATATATATATATATATATATATATATATATATATATATATATATATATATATATATAAACTTTCATAAATTAAACAAATTTCGCAATGTTGACCATCTAACTCCAAATCGATTGCGTAATCTTGTAGGATAATAATGTACATTTCAAAAAGGAAAATAGAGAGACATATGTGGAAGACAATTCATTAGCATAGTGTTTTAAAAAAGGAATTGGTTGAGGAGGGGTCAGGGGGTCAAATCCCACCCCTCCTATTCCTGACACATTTGTTTTAATGTTAACAAATATACGATATATATGGTATGGCCCACAATTTAATGACATACATGCAGTTAGTTTTACCTTCTGTCCTATAGACTATTTTTAGCCTCATGGACATTAAAAATACTTTCTTTCTTTCTTTCTTGACATTGTGTACATTATACATGTGTCAATCTTTTCAAATTTCTGACCATTCAAACGTGCTTTCATTTGTGTATCAAAGTTAGTCTGCAAGGTTGTGTAACTAATTTATCCGACCATAATGTTGTGATTACAAAAGAATTCTAGTAATATTTGTTCCCATTATCCGTGCCAAGAGTTTATCATAAAATGTGCTATAGTTCATTTTGATGTTATTGTAACATTTGAAACTTTTTTATATAATGTGATGTTATTGTAACATTTGAAACTTTTTAATATAATGGTAAAAATGGTGTATGCTTATACACAAATTTGGTTAAACTTTTCTCGATCACCCCAATTTTGGACTTAATCGATCTCTCACTCTTCAAAGATTTTAATGTAATGAGAAAAAAATCTAGATCACAAATCTTAAATTGTTATAAAATTTACTTTAAGAAAATATACCAATCTACCATATATTAAATACTTAAAGCGTAATTTAATTTAATTTTTTAAAATTGTATGGATCTACTTATAAGTAAACAAATCTTAATAAATATGGGTGACATTGTCAATAATTAAGGTGAAAGGTGTTTTCTTTGCGAGCTTGGGTGAGTTCACTCATAGGCTTGCAATTTCGTTCTCTTTTGAATAAAAAATTGACACTTAGTCTGTCAAGTCACATATGTTCACAAAATATTTGTTCATTCATTTATTTGTACTCTACGTTATCAACAACATCTGTTGATATGTTGTACACCACTGCATTGTATGGGCATAGTCTAACTTATAGACAAAATAACTACTTTCATGACCATTTTTCTCATTAATTTAAATCAAAATCTAATAGAGATTTTTAAAAACTAGAGCTTAAATTATCTAATCTGCATAATTCGAGTGCACTAGGATGCTGAATATATTTATGCATTCAAAACTGTATTTTAAACAATAACAAAATCTTGAAATTATATTGCCAAAATTTAGTGAATTCTGATAAAATAGTTATTTTGTCTATAAATTAAACTATATTTATTTCTTAGGTGATTGTGTTGGAATTAATGCTTACATTCTATATTTGAGATGTTGGTTGGTGATGGTTGAGAAATTATCTCAACGTCTCTTTCTAACTTAGGAATAACCAGATCTGAGAAACTCTATATATTAGAGTAATCTTAATGTAATCTATGTGTGTGTGTTGATCGCATACACCTTTGTGTGAAATATATGAATGCATTTAGTATTTTTTATCATGGTATCAGAGCCTATATAGGCTAACCCCTTATGGGAAAGCCGAGGGGCAGAGAGTGTAAATTTTTTGTTGTTGTTAGAGTAGGTGTTGGTTGTGTGGTAAACTGTGTTGTCTTCACAAGCGCTAGATTAGCTGATTAGACTGCAAATTTATTTGATATCGAGTCGATGCGTTGGCATGTTCTAAGTGTAGTCATTTTTTTATCAGTTTCAGCATTTTCTTAGTAATAGCCACATTTTTTAGAGCTTTCTTCACTCGCGATGCCCTCCAGAAAAGCCGTTGCAGGTTAGTGTGATCGAATCAGGACAGAGAAGGATCTCAAGTTTCAAGATTGAAAGGAGTTTTTTTCACTAGCAGATCATGGCGAACCGGTCAATGCACTAAGTGTTTTATTGGGCACCACACGTATTAACTTATCTTCCAAGTTCTCAATCACAGCCTTGAATTGAGAAAACCTGGCTCTAGTGGCAACGTTAACCAGCGTCTGTCGCTAGTGGTAAAATTGGACACTGGATTGTGTTGTGTGAGAAATGCTTGTTTCCGAATGAGTATTTCTGAATTTTCAGCATCATTCTGAGGCTTAGGAACAAAGCATGTCAAAATGTTGGAGGAGATTAGTGATGTTTCCAACTGGCTCAATACAATGGACTCATTAAAGCCTCCAATTTGTAAGTCTCCAGATGAGCTTTCTGGCATACATGCAGTCCTTTATGCGCCTCGGTAATCTCTTCCTCAAGGAAATAAAGAAAGAGACGTTGTAACAGCTCAGGTACGAAGACCTGAAGCATTCAAGATGATCAGGTTCTAGCATAAGGAAGAGATTCGCGTCAAATATTACAGTGGCAAGAAAAATAAATTAGAGAAGGGGAAATCGAGGGTTCTGGTTGATCGTTATCATGAAATACCCTACCAATATCAATTTTCCCACAATGATTCCATTAGATGTTGTAATCGAGAAAAGAGAATCAATTTGTTTGCTGACATATTTCAGATAATTAGACAGATTAAGTGTTATGGTGTTGTCATGATGAAGCACTACACTTTAGGTTCAACATGGATGGTTGTCCAGATGGTATGGCAGTTGCGGATCTAGGGAAGGATCCCTCATTCATTGAAGACGTGGAGTGGTCTTCTAATGAGGTTATGCGACAGTTTGGGACACTGTCCAGTAATTGACTTCAAGAGGTTCTTGATTCGAGAGTTCAGGAGTCGAACTCGAGATTACAACTTGCCGACTACACCTTTACGAGGGTTATGAGGCAACTTGATGGAGCCTATTTTGATAAGTTGTAAACCAGTTAAAGAATGATTGTGTATTTTTTTGTTTATGGGTGACTTCAATAAATTTATGTAATGTAAGCAATAAGAGGGGATGTTGGAATTAATGCTTACATCCTATATTTGAGATGTTGATTGGTGATGGTTGAGAAATTCTCTCAACCTCTCTTTCTAATTTAGGAATAAGGTAGATCTGAGAAACTCTATATATTAGAGTAATATTGATGTAATCTATGTGTGTGTGTGTGTTAATCGCATACACCTTTGTGTGGAATATATGAATGCATTTAGTATTTTTTATCAGATTGTTCAAATATATCGAGTATTTCATAATTTAAAAAATATTGTATGTCATTTCTTAGGCATCGTTCACATATACTATGTATTTCATACTTTAGAGCGAAATCGAAATCTTCAATACATTAAGGGTGTTTTACCAGAAAGGGAATATCCAGATGTGTTTTCCCTTACATTGCCTTTACTCTGCATAACCTGCAAAAATACATTCCACACAAATTTTTTGTTTTCACTTCTAGAACATTTCTAGGTATTTAGGACTGATTGTGGCCCAAATATTCATGAAATGCTTTGTACATGTAGCATTTGGCAATCGGGGGAAGCGTGTGAATTTTCCTCATTATCTCTTTATTGGAACCAATGATGAATACTGATATTGTACGATCCATGTCATATGTGGTGAAACTTATCATTTTGGGTCCATTTCCTAATGGAATTTTACATGGTCAATTTTGTGTTTGGGAATTTTCTATTATTTTTATTTATTTTCCGATCAATTTTAAGGTCTAAAATGGGTTCAGATCGAATTCTTATAGTTTACACAATTGTTAAAAACTTATAGACTCAATTTTCCCCAACTCTTATAGTTTACACAATTGTTAAAAACTTATAGACTCGAATTTTCCCAACTCTGGAGTGCCCTAATGGTCAATTGATGAAAACTTTCACGATGAAACATAAATTGAGATTTTAGAATGTGAAAAATACCTTATCGGGCTTGATGGATTAACTGAAGCTTTCAAAGATGGAGTCTGCCAAGTTGTCTCTAAAAACAATAATAGTCCAATTTTCTCCCTTATAGTGTTAAATATTGTATAGTTGTGGTTTAAAAAGAAATGCAACTAGTTGGATCAATGATCGAGAAAAAGTAATGAAAAATTGTTAGGAAAATCTACCTATTAGCTCAATAACTAAATCCATAAATCTTCTAGGATATTCAAATTAGTAGCAGATATCCAAGGTTAGAATTTTTGGTAAAGAGGATGTAACAAATGTTTATATATGTGTGTGTGTGTGTGTATTTCAAGGAGCTCTCTGAGTGCAACTTATATATCTTCCTTCTAAAACCTCACGATCATGACAAGACATGGGATTAAAGATTGTAATTGCAACATATAATAGTTCTTTGCATTCAAGCTCTAGTCATGGAAACTTTGGCATAAAATCAAAGAAAAATCAAACCCAAATTAGTTTCCACGAGAATAACAGTAACAACGATAGTGGAACCCCTTCTTCTAGAGTAGTAGGTAGTCATAGTAGGTCGATGAGCTTAAGCCATTATCCCCATTATTTCCTAGAGATCTCCTCTTCATTCCTTCGCCACATTGATCTCTAGAACACCAATAACATAAATTCCCTCACCTCTCGCAATGCTAGCCCTACCTAAGAGTTCAAGATTGGGCGTTGCGTGAATATCGACCCCCATGTGACCATTAGGGAAGGTCAAAGGAAACAAGGGTGCTTTGTCAACCATTCTCATATAGATAGCACCAATGCTCCTTTGAGACGGAAATAGTGCAGAGGAGAGGTTGCTTCACTAAACCCAGGCAAACAGGTCCATGCCATGAGAATGGACACCAGAGGGAGCACTCTATGTCCATAGCTCGATCCCAGTACAATGACTTTGAGGTAGGGCATTAGACTTTTCTCTACTTGTGATTTGTAGCCTCAAGTTTATTGATTCTTGGAGTTGAATCTCAATGGGAATATTTTAGGCCTAAATTTTCCATTTAGTCGTTGTTGTTTTTGTTTTTTTATTAATTATTAAATTTAAATTTAAATTATAAGATTTTATTTATTTATTTTTCAAAAATAATTCCTTCGGTTTTTTATACAAATTTCAATTACTCTAAAAATCACCATCACGATATGAACATCTATATGAAGTTTTTGATTTTATTTATAAACTTTATAACTTTCAATTTATCAAATATGATTCTTACTTTTCTTATATAATGTTTATATAGAATATTAAATGACAATGGTGTTAAATATCTAAAACAAAGTTTAAAAAGGGATCCCCGTGGCAAATGTGTAACAATTCTATTTTAATGGTGTTTCATATGAATCAAATTTTTATCTTAGGTTTTTTTATGTTTTTAAAAAAATTATATTGGTCAATTATATCCACTCAGAATATGCATGTGAAAGGAATTAGGTCTTTTTAATTTAATATTGAATTCTCGTGTAATTTAATCTAAATTTCACTCAAAAATAAGTTGGAATTTATATTAGAAATAACGCTCTTTGAAATCCCCAAAATGCACCAAGGCCTTTTCAAGTAAAAAATTTGCAACTTCTTACCATTTCACGAACTTCATATAAACCATTGAAATACACATCTTATTGAAAGCTTTGTGACTCCTACATCCATGTAACCATGCATTCTTAGTATTATCATTAATATAATAAGCAATGTCCATGGAAATGTTTTCACGAGTTCCTCTGCGAAGAAATACTTATGAACACCCTACACATGTTGATGAAATATCTTTTCCAACTGGATTTGATTCTGAATAAAGAAGATAAAGGGATTGATATACACAACAATTATTATTTTTGTTGGAATATGTCTACTAAAAAACATAACAAAAAACACTACCAAAAAAGAAAAAGAAAAAAGAACTAACACACGAGTGTTTCCAAAATTCACCTTCATTACTCACGTGCCATGAAGATGTAATTTTGAATTCACATAATCTAGCATTACAATCCTTTTGGAAAAAGAAGAACAATTTTCCTTCTCTAATTTGTATCATGTCTATAGAGATTTAAAACCTTAAATTTGTTGATTATTATCATCATTGATTCTTAATAACTTCTATATTATGAAAGGTAAATGATTTATTTCTAATTGCATTTAAAGTAATAAAAATACATATATGAGATGTATTACATACCCGCTTTACATTTGAATTGGAAAACATTTAAATGATTTAATAGAAAATTTTAAAAATAAAAAAGATGCAAAAAATTAATTAATTAATTAATTATATATATATATGAAATTGATGTTTAAAATTTTAATAATTTCTAATTCAATATCTATTTAATTCTTATAAATATATAGCATAAATAAATTCATATAATTTAAAAGTAGATAAAACAATAAAAATATTAATGTATGAAATTAAATCTTATTCAAAAATAGATTTGTATAAATAAATAGTGATCACAACAAATTAATTCATATTAAAAAATAAAAATAAAATAAGTTACTATCAAATTAATCTAAATATTTATAATTGGAAGTAAAAAACAATTATAATATATCTTTTATTATTAATCAAAACATATTTCCAATAAGTAAAATATTATGCTTTGATTTCATTGAAAACAGTGGTCTTGGTTAAGTTTTTCACAACATTCATTGATACAACGATTTTATTTGTAATCCCAATTTTATAAAGTTGTTTCTCTCAAGTGTCATTGATAACTTTAGTTGTTAGATACCTCATAATTCCCGTGTTCAAAAAAAAATTTATGCCACTTTACAAAAACCCAAAGAATTTGAACTCCTCTCCTATGTACCTTGTGCTCACAAGGATTTCCATTATTTAGGACATTTATGTTAGTGTAATTGTTTAGGACATTTATGTTAGTGTAACTTTCTTCTTAAATTTAACTTCTTGTTGCATTCTTTATAAGATATATAAAAACTCAAATTTCAATTGCATTTAATTGTCCATGTATTTCACTTGATTTTTGCCTTCCATATTCTCGTACTCCTCCTCCTATCGGCTTTCCTTTACACCTCTTAGTGCAATTGCTAGTTTTATATTATATAGGCTCATTTCTATATTTAACATGGTAAAAGGATACAAAGTTTCGGTTTATCCTAAATTACTCACATATACAATAATTATATTTAGGTAAAATTAAACTTAATGATTTTATATAGTTTAACCTTGAAAAGAGATAAGTCTACTCAATATTATAATAATTGATTGGACTTGGCTAGACACATTTAAATTATATTTATTTGAACAACTCATTATATTGTATTTAATACCCAATAATGTAATTAAAGAAATAAAATTGGTATGGACCTACTTTGAAAGTATATAAGTCTCGTTAAATTTGGTTGATATTACTAATAATTCGATATTACAGTAGCTCGTTTTTATAGTTGACACGATAAAAAGGATACAAAATTTCGATGTGTCGTGATACAGCTTGAGTGGGCCTAATGGTGAAGAGCATGTGTTTCCTCCTAAGAGGTCATGGGTTCAAAACAAGAGGGGGGTAGAGTATGTATGCCTTCGTAGATTTAGCAGTCAAATCACTGCGCGAAGGTGGGTCCTTTGTCCCACAATCAAGGGGGTCTCATACACCAATTTGGTGTCTGGCTTGGATGTGACCTTAAAATTGGATAATAATAATAATATATATAAGTAACATGCATGTATTAAATGTATTTAATTAGAGTTAAGTTGATGAGTTAAAATAGTTTACCCTTGACAAGAGATACGTCTATTCAAGATTATAATACATAACTAAACTTGAGTAAACACATTTAAATTAGGTTCATTTGAACAAACTCATTGAGTCCATACTTTGACAAGTACTTGCCAATATTTTATCAAATTTATTATAGAAATAAAATTAACTCTGCTTTGATCGAACTCTTTGGTTTGAGTATGCGTCAGGTCCAAGGCATACTTTTGCTTTCTAAATAAGGTTTTTAAGGGAAAATACTTTGCTATAGTGAGTCATTAAAACACCATATCTATTGGATAATGGCTAAATACTCTTTACGTGGTTCTTAAATGGAATATCCAAACCTTAATAGTGCCTAGAGAATTTTTTAAACAATCAAGCTTTAACATATTATTTTGAGTAAAGGTTTTGTACAAGTTCTTAGTTACCGGTTACTCACCAACTTTTGCTTTAATAGTTCATTGTGTTTTTGTTATATCGGATAAGTTTATATTTTTCAAAATTTCCTAATGTTTTATGCCAAAGCAACGATGGGGTGTGTTATCGCTCAAACTAGCAGGGATCCTAAACGGCAACAATGGAGCGATAGCCCACTGTCACCTCGGCTAAGGCTCCCTGCTTTTTACAGACTTTCAGCGATGGGAGGAGACCCAATATAACGGGGAATCACTATATGAATAGGTCAATAAGAGGATGAGGAGTGATTCTTAAGGAATATTCTCGAGAGAGACTCAATTGTATGGCTTGCTTGCTTTAGAAGCAAGGTGATGGGCTCAGTAAGAAGATCCCAAGATGAATCCTAGAGCTAGATATCTTTATTGAGACTTAGCTTTCATGCAATCTTTGTGAAATTAGTGTTAATAGGTTGTGGGAACACACAAGGCCAAGCATACCTAAAACTAGGTCAAGGGTATGGAATTGATCAACTAATGAGGGGTGTCTGCTCAACTTAGTGTTCCTAAATTGATGTCATAAATTGTCAACCAGGGCTAGTAAACTGTTGAAGTGAAGTGCACTATATGTGCTTAGGTATCTTCTTCCTACTTCGTTGTGTTTATTGTTTTTCTAGTGTTTTTGGTTTTGTATTTTTGTGTTAAGAGGAAAAGAACTAAATTGTTGGCAAGGAGAAGTTACTGATCATACTAAAACAGAACAAAATTTACTCTAAACTGTGTATGACACCTAGGAACAGAAAATTCTAATTCACAAATTGCAAAGCTTGACAAGGAAAGTAACTCATAGCATTAACTCAGTCCAATTCATTTCATTAGAAGTATGTTGGAACAACTTGAGAAAAGGATAAGTTTGATGTAATGAATTTCTCTATAGTAAACAACAACTTACAATATTACAGAGAAAATCTCATCCATAGTTAGAAATTTGTTGGAACAATTTGAGAAAAGATTATCTGCAACATAGTAAGGAACCCTATGCTAAAATGAATTATGACACTAAAATTAACCCATTCTGCCACTCAAAATGTTACTATTAAGCCTCATTCAACGGTTAGAGATCTCTTGGAATAGCTTTGGAAAAAGGTTGTTTGTAAAATTATGGGAAATTTCAGAATAGTCAAGGATTCAAAATGATATAGATAATTCTTGTCCATGTGATAATGATGTGTTAGAAGAGATTAAGGACAAGTGCAGCTTGTAAATAATGAAGGCCTTTTAAGTCTAATTTAACAGGACTAGAATGCAATTAATAAAACTTGAAATACAATGAACAGAACTGAACTAGAATGTAATTAACCTCCGAAGTATTATAGCTCTATCTCATTCATGTGTTAGTGATATATTGGAACAGTTCATAAGAATGAGATTGACTGTAACATTCGATGTAAGTGAACATAAAACATGAAGTTCAGAAAACTGCCTAAATTAGGAACGAAACAGAGCTAAAGTCACTTATCTAGAAAATATGCACAAAGCCTTTCAGACAGTAGGGGCCCTCTACCATCGAATTGGCACACGAATCTCCTCAATATTGCTTCAGATCATGCATTAAATTTGTACTTCTTTCATTAAAGGAGAACGCTTCAGAAACAGAGTATCACAGTTTTGGAAAACTTAACAACAAAACATCAACTAGCTAACTGTCTCTCGGTTCACCGAGTTATTTTTATAAGCAAAATACATAACTGTCATTGAGAATAAATAGGGATAGGTGTCTTTTTCAATCAAAATCGAATTAGAACTCCTGTTGAGGCCTCGTACTTTACTGAAGACATCTGCAGAGTCCTTGTCGTGGTAGAAGTCTACTTCTTAGTTTTGGTTTCCTCCAAGTGCATAACCACTTGCAGATTTTTGTTCAGACTTCGTAGAGGGCAAGGAATGATGTAGGTGAGTTCTGGAATTCAACCATATGCGTTTTTCCTTTAAGTGACACCTGTAACCTGTGTGAACATAAAGATAGCTGCAGAATATGTGACTAGCTACAGAATGGCTGCATTCTGTAGCTAAGTCTAGTCAAAAATCACTACAACAACAAAACCACAAAAGTTTAGTAAGTTAGTTATTGCATGAATTCTTAAAGTAACTTTAATCATTCCTATTGATCTTTTAAGCCTATAATTAACAGAGGATAAATGGAATGAAGTGAAATTTGGTGAAAGGAAAGGACATCTTTGGGGCTCAACAAGGGGCTTGACCTAATTGTGGAAGAGAAATATATCAATGGACAAATATTCTTGAATTAAAGTGCAATGATCCCAATTAGATCACTGCCAATGGGAAACCAAGGGCAAGAATTGATCTTCGAGCTAGGACTTAAATATCTCAAGATCCCACAGCCATACTTTTGTCAGAATTGGATGGCTTCTAGAAGACACACCAACGCAGTTGTGGGAAAGAGATCGAATTATTTTGATGGCGAATTTATGATAAAAGTGATGCCATATGTGACCCATGGAGGCCAGTCCTAAAAAAGAGGGGAAGGTGAAAGAAATAGGTTTTGAAAGTGATCACCTATGGAGTATTAGTGCCTTCTCCTTTGGGAGAGATGGATTCAAGGATAATTAATTGTTCAGAAAAAGTTCACCCAATCAAGGAGGCCTTCAAACAACTTTGCATGGTATTAGGGCTTGAGAGAAGTTGCTTCAAGGCCTTTATACTTTGATTTGCAATAATTTATGACTTATTGATATGCATTTAACATAAATTTTCTCTAAGAACATTTACCCATTCATACATGACCCTTGACACGAAGTAACACTATAAAAGATCACAATTTCCACCAATTCGTATAGAAAAGAAGTTAATTTCATACTTGTATAGTGAAAATCCCAACAAAATTCATGTGATAAAGGTAAATAACAAGAATAAGTATGAAAACAACACTTACATGTATAAAAGAGTATATCCAATCATCAAATTATGCCAATAATGAAGCTCCAAGATAAGAGAGAAATCCAAACATCAAAATTCATCCATATCCTCCAAACTCGTCCTCTAAATGGGATAGTGACAATCTCACAAGAGCTAATGACCCAATCAAAGTGATGATGAATGAGAGAGAATGCCTCTCTTTTATTTATACAATCCTCTAAGGGATTCAAATGGCCTAATTTGTACTCATAATGCCCTTAGAATAAGATAATGTGCATAATAGAAATACTTTTGGTGACAAGCCCACCAAATAGCTCAATAACGTAAGAACAAGCCTCTTAAGAGGGTCCAATGATCAATAAAGTGAGTCATTGGGCCTTTGAGGAGGCCTAATGAAGTCCAAGGGGTGCCATTATGTAGAAATGGACTCCAAACATAGTGGACAAGAGGTTGGACCCTTGTTTTCCAAGCAAGAACCTGCAGTGCTCCCAAGTGGGTGTGGGGGCACAAGGACATCCTCATGGGTCTTCAAGTGGATATAAAATTCTCGTAGACCATCTATAAGGGCTGGGATGATGATATAATCCCTCCATATGCATCGGGATACATCCTCTGGACTTTGGAACATTTGCCAGTGTATGGTGCGAGTGTGGAGCCGACTGGGCATGGTGAACCAGGTACATCATCCTCATCCAAAAGGTGGAAAATAGGGAATCAATGAGCACTATTGGGGATCCATGAAGTAATATATTTTATGGTGTAGTCCCATGGCTCTCAATTCTCACCCTATAAGTTCCAATGTGGCCCTCTAGAGGGCTAGGACGCCATATAGGGAGACCAAGCCCCAAATGGAGACCCACCTGCAATCTTGCATCAGATCCAATGCGTCCCCATGACCCTCCAATACAAAAAATCATTAGAATAATCAAGTAAAAGAGCTTACAAGTCATGGAAACAATGACGCGCTTCATGGTGCCATGCCCTTTCAAAGTGGCCTTCGGCATGTACAAGTGTCTGCAAGCTCAATAGGGGGTTAATCAAGAACCCTATTTGGTGGTTTCAACCTTTAAAGGGGGTGACATGTCATGGTATATCCCTCAAATTGTGGGTGGAAAATGATATAGTAATGGAGTGGAGTGGGGATTAGGGGGGTCATCTAGACCACATGTCTGGTATAAGGGAAGCCCACATCTCAGTATATGAATGTAGGATGGAGAAAATCGTGGCACATGAGTTACCCCGACCTTTGTTTTTCCACTCTTCTTCATATGCCTTTTTCCTTTCATTTTTCTTCATAATTGTTCAGGAATCCAAGGGATGATAACATTTTGTGTAATATATATCAATGGATACCCCCTTTAAGGTGGGGGAAATTCATTTCCCACCAAGTGTTGGGACAATCACGGGTTCCTTAATGATTAAGGTGACTCATTTAGGGCCCATAGGAACCAAGGTAATGGCCATGAGTAAGGGGTAGAGCTCATGTGTGGATTTTTCTTACGTGCTAAATTTGTATGTCTCGACCATATTTTGCATTTTGTGGTACATTTCCTGTTGAGAGTAGCCAAATTATGCTTTTTCTATTCCTTTTAGTTGCATCAACCTCTGGGGCATCGTTCCAGGCCTGACCCAAGGTGTGGGAAAGAGGAGAGGGAGGCTAGCCCTATGTGGACCCGGATGGTAAAAGAGATTAATGGGGCTTAAATGAGTGGAATGTAAATGACGTAGATGGTGTCAGGAAGCGGGACCACACAACCAAAATCGAGATTTCCCATGTAGTACCAACCCTAAATATAATGGTGAGTAAAGGAGATCCCATGGGACTAGGATACAAGGTTAGCCATGAAATCGGGAAGTGGAGACAACAATACAAACTTAACCCAATATTTTCATCGAATCCCCCCACCAATCCATGCCCAAAAGTGTTCATGATAAGTAAGAAAATTTACTCAATTATACCAATGAAAATACATACCTTTGAGGTTGGGAGGCCCACCTTCAAACATACAATCATAACAAGCGAGCAAGGGACCACATGGTTGGCTCTGGTGGTAGAGATAATGACACATCGAGCTATCTTGTGGCTGCAAGGGGTTGTTGGCTGCCAATTGAGGACCATCTAGGAGGAAAATTTTCTCCCATATACACTACCCATAGGTGGTGGGTAACATATGGCTTCAACTGAGACATGATCTCTCGGTAAAGTGCATGAAGTTACTCGAGCTGGAGGTCACGAGTTTTATCACTCTAATAATTCTCAAACTTGTGAGATTTTTTATTATACTTTAAAGAATATCAAGGGTAACCACAAACCTACTTTTAAGTTTTAGGATCTAGCCTTCCTAATGCTCAAAGAGGGCTCCCTTTATAAGATTTAACTTTCTTTTTATATCTGATTTTGGGCTAGTTACACAGGGCAAATTGGTTTTAGGGTTTTGATTTGATTTGGTTGGGAAATCACTTACTGAGATGGATAGCTATAGATCTATAATCCATTGGGAAAATGGAGTGAATGTGTCAAGCAGACAGATCAAGATCAAGGTCTAAAGGCAAATATTCACAGGGCAAGATAGCAGAGTCACTTTAGATCTTCAAAGGCTAATGGTGAAATGGTTTTAATCGGGATAAAGATCAATTAAGGGTTCTTTAATCCAGATAAGGAGTGAAAAGGTAGAGGTCAATCGAAATCAGAGAGCAATTAAGGGTTCCTTGGTCTGGATATCAGCAGAAAACATTTAAATGAAATTTAGTCAATAACAGAGTGCTTTTAACAAATTCTGAAATAACAATTCCTAATTTCACATTAAAATTTATAACACATTCATGAATGAATGGAAAACATAATAAAATTGACAAAATGACAAGTGAAATACTTCACTTCAATGGCCCAACACATGAATCATGTAATATTATGCTTAATTTCCTGTGATCTAGTCTGTTGACTTGAACTTGATACAAAATACCCTTCAAGTTCAGAAAATATGACTATAGAAATGTTCAACAATTAATCCACACTCAATACTTCAAATGATGAAGTATTTATACAAAAACTAGTACAAAATATCCTAGAACAATATTAGGAAGTTTTCTTGGAAAATAAAATATCTTCTTGCAAGAAGATAGTGACAACTGCATAACTAATTGTTAGTTGTCCTATTTATTGAAATTAAATAGCTTGCTATTTGGATTTGGGTTGCAGCTGGACAACTGAGGTGTCCCTCACGCTGGCAGTTTGATCTTCAATATGTTTTAATCTTCATCTTTCATCTAATACACTTTTTAACTGATACCCTTTGACCTAATACACTTTGACTAATATATTTTGACTGTTGAAAAAAATGTTTTACTGTTGAAATCTGTTTACTATTGAAGTAAAAACAGTAACTCTGATTTTTTTAGCTTTTATTTGATCTTTCCTCACTGCAATTTGATTTTACAGCAAATCTGGTAACTTCTCCCTGAACTCAGCTTCTAGCAATTTGATCTTCATGAGTTTTTTGAAGTTTTCATCAGCTTTAGTGTATTTTGCAAATGTTGGTTTGATCACAAAAAGATGTTTTACTTCGTGTTGCAAGTAAAACAAAATTTCAATACTCTTGTGCAAAACTTTCCCTGTTGGGATTCCCTGCCAATCTGATTTGTTTACTTGTTCTTCGGAAAATTCTCTTATCTTTTTGTTA
Source organism: Pinus albicaulis (assembly GCA_034641835.2). Classification (NCBI taxonomy): domain Eukaryota; kingdom Viridiplantae; phylum Streptophyta; class Pinopsida; order Pinales; family Pinaceae; genus Pinus; species Pinus albicaulis. The sequence continues at coordinate 41,459,724 of CM076581.1, read as the reverse complement.
AAATCTTCTTGTTTCATCAATTTGTCAGTGATTACCATAAGATTTGGAAGTCCTTTTTGCCTCAAAATGTCAAATTTTACCATGAATCTTGTAATTTCTATATCCATGTTTTGGCACTTTTCCTCTAACTGTTTCATCAAGTTCTTTTTGGAAATTACTTTTCTTACCTCAAGTATGGTTTACGTTCTGTTTGTTATTCCAATTTCATCCAATTCTTGCTTATTTTTAGAATTGAGGAATTTGATAATTTCCAATGCCTCTTCAGGTTTTGTGCCTAGCTCCTCTTTGGTCTTTTGTATTTCTTCTTTTGCTGCTTTTAGTAAATCCTTATGTTTATAAATTACCTGTATTGATGGCCAAGTATCATTGACTGATTCAATGATATTGGACCGTAATTGATTTTTAATATGTGCCATGGGTTATTTCAAAGTCAACATTGTTTCCAACTTCTTTAATTGTTCACTCAACCTTTTAGCCTTTTGCTCTTCACTCTTGGCATTGATCTGTGAAAGATTTTTGGCATCTTCAAGATTATTAATTCTCTCATTTAACCTGTTTATTTCATTGGTTTGTATGGACATGTCCTCCATTGCATTTACCAATTTGCTGGCCTCATCTGATTGTTGGACTGTTGTAGTAGAAGACTCAGTGGCAGAAGTGGTTGATGAATTTACTGGCACTATTGTAGCCAATGGAACCTTTGGAGCTAATTCTTCTGCTAGAGTAGATGGCACTATTGTTGTAACCATAGGAATTACAGTAGAAGGGACATTTTTTGCTTTGGTGGCTTCTTTTTCTTGGACCAATTTATCCGTCTCAATCTCAATTTATTTGATCTGTGCTGTCAGCTGCAATATGAGATTCATCATCTCATCCTTTTGATTAGATTCCTGTAAAATATCCTTGGCCTGTGGATGCTCTGTAGGAGGTAATTTCAACTGTTTTCTAAGTGTAGCAATATCATCATTCTTCTTTTTAATTAGTTCTTCTGCAACTTTTACATTAGTAGGATCATAACCTACCTCAATCACTAACTCCTCCAGAGATTTGATTTTGGTATCCTTAGCATATGATGAAGCTTTCTGAACTTTGAGTTGATCTCTTACATTTATCAAAGTATTCTGGAGCTTTTGAGAACTCATTGCTTTTGTAGTCATTGTTGAATATATCATCTCTGAACTCTGTTTATGGAATTCAATTTGGTCCAAGGGATGAATGTCTTGGACTGGTACTTCAAAATCAACCTTTTTATAATCAGATGTTGTTTTGGGAGTTGGCGCTGTGGGTTGAAGCACTGTCATCGGCAATTTCTTGTTTTTGTAATCAAAGGCTGAAAGCAGCCTGTTTTGTATGTTAGGAGTTTGCTTTAATTATTGAGAATAAATTTCATTTTTTATTTCCTCATTTTTAGCCTTAATATCTTTGTACCTTTCCTTAATGTCCATATCTTTGTCCTCTGTCTGCTTTGATGATGACACTTCTATGCTATGTTGTTTTTGGATTAACTGTGTATTGGAAGTGGTAGGTTGTTGTTCATTTTCAATCAATCTGGGAGCCACAGTGTCTTTATCTGGAATCTTTGTGTCTATAACCTCAACTGTTTATTTTTCTTTGTCTGCTGGATTTATCTTTGGCTTCTTGTTGTACCTGAGTTTAAACTTTGTTTCTATGGTAGTTTCAGCAGTGTATGACCCTTCTTCCCTGTTTCTTTTCATGCTTCTGTCTTCCTGACCTGGAGTCTGCAAAATGTGACTAGTATCACTCTACTTATCAGCTTCTACTAGTGTATTTTCTAACCATTCTGTTTGGTTTGAAAATTTCTCAATGTCAGGCTTCTTCTCATGAATGTATGGGGTTAATTTACATTTAACTCTCATCTTGTTGATTATACCATATGGATCATAATACCAAAGAAAACTTTTGTTGAATTTGTACTTTAACAACTTTTTTTTTCTTCTGCACCTGCTTCTCTGTTATTACATATGAAGGGACCCACTTGGTTCTTCAGTTTAAACTGGGTTTTCTTCTTAGCAGCCAATAAATTTACAAAATATGAGTTCAAAATATATCTTATATACTCTAAAGCAATGAACCTCATAGGTAAATACTTTGGAAACTTATAAGGAATGAGGGTTTTCCCATAAACTTTGATTTCAGTGTGATTTTGGTATAAATACCAATCACCTGTCCTACTCTGTTCAGGCAACTGTAAAACCCTCTTGATTTCATCACTGATCCTAGGTTGCACACTGTTTTTTAGCAGATTTACCAATGGATGGATGAAATAATCTATAAAGTCTGCATAAGTAAACTCATTTGACTCATTTCTGATCAAGGAGGTCCAGAAAATAACAGACTGTGGATTTCCTTCTACATCCATCTTTTGAAGAGTTATAGGAAACTTGTCTGACTGAAATTAAAGGAACATATGGAAAATAAATGAAGTATACCTAAAGACACCTTCAGTAGGTAATTTAACAAGTTGTTCATGGATGCAGTGAGCAATATACTGGGCAAAATTGTAGATAACTGCAAGGGGCTGACCATGCACAAAAATGGATAGGAAACCAAGTATAGATGCATCAGTATGTTCATCTCTGAAGTATCCAAGTATAAAAGACAACATGGAAATAGTGTGTTTGGTTCCTTATGGGAATTTAGAAGAGGAATATGGAGGATTGAGCATTGGAATTTCCACATAGGAGCGCATGAATGTTTGAAGATTTTGGAATCATTTGGGAAAATCCAACTCCAAATAGAACTTTGTTAGAGCTTCAATAGATAAGGGAACTGAATTGACCTTAGGCTGCAACTGAAGCATCTGGTTTATAGATTTAGCTGTTATGGTAAACAATACTTCTTTTTCAGAATTGACAATGGCTCTTTGATCTGGAGAATAATGAGATTGGCATAATATGATATCGTCTGGGCATTGATGGGTGTGAGGAACAACATACTTGGGTAAATTTGATTCCTAAATAACCACATCATCTACTTGGTCCAAGGATTTCTCTTGGCTCCAACAGTGGAGCTCAAGGAGGTTAAACTCAGTCATAGGATCTGTGATTTTGTATTCTGCATCTGCCAAGGGAGTATGTTCCACGTCTACAATAGGAGGTTGTAGAGGTTTGATTACAATTGTGCTTTTGGATGCCATTGACAGGTTTATTTTATCAATTTTAACACTCTTGATCTTTAAAACTCTGTTTTTAGGTCTGTGACACACTTCTGTAAGATTAAACAGTTTACAAAAGGACTTTAAAATATAACAGAGATGCTATCTTGGACTGCAAGGGTTGCTTTTGATCACTCTGACTAAAACTGGCAATTCTGTATCTAAATAGTGCAATTTTCTTCACCTTATAGCTTTACCAGAAGATATCAAGGGTTATCAGTGAAATTTTTGTAATAGCACAATCTTTAAAACATCAAATTTTGTAAAAGAGGGCTTCTGAGTACTGTGGAAAAGGCTTAGGATGTCTTAGAGGGTTTTTTAGGTCTGCATATGGCTAAATTCACTTCAAAATTGTTCTTAAACTGGTCACAGCTTCCAGAAACTAAAAATATTCAGGGTACTGCCAGTGGTTTTCGCAAAGTAGAAAGGCGGTAAATGGTTTTTGTTGAATCGATGAAATCCAACAAAACTGTGACGCGTGGAGGAGAGATAAAACACTGAAACAACTTTTAAAGCAAGTTTCATTTTGGTTATTGATCGCGCAATCTAATTTGCGATGGGAGATTTGCACCGTCAGATCTAACGAAATGGAGCGAATGTTCGAGATTTAATGATGGAGCTGCGAGGTAATGGGCGTGGGGCCCAAGATTAGTTATGTGGTGTGAATGGATTATATATTAAAACATAATTTTAACATATAGTTTATATATGAAAATATAATAGTTGGGTTTAATGTTATTTAACAAATGAAATGGATGTACGTGTAATGTAAACATTGGGCGGGTTAATGTAAAAAAGGGATAGTTTAAACCTATGGGAGCGGGGATAAATATTATGTGGGGAATAAAACATAGGTTTAAAATTTAAAATATGGGTGGAATAATAATAAAAGGAATTAAATATAATACAGGATAGGAAAGGTTAATAAGGAGTTAATACATAAGTTATTGTGTTAAAAAATAAGCTAAGTTTAATTTAAAACATAATAAAGGGATAATTATTTAAAGGTCCCAATATAATATCTTTATATTTAAACTTAGGATAAAATGTTTTTATGGGTTTTTGGGTATATTTGGGGTAAAAAGGAGAATTAGTCAAAGTTTTAATTTCCTTAAGTAGAATGAGTTTTACACCTAAGGAAAGGGTATTTTTTGGGAGTGAGACTGAATGATGATGGGAAAAAAGGAAAAATGAAGGGGAGATAATAAAAATGGGGGGATGAAGTATTTTTACAAGGGAGATGACTATTTTGAAGGAAGTTAGTGAATGAATTGACCAGGTTCTGCTTTATCCATGATTGTAAAAACTGCTTCTGTCTACCCCTATACTACCCTAACATTTTTTCTTCATTTTAATTGGGTGCATTTGAGCTTGCAAACCTTTGTTTATTTTTCTTTTAAAACAACAAACTAACTAATTCTATCCTTATTTCTTCCAAGGGTTCAGATTAAACTGTTGAGCTCCTTATTTATTATTTACCTAACTACTGATCTGCCAAGATTAAACTATTTGGTAAGATATTTATTCTTTATCTATCATTATGAAATTTAAAGCATGAAAAGTCAAGATTATGCTGTTTGACTCATCATGGACTATGACATTTTGAACAAGCTACACATAATCATGTATTTTTACAGTAAAAAAGTAACCAGTAGTGGCTTTTTTACTTGCATCACTTTCATGTCTTATTCTTATCTCTTTTTTGTTTGGGGTCCATTTTTTCTATTCTTTTTGATATTTTTCTTTTAATTCCTTTGATTTTTCTTTTAGGACTTTTACCCTCTTTACATTTTTTTATTTTCTAATATGGGAAAACAATTTGCAGAAAGCAAAGTACGTACATATTTACAAGACTAATTAAAGTCAAATCAAAAATTATGAATCATATTATTATAGGACCCTAACAACGAGAACATTATAAATCTCTTAGTACCATAGACATACTACCTACACATATCAAAGAACAAGCACACAAGGCAACATGTTTTTGTGGTGTCTTGTGATCACCCATGCTTAGTATTAGGCCATAAAAATCAACAAGAAAGTAAAATATAAATTTAATCTAAATGCATCTAATCTATCATGAAAATATCATATGATGTTAGTTCTAATGAGAAAATGAGCATGCAATGCACCCTACTCTAACATGCATATAACAAAATGTCAAGTGTTAAGTGTAATCATAGAGCCAATGCAACCAAGACATCACTAGGTCAATATAAAAACAATTTTCCCAACGATTACTTATGTAGAAAATCCCAAAGAATACATGCACAATCACATGGACGATGAAACAAGTGGGAGGTGGAAAATTATGGTTTCCATGCGACGTAAGAGGAATCCCTAAGAGAAGGAAAATAATTCAATCTAAAAGTGCAGGGCTTTCCCTCTAAGTACATAGTGGTGGAATGAATGATTACTCTTAAGAAATCCTTGTCACAATGGTTACTCATAATATTATGCTTTGTGGATGCCACGAGGTCATGATGAGAGGGGAATAAAGGGTGAGGGAAACAAGGAGCGCAACAAATAGGTTGCTCAAGGTAATGGTCACATTGGAGAGGGGAGGTTATGGAGTGATCATAATCTTGAGGGTGTTGCCAAGGATATAAAGTATATTCAATGAGGGTCTCTTCCTTTACATTTTACCTAGAAGGGTAAAAATTTCATGGTCACTTCAAGTGATATGACAAGGAGTGAGGGAATCACTTGTGGCAGACTTGAGATGATGAACAAGAGAAAAAATCAAAGGGGGGTAGTATTATGTTCAACGGGTTTTCCCTCCTCAAAACTAAAATTTAAAGGCTCAAGTGATTTGAATATAGAATCGTAAGAAGGATAGGTAGGAGCCTTATCGATTTCATCATCATCTGTATCAAAGATAGGATCTTCCCTAAAAGGGCAATTAATTAATTCCAACTCCCCCCTTTTGTGCAAGGGAAAATAATAATTTTCCTTCCTAAGGGTATCGATGGATATGTCATCATAATTAGTGCTCGAGGGAAAGGGAAGAGCAACCTCAACCCCATCTTCCTTGTTGGTGTCATAAATGGGAGCACAATCAAATTGAGGACCAACAATTTCCCATTTCTCCTTTTCAAAGTGGAAGCATTCTGTAATGTCACCTTTCAAGTGGTTAATGGGATTACCTTCTTCAAGGTTCTCAAAAGGAGAATCGTTAGGAGTAGTGTCCGTGAGAAAGGTAAGGTTATTCTCAACTTTACCTTCCATATACTCATCCTTCCCAACACACATGTTGTCAGAATCATCCTTTTCATCATGTGGACCCAATGAGAACTCATCTTCCTGCTCATAACTTTGATCCTCAAGGTTGTCTCCAACCTCTTTAGCGAGAATTTCCTTTGGGGCTTTATCATATACAATGAGAGGAGGGTTCTCTTCCAACATTAAAGGGGGACTCGAGACCTCACCTTCGAAGACATATTCTTCCTCGACATTTTCATCAATATCTCTCTGAAGATTACTCAACCCATTACATTGCGCAAGCATATAGGGGCATCCTTGACTTGTTAGCAAGGGAGCTTCCATTTAGTCACGAGGGATATTATATTTACTTGGGATGCCACCCCATCTTTCTAAAAATATATCTTCAAAACTATCATAATCAGTGGTAATTTCACGAGGGAGGCTATCATACAAATTTTTAACTTGACCTTCAAGTGATAAATAACCTCATAATTGTGTCATCATTGTTAATCCTTAATGGAGTTAAGTCCCAAAATAAGTCATCAATATGGACATTGGCATCTTGATCAGGACTCCCTTTGAACCTAGGCATCCAACTTCTCATCCATGCCTTGATTTCCAGACGCTCCAAAACTTCTTCAGGATTAAGGTTATTATAGGGAGAGGAAGGGAAACCAATCCACTCAAGATAGTCCATTTTTTCATGATCTTACACATTAGGATTAAAATGGATTCGTCGGGGTGAATGTAAATGCCTTAATAAATGCTTGCTTCACCCTACAAGCATTAGCTTTTAAGTTTGATGAAGAACTAGGGCTTCATACTTCCAATGGAGTCGCCGAAAATGATATTTCAATATGTCATAAGGGGAACAAAACATAAGTCTCATGTCCCTGAAAACGACGCCGAAATGTTATCTCTGAAACTAGCAGGGGTCCTAGGAGGGGATCCTAAAGGGAAATAATGGAGCGATAACCCACTATCACCTTAGTTAAGGCTCCCTGCTTTTTACGAACTTTCACCAAAGGGAGGAGACCCGATATAAAGGGGAATCACTAGATGAATAGGTCAATAAGAGGATGAGGAATTGTTCTTAAGGCATATTCTCAAGATAGACTCAATTGTATGGCTTGCTTGCTTTAGAAGCAAGGTGATGGGCTCTCTATTAAGGGCCAAGAATATCCTTAGGGCCATGTTTTGAGAGTATGCTTTGTCAAGATGAATCCTAGACCTAAAGATCTTTATGGAGGCTTGGATTTTATGTGATCTTTGTGAAATTACCGTTAATAGGTTTTGGGACCACACAAGGCCAAATAGGCCCAAAGCTAGGTAAAGGGTATGGAATTGATCAACCAAGGAGGGGCTTGACCTAATTGTGGAAGAGAAAAAAATCAATGGACAAATATTCTCGAAGTAAAGTTCACTGATCCCAATGAGGTCACTAGCCAATAGAAAACGAAGGGCAAGAATCGATGTTTGAGCTAGGGCTTGAAATATCTCAATATCCCACTGTTGGAATTTCATGAAAATTAGAGGGCTTCTAAAGGACACGCCAATGCATTTGTGGGCAAAAGATCAAATTCTTTTGATGGCTAAATTGTGAGAAACGTGATGCCCTAGGTGACCCATGGAGGTCGGGCCTAAAAAAGAGGGGAAAGTGAGAGAAATAAGCTTTGAAAGTGATCACCTATGTATGATTAGTGCCTTGTCCTTTGGGAGTTATGGAGTCAAGGAGAATTAATTGTTTGGAAAATTTTCACCCAATCAAGGAGGCCTTCAAAAAACTTCGCATGGAATTATACTTCAATTTGCAATAATATAAAAGATCAAGGAGATTAATTTGCAAGGCTATAAAAGATCGCAATCAAGGATATTAATTTGCAAGGCTATAAAAGATCGCAATTTCCACCAACTCGTATAGAAAAGCAGTACATTTCAGACTTGGATAGTGAAAATCCCAACAACATTCATGTGAAAAAGGTAAATAACAAGAATAATCATGAAAATAGTACTTACATGTATAAAAGAGTATATCCAATCATCAATTTATGTCAATAATGAAGCTCCATGATAAGATAGAGAAATCCAAACATCAAAATTCATCCATATCCTCCAAACTTGTCCTCCAAAAGGGATAGCGAAAATATCACAAGAATTAATAACCAAATCCAAGTGATGATGAACGAGATAAAATGCCTCTCTTCTATTTATACAATCCTCTGAGGGATTCGAATGGCCTAATTTGGACTAATAATGTCGCTAGAATAAAATAATGTGCATAATAACAATACTTTTGGTGACAAACCCACAAAGTAGCTCAATAACGTAATAATAAGTCTCTCAAGAGGTTAGAATGATCAATAAAGTGATTTGTTGGGCCTTGGACAAGGCCAAATGAAGTCTAAGGGGTGCCATGATGTATAAATGGACCCCAAACATAGTGGAAAAGGAGTTGGCCCCTTGTTTTCCAATTGAGAACCTGTGGTGCTCCCAAGTGGGTGTGGGGGCACAAGGACATATTCACGTGTCTCCAAGTGGATCAAAAATTCTTGTATACCATCTATAAGAGCTAGGATGATGATATAAGCCCTCCCTCTAAGATGAGATACATCCTTATGGATTCTAGAACATCTGTCAAGTGTATGGTGCAAGTGTGGAGTCGGTTGGGCATGGTGAATGAGGTGCATCATTCTCATCCAATAGGTTGAACACGAGTAATCAATGAGCACTGTTGGGGATGCATAAAGTAATCTCTGGTATTGTGGATTCCCATGGCTCTCAACGCTCACCCTACAAGTTCCAATGTGGCCCTTCGGAGGGCTAATACCCCATGTAGGGAGACAAAGCCCCAAATGGAGACCCACTTGCAATCCTACATATGTTCCAATGCGTCCTCTTGCCCTCCAATACAACAAATCATTAGCATAATCAAGTAAAAGAGCTTACAATTCATGGAATCAATGGGGCACTTCATAGTGGCATGCCCTTCCATAGTGGGCTTTGGCATGTACAAGCGTCTCCAAGCTCAATAGGGGGTTAATAAAGGACCCTATTAGGTTGTTTCAACCTCTAAAGGGGGTGACATGTCACGGTATATCCCTCAAATGGTAGGTGGAAAACGATATAGTAATGGAGCATAATGGGGATCAGGGGGATCATCTAGACCACATGTCATGGTATGTGCATGGTACAAGGGTAGTTATAATAAGGGAAGCCCAACACTTAGGTATATGAGTGTAGGAGGGAGAAAATCATGGTACATGAGTTACCCCAAACTTTGTTTCCCACCCTTCTGCATATGCATTTTACCTTTGATTGATTTTTACTTCATAACTACTTGGGGCTCCAGGGGATGATAACATGTTGTGTAATATATAAAAATGGATACCCCCTTTAAGGTGGGGCAGTTAATCCCCCACTAAGGGTTGGGACAATCATGGGTTCCTTAATGATGAAGGGGGCTCATATAGGGCCTATAAGAACCAGTGTGATGGCCATGGGTAAGGGGTAGAGCTCATGTTTGGATTTTTCCCACGTGCTAAATTTGTATGTCCTAACCATCTTTTTTTTGTGGTACATTTTCTGTTGAGAGGCCAAATTATTCTTTTTTTTTAGTTGCATCTACCTTCGGGGCAACATTCTAGGACCGACCCAAGGTGTGGGCAAGGCGAGGGGGTGGCTAGCCCTATGTGGACCCATATGCGAAAAGAGATGAATGGGACTTAAATGAGTGGAAGGGGAATGACGTAGATGGTGTTGGGAAGTGGGACCATGCTACCAAAATCAGGATTTCCCATGTAGTTCCAACCCTAAAGCTAATGGCCAGTAAAGGAGATCCCACAGGACTAGGATACAAGAGTAACCATGAAATCGGGTAGTGGAGAAAAGAATAGAAACCTAACCCATTGTTCCGCTGAATCCCCCCACCAATCCATACCCAAAAGTGCTCGTGATAAGTAAGGAAAATTATACCAATTAAAATCCATACCTTTGGGGTTGAGAGGCCCACCTTAAAACATATATTCATAACGAGCGGCCGACGGACCACATGGCTGACTCAGGTGGCAGAGATAATGATACATTGAACTATCTGGTGGTTGCAAGGGATTGCTAGTTATCGGTTGAGGACCATATAAGAGGATAATTTTCTCCCATATACAATACCCACACGTGGTGGGTAACAAGGTGTATGGGATCTCGACTTTTATTTATTCTTTATTTGGTTCCTATTTACTAGTTTAAAGCTTAGCTTCAAACTTTTTGTTTGTTGCGAATGAATCATCATTCCAATACAACATCCTGACATATTTTTTCCCCTTTTTTTTCTTTTTCTTCATATTTTATTAATTTAAATGGTGTCATGTTTTGCAAGTCATCATTGATTGCAATTGTTGTTGAATTTTATCTCCATACTTTTCAACATCTTGATCTAATGGTCGAGTGATTATTTTTCCCAACAACCTTAATTTTACATTATCTATTGTTATTTTATCTACTATTTAATAATCGTCAACCTTGCATTTTACTCTTTAATTTTCTTATGAAGTAATCCATTACTTCCCGTTTTTTGTCGGGTGGCGCGAGGTGGTGGTTGAGTCCCAACACATTTTTTCTCCTTATTTTCAAGATTTTCTTAGATTTCAATATCCCTTTTAGGAAGCCTCTCAAATAGAAGCTTTTACATAGAATTCGTGGTTTCTTGTATTTCTTCCTTATTTTTAGTCACAAACTTCCTTGATATTTTGCATTCCTTCATCATTCTCCTTCATCCTTTGTTCCATATGTGACAACTTGCCTTCCAACTTGGATACCCAGTACTTGATATCTTTTATTTCTTCATGACTCATGGATGAACTTTTTGGAGGTTTAAGTGGTGAAGTAACTTTTGAAGCACCCCTAAGAGCCACGTGAATAAACAATAACGCTCTTATTTTTCCTCTTTATAAAAAAAATTGAATTACCAAAAAATCTCTTTGAATCAAAAGTTACACCAATTATAGGTTCAGTAACTTTCAAAACCCTAATTATAAATTATCTAGATGGTTGAACTTTGTCATGGTATATCTTTCAAATTTGAACTCTTTTGAATTCAAAAATTTAGGCTATAGTATTTTGTTATGTCTTCTATGTAATTCATATGTTTCACCAAAATTTGATGTTCGAGGTGAAAGTTATGGTAACTTTCCCAAAACTTGTTGATTTTTTGCCTCTTCCTAGGAGAAAAATTGTATAGCATGTCGTGTCCAATTATTCAAATATGATCATGAAATTTTTACCTGAGATACTTTACTATGTATCCTCAGATCTGTGAAAATTTCACAATTTGAAGTGTCCCGGGAAAAAATATTACCAAAAATTCCACAAGGACTCATTTATAACTAATTTATAGATCATTCACATACGTCGATTCCACAATATATATCTCCCAAATTATTGTTAATCCTCACAAACTCCACTTAAAAAATGATTATTATACACTTGTACTCCAATTTTAATAATCACAATCAATTTATAAATACTTTAAAATCTATAATCTAATAATAAAATGACTTGAATCAACAATCAGACATCATGATGTCCATTCTCACAAGCTCTGCTTGAAAAATGTCGGACATACGAATGAATTAGTGAGATTTTAAAATCCACGAGACTAAAAATAGCCTATGGGACCATGATCCTCCATGCTTTTCACCTTTTAAAATTCAATCCTTTTCTTATTCAAATTGATGATGAGCTGGCCCATCCTTCTAACAGTCCCCTTGTTGAAAATACAACTCCAATAAATCATTTCCAACATAGTGTCATAACTGACCATGATGTCCCTGAAAGCATTACTCTCCAAAATGAAATGTTTTTTCCAATTCCACTAGCCCGAAAGTACAAAAAATACACACTCACTCTTCCCAAGCTTCTTTAAGTCTTTTCCACCGTCTTATTTCACGCCGAATTTGATGCGAGTTAATTCTTAATTGATCAATAAGAATCTTTGTTCTCCATGAAATGTTAGCTCTAATATACTCTTTTTGTTGGAGATCACAGGTAAGGTTGAATTCCTCTACATAATACTTCTTCTTTCTACCCATCTCTTTTCCCCATATACGCTTGCAAAACTTCTCCATAAAAAAAAATATTTAACTCCTTACTATTTGTAGGATATGCATTGAGGTAGATATTCCATTTATGCATCCATTTATTGTTTTGTCTCATCCATGTTTTCTTTCTTTCACTCATATCTTCATTGAAGACAACTTTAGGCCATTTACCTACTCCCATTTGCTCAATTCCTTTTAGATATCTCATGAGACACACCATAACAATTGCTTCAATGGGAGTTGTCCATGTTTCACTCAAAATTATATCATAAGGAACCAAAATTTTTTATTATGAACTTACTCATGATCAAGCATTTTTGGATTTTCTCAAATTGTTTCCATTTTATAGGGGGTGTTTATAGCCCACGATTCACACCCATAGAGCATCATTAGATGAACTAGGAGCCCAAAAAACAATTTAGTCATTGTCCAATCCCATACATCTGCCTCTCTACATCTATTTTGAAGAGCATATAATGTTTTCTACCGTCATAAAATTCTCTTATTTTTGTAGTCCTCAGAATTAAGCCTATTGTTGAAATCAATCCTCGGGTACTTGTACTCATTTACTTCTTCAAGATCATTGCCTTAAAAGAAGAATATATGCTATATTTGTTTCCCTTTATTAGAGAAAACCATTATTTTGGTCTTGTTGACATTGATTTGCATCCCCACTTCTCTACAAAAATTCTCACGGGCATGCAGGTGCATTTACAATCCATGGGTCGAATTAACAATCAAAACAATGTCATCATCAAATAAAAGTAGCCTTATCCCAAACTCCCCCAAAGAGACACCATCTCCACCTTGCAGATTTAGCCACTCTTCTAGTTTTTCAACATATAAACCAAAAAGAGTAAGGGATAAAGGGAAACATTGCTTGACTCTATTGTCACTTCTAAAGCTTTTATATATGCCAATAAAATTTATAATTTTGACTTTCACCTCTTCATACAACGACTTTGTAATGCAAAGGAATTTCATGTTCTTCCATTTTACACCACAAATTATCTATAAGAACTGTGTCAAATGCCTTTTTGAAGTCAATAAAGTAGCAAAATACTTCTTCTTTACCCCCCAAACCTTTTCAATAATGTGTCTCAGCATGATACCATGATCCAACGTAGAATGTTTCAGCCTAAAAATTTCTTGCACTTTTTCCCTCTTTTATTTTATTTTTACCCACTTACTCATTCCATTTTCTACCATGTTGTCGATAAACTTTGCAAACAAAGGATTGATCACAATGGTTCTATAATTGGAAGGATTATTAATGTATCCACTTTTAAAAAGGGGTATTGTTAGGCTACTTGTCCAATCTATTGGGAATCCTTGTTGAATGGTGTTGTTGAAGATTTCCATGATACGTGGTGCAAGAGTGTACATTCTCCATTTTAGATATTTCGCTTGAAGTTCAACCAAGTCCTTTTATTTTCTTATTCTCAACTTCTTAATACCAATCTCTACCACTGTAACGTGAAAAAATTTGTAGTTGTATTGATCTTGGGGTGAGGCTCAACCTCCAATTCCTTCTCATAAATCTGGCTTGCATATTCAAACCATTGATTGACTATAATATTAGTTTTTGTTTGCTTCTTCCTTGGTTGAAGTACCTGCCAAAAAAGCTTTGGGTTATTATTTGCTTGATATATTAACTCTTCTCGCCTTGTTTGCATGAATTCATATTTTTTCCTTTTTAAAATCTGCTTATATAACTTACATTCTCATCTGAAATGACTGTATTAGTTTTGTTTTGCTAAGTGTCTTTTCAGTTTATAAACATGTGCATAATCAATTCATTAGTTTGCTTAAGGATTGAGGTGTTTGTCCATGAATTGCAGATGATTTTAGGTGAATTAGAAGCATAAAAAAACCTCAAATAACATTGAACAAAAATTTAAAACAGATAAATAAGTTACCACATGAAATTCACACAGTATGCATGATGAAGCAGTTCACCCCTCCTAGGCTACATCTGCTGGTCCAGCTCCTAATGACATGTCCATCTTTCATTATGCTCAAAATTTTGCAAATACATGTAGTTACAGTGCTCTAACGGTTGTTTTCTCTGCACCAATGGCTCCAAAATGCTCCAAATAGTAAAAAATGACTCTTCATTCACTCTGAATGGGCAAAAATTGAGTCTCCTACTCTTTTTCCCAGTTACACCTAGAAAAACTCCACTAAAAGTGGAGAACTCCACTTAAGTGGAGTTAAAATAGTACATCCCGCCAAAAATGGCGCGCTGGCCAAAACTGTTGCCGAAATTAACCGTCACATTAGCTTTTGCGGTTGGGGTGGCCACATACCAGCCCCAATCCCACGGTTACCGTGACAGTTAGTGGAACCCATTGCTAAAACTCTGGTTACAAAGGTCGGAACTCCAGGTTTAATGGTGGGTTTGCGATAATCACGCGGAGAGTTGACAATAAACGTTGCTATGTGACACAACTGTTGCGAACGATTTAAAGTTATAGTTTTATCGCCGTCGGGTTCAACATTTATGGTGGTTTAATTTAACTGTTTGCATGTGATACTCCTTCGGGGACAGCCGATGGGTTAGGACCGTCGGCAGTCCCCAACCCCCAAACTCGAATTGCAACAACTTTAACATAAACCCGTCAACACTATGGGTAAGAACTATCGTATAGCTCGGGTGATATAGCATGCGCATGCTCGACAAGAGGTCATGGGGTCGATTCCTGCGAACCCAACCAAAATTTTACCATGTAGTCTTGGGGACAGGTGCCGGCCTCAGGGCCAGCCACATGGTGCCCTATTATTGGCCCTTCAAAACCCATTCAAAATATAGAATCTTGACACATGTCAACCCAAGATTGTCTATGAGGAAAGGAATATTCCTCAAAATATTTTTTTTTGCTGACTGTACCTCCACCTTGCTGACTATGCATCCCAATCAAACTGCAAAATTTACTTGTTTGGCTTTTCAATTAGAATGCGATATCTCCCTCATACGACATCGGTTTTTCGAACCATTTACGGCGTCGGAATTAGGAAGATGAGATCTACGCAACTATCTTGGTTTCAACCCAATCCTGTAACTTTGAATTTTGAGAAAAAATTATGAACTCCTGATCACTCCTCCCCATTGGGAAGCTTTTGACCCCAAAAGACCTGATTACCTATTTAGTAGATGAGGGTAAAACTCCCTCACCTTTCCAACCTCCATTTATTTTTCCTTGCTTGGTTTAGTGCCTTTGAGCCCAACTTGAAGGTTATCAACACTTCCCCTCTTGGATGCTCTTGTCCCCCTGTCAAGAATTGTATCTTCTTTGAGCTCATCCAAAAATTCTGGCGAGAAATCTTCAATAGAAGGTATCTGAACATCACTTCCTTGATCATCGATAAAAGGTGGCTCATACAAACGTAAGTTTTCAATATTAACAACTGAATAAATTTGCATATAAGAAGGAAATTCAAGTTGAAAATCATTATTACCAACTTGCTTTATGATATTGAAATGACCATAGCGAATGGGTTTGAGCTTTTTACCTTCCCCTTGCATCCTTTATTTGCTAATGTGCAACCATACCTCATCTCCCTCTTGAAACTTGTGATCAACTCGATGTTTGTCATGCCTCTCTTTGTATTTGCTTTGACTTTTCTCAAGCTATTCTTAAACTTGTTGATGTATAATCTGAATTTGCTCAATGAACTTTCAAGCCTTGTCAATATCACTATGGCCATCAATTGCAACATCTTTCCCAAAGATGAAGTCTAATGGCGATTTTGGCAAATACCCAAAGCATACTTCAAAAGGTGATGTTTGTGTTGAAGAGTGTTTTTCCCAGTTGTAAGTGTGTTGAATGTAATGCAGTTTCTCATCCCACAACTTAGGATGTTTACTGTAATATCCTCTCAAAAGATGCAAAATGGTTCTGTTCACCACCTCAGTTTTTCCATCTGTTTGTGGATGAAAAGCGGTACTCTTTTTCAACTTTGTGTCCATCATTCTCCATAGATTTGACCAAAAATTCCTATTGAACCTGGAATCCCTGTCGCTAACAATAGAAGTTGGCAATCCAAAATGAACCCATACATGTTGAAAATAAAGTTCAGCAGTTTGTTCAATAGTAATGGTTTTCTTACATGGCATAATTATACACATTTTACTGAATCTATCCACAACTACATAAAGATAATCATGATGTTTTCTTGACATAGGTAGACCTCCAAAAAATTCCATGGAGAAACTTTCCCATGGCCTTGATGGTACTAGTAGTGGCGTGTACAATCCAAGCTTCCTATTACTAGGCTTACTTGTTGCACACATAGAACAACCTCTTATTAAAAGTGACACACTATCTATCATGCGAGGCCAATAACAATACCTCTGTAGATGCGCCACTGTTTTGCTTACCCCAAAGTGTCCAGCAATAAGAGATGAATGAACTTGTCTCATGACACTTAGCCTCTCTCCTTGTGGAATACACAACTTTCCCAAATGAAACAACAAATTGTTATGCATGTGATCATCTTTTTCTTCAACTTGATTCCCTTCACTCCAACTAGCATACACATCTTGAAAATCAATGTCATGTTCATATTGTTCTATGTAGCTCTCATGTACAATAGAATCATTTTTTAGTAAAGTAGATGCACTAATGATTGGTCTTGAAAGCATATCAACAACTTTATTGAAAATACCTTTCTTATACCTTATAACCAAGTGAAACTGTTGAAGAAATCCCATCCACCTGAAATTTCTTGATTGCTACAATTTTGTTTGCGACTACAAGTACTGTAATGGTTGGTGATCGGTATGTACAATAGTCTCTTTACCCATCAAGTAGTGTTTCCACTTCTTCACACTTTATACCAACGCATATAGTTCTTTGTCAGATGTAGTATAATTTGTCACAACACCGTTAAAAGTTTCAAAATGAAATGTGATAGGCTTACCATGCTGCAAAAGTACTGTGCCCATGGCATAATCACTAGCATTGGTTTGAATCTCGAATGGTTGTCTCAAATTTGGTAATGCATGGCTGGAGCTGAAATGATCTTGTATTTTAAAGCTTTGAAAGCTTGTTGTTGTTTTCCTCCCCATTGGAAGCCTTTCTTCACACTTTTCACTACATGTATAGGAGTTGCGATGGGAGAAAAGTTAGCAATAAACTTTGTCCAATATTGAGATGCGCCTAAGAAACTTCTTACCTTGGTTACTATTTTGGGTGTAGTCCAATTCACAATGGCTTCCACTTTAGAAGGATCAATTCTTAACTCTCCTCCTCCTACAATATGTCCTAAATATACCAAAGAAGTCTTTCCAAACTCACACTTTGACATCTTAAGAAACAATTTCTCTTTCTTCAAAATATAAAGCACTCTATTCACATGCAAGACATGTTATTCTCTTGTTTTGTTGAAAATTAAAACATCATCTAAGTACAAAATCAAAAATTCATCAAGGAATGGACGCAAAACACTATCCATAACACGCATGAAAGTTGTCGGTGCATTACACAAACCAAATGGCATAACTAACCACTCAAAGAGTCCTTGTTTGGTTTTGAATGCAGTTTTCCATATATCACTTTCTACAATTCTTACCTGATGATATCCAGTTTGTAAATCTAACTTCGTGAAAAAAAATTCTTCTTTCAGCTGATCAAGCAAATCATTTATTCTTGGGAGTGGGTAACAATTCTTTACCGCAATCTTGTTCAAAGATTGAAAATCTACACACATGCACCAAGTCCCATCTTTCTTTGGTATCAAGACTATGGGTGAACTGCATGGCAAGCTGCTTGGACTTATGATTCCTTTGTCCAACATCTCTTTGATTTGCCTCTTTATTTAAACATTCTCCCTTATTGACATGCGATACATATCGATGTTTGGAAGAGGACAATCTTGCTGCAACTGAATCTCATGTTGAATCTCTCTTTTTGGAGGCAATCCTATTGGCTCCTGAAACATCTCATGATGTGCATTAACTACATCTTATAAATCTGATTTTAACTTAGGATCACATCCCTCAAATGATTCATGATTAACATCAGCTTTGGGCTTAATCATAAGAAGAACAAAATTCTTACTTGAATTTACCAGCCTCTTTACCTGTCCAACATTTACCATAGCAATGTTTGTCTTCTTGCGATGTCTCTAACAATGAACTCCTTGCCATCTTTGAATAAATGATATTTGATCTCATGGTGATGGAAGATCGCTTTCCTGTCATACAAGTAAGGACTCCCCAATACAATACCTATTATGTCAAGTGGAACCACATCTAATTCAACTGTGTCAACAAAATTTGCAGTGATTGCAAACCGCAATATACATTTCTTTGAAACCTGTAGATTTGCATCCTTACAAATCCAACCCAATGGATATGGTTTTTGATGTGGAATGGTCTCAAGGTTAAGTTTCTTAACCAAGTATTCAGAGATTAAATTTTCTTGTGACCCACTGTCAAACAAGGTGTCAATCTTAGTACGTTTGGATATGACCCTCACATGAAACAATTCTATTATTTCTTCTTCATTTGGAGTAGGTATGTGATAGTTTGATGTACTGGTACTGGGTTTAGTTTCAATTTATTTTCCCTTCATGTTCTTCAATCTCATGGTTGTAATCTTAGATTCATCACCTAAATCAGATCCTAAATCATGTTGAGTTGTAGTAGCAGTGTTATGTTTCCCTTTGTTATTGGGTTTCTTTGGCCTCATTTCAGGATGTAATTTCCAACAATGAGTTTCATCATTGCCTTCTTTTGAACAATGTTTACAAACCACTTTTTCCCCCTCTTTCTTAACAAATGCATTCTTTTTGTTTCTACCTTTTGACGTCTTTTCCTTGGCTTTACCCTTAAAAGGTTTCTTTTTACCCTCTTCAGAAGTGTTCTTCCCTCTAGCTTTTAGATGTGTGGCCTGAACACATACTTCATCTAGACTGGTGGGGTTAATCACGAGAATAGTATGTTTTAGGTAGCTATGTAAGCCTCCTATGTACTCGAGAAAAGTATATTGGCTCTGCAAATCTACCCCTAATAAGAGAGCTCTTCTCCTAAAATATTGGGTGTATTCTTGCATATTTTGTTCCTTTAATTGCCTAAAGTTCTGCCAATTCATTATGGATTTCTGCATATGAGATAATAGATAATAAAAAAAAAAAATTAATAGTAGTAATGAAATCTGACCATGATAGAATAATCTTACCATGTTTCTTGATTTCCTCCTTTGTCTTGGCTTCCCACCAAACAAGTGTCGCACCTTCCATTCTCAATGAAGCTAATTGGATTTTGGTATTATCATCTTGAAGGTTTTGGATTCTCAAATAGACCTCCAATTGCCTAATCCAATTTTCAAGCTTTTCTGCATTGACTTCACGATTAAACATTGGCAATTCAAACTTAACATCAAGTTTTAAAAAAGGACATTTACCAGTGTTCTTTGACTTGTGTGGCTGATGTACTAAAGAAGAAGTAGAGGACGATGATGATGAGGGTGAGGATGATGGCTCTCCATTGCCTCCATTTCCTCCATTTCCCTTCTTTGAATTATCTTCATCATTGCAACCTCCTGAAGAACCTTGTCCTTCCTTGTGAAGTTTAGATCTTTCTCCTTCTAGTCTCTCATTCCTTTCTTGATACAGGATTCTAACCATCTCAGTCATGTCAATGAATGCTTTCTTGAACACTCTTTCTTTCTCCTTGGGATCAGCTTCTTCATGGATTTATCCTTCCTCTTGAGGCATGCTTAATGTAGCTTCTGCTTCCTTGGGAGGTGAACTAGGTGGTGGATACTGTGGCAATCTTGATCTCCTTTGCTTTGGCTCTTCTTGAGACCCTTCTGCTTCCACCAATTTGCCTTCTCCTCTTTTAAGCTTGAGCCTAGTAAGCATATAAACACTTATAAACAGTTAAACAATTCTTTGCACAAAACAACACCAGAGAATAAACCCTAGCTCTGATACCAATCTGATCTGAAATGAAAGTATTAGTTTTGTTGTGCTAAGTGTCTTTTCAGTTTATAAACATGTGCATAATAATTTCATTAGTTTACTTAAGGATTGAGGTGTTTGTCCATGAATTGTAGATGATTTTAGGCGAATTAGAAGTATAAAACAAGCTTAAATAACACTGAACAACAGTGTAAAACATAGAAATAAGTCACCACATGAAATTTACATAGCAGGCATGATGAAGCAGTTCACCCCTCCTGGGCTACATCTGCTGGTCCAGCTCCCAATGGCATGTCCATCTTTCATTATGCTCAAAATTTTGCAAATACATGTAGCTACAATGCTCTAATGGTTGTTTTCTCTTCACCAATGGCTCCAGAATGCTTCAATTAGTCAAAAATGACTCTTCATTCACTTTGAATGGGCGAAAATTGAGTCTCCTACTCTTTTGCCGAGTTACACCTAGAAAAACTCCACTAAAAGTGGAGAACTCCACTTAACTGGAGTTAAAATAGTACATCCAGCCAAAAATGGCACGCCAAAACTGCCGCCGAAATTAACCGTCGCATTGACTGTTGCGGTTGGGGTGGCCACATCCCAACCCAATCCCACGGTTACCGTGACAGTTGGTGGAACCCAATGCTAAAACTCCGGTTACAAAGGTCGAAACTCCGGATTTGATGGTGGGTTTGCGATAACCGTGCAGAGAGTTGACAATATACGTTGCCATGTGACACAACTGTTACGAACGGCTTAACGTTGTAGTTTTATTGTCGTCGGGTTCAACATTTGTGGTGGTTGCATTTAACTGTTTGCATGTGATACACATCTGAGACCCTGGTAGTCCCCAACCCCCAAACTTGAATTGCAACAACTTTAACATAAACCCGTCAACACTATGGGTAAGAAATAACATGTAGCTTAGGCGGTATAGCATGCACATGCTTGGCAGGAGGTCGCAGATTCAATTCCTGCGGAACTAACCAAAATTTTACCATGCAGTCTTGGGGACACGTGGTGACCTCAAGGCCAACCACATGGCGCCTTATTATTGGCCCTTCAAAACCCATTCAAAAAATAGCACCTTGACACATGTCAACCCACGATTGGCTCTAAGGAAAGGATTATTCCTCAGAATATTATTTTTTGCTGACTGTACCTCCACTTTGCTGACTGTGCATCCCATTCAACCCTCGTCAAACTGTCGCAAAATTTACTTGTTTGGCTTTTCAATCAGAACACGATATCTCCCTCATACGACATTGGTTTTTCGAACCGTTTGCGGCGCTGGAATCAAGAAGACGAGATCTACACAACCATCATGGTTTCAACCCAATCCTGTAACTTTGAATTTTAAGCAAAATTTATGAACTCCTAATCACATTCATATTCTCCTTGTCTACCTTCTTCAAGGTTCTCCTTGCCATTTTGCATTCCTCATAAAACCAAGCATTTACCAAAAAATAATTTGATTATGATTTCTTATTTTTTGATCTTTCCCACTTCTCAAGTGCACCTTGAATTATATTTGTTAACTCATGTTTGTTGAGGCTTTGGGAACAAGGTTTCTCTTTCTCAATTGACCTCTCTAGCATTGTCTTGAATATATAACCATTTTGTGTGTTAGAAGAATTTTTTCCCTTGAAAGTGATTGGCAAGAAAACCGTGTTTTCCTCCTATGTTGCCTTTCTTCTAACCAGGATAATATTATATAAATTGGGTTATGGTTTGATTTTGAGTCACAAATATGCTCCATGATCTTAACTTCATTTATCCTTTATTTAAGCTTCGTGACAAATCACATAGTCAATGATACTTGCCCTATTATATGTATTACAAGTGAAGTTCCCATATCTTTTCCCTATTGTTACACACCATTTTGTCACTGTCCCTGCAATCCCCATCTCGCCCATTGGAGGGTCATTTCTGTGATCAATAAGCAGTGTCATGCCTTGAAAATACCATCATTGCATCCCTTGCCATGAGGAAAATGTTCCTTCTGTCGACCATTTCCTGATCAGACCACTAAAAACACCTTATTTTGCCTTGGCGCGAGTAGCCAATTACACTCCCGTGCCAAGTTGGAAAATTAACACTGAACCTGTGCCAGTTGGCGCTCTGTCTCATTTAGCTACCTGCGCCAATCTATTTATGGAAAGTTTTTCAAAAATAGAGGCGGACGTTCTATTCCAACCACCTCTAGGATGAGTCATTAGGAGTGGTTGAACTGAAACAACGATAGACTCCCTCCTTTAGTTAGTAGTTTCCACCTCCCTTGGAACCCTTCTAAAGGATAGGAATCCCTCCCACTATTGTAGGGATCCCAACCTCTTCCTCTCCTCTATAAATATATCCATCTTTCATTGATGTGCTAGCTGAACATATGATAGATAAATGGCTATATAGCTGAACATATTCTAGTTGAACAGATTGTTGAAAAAGTTAGCATAGAGAAGAAGCAATCATAGCTACGGGAGAATAGTGAAAAGTGTGATTGTTTGTGTGTGTTAAGAACATAGTGAGATCTTGGACCTTTGTTCATGAGGGTGTAGCAAACATTCTTGGATACAGACCTACCGAAGGAGAGCCTCAACATCAAGGCTTGGTTGTAAACTCCCCTTGTCTTTATCATAATAAAATGCATCTGATGTTTATCTTCCGCTCTTGTTTACATTTATAATGAGATTTATAGCATTCCTTGGTTAGTTAGATAGGTTGTAATTGTTTTATGTTTGTGGTGGTTTTACGCTTGTCGTGGTGTATTGACTGTCTGTACAGGTAATCAAACGTTGGTAGCAGCGTGTATCAAGCTTGAGAAGAGCGACGGATCAAGAAGCTTCGACGGAAGACGACAACATAGCATCAGGGCAAGGTAGGTCATCTTCCTTGCCCTGAATTTCATTTACAATCTAGGAAGGTAGATGTTAGTATGTTCTCGTAGTTTCTAGACCCACCCTAGGGTTAGAGGGATCGCCTCTGTTCGCAAAGGGGATTTACCTGGACAATAAATTGGCGACTTCACTGGGGAGTTTCCTTTGAGTTTGTCACTCTTTGAGGTCTTTGTCGTTCGACGAGTTTAGTCGAACAACCATTTCCCTGATTGTTCCTGTGTTTTTCATCAATTACGATCTTTTAGATTTTGCTTGAAGTGGTGAGTCTGGTCTTGGTTGGGAGAAATTCTTTGTTTTTTTCATTTTCAGGCATTCGTGCTTTTATTTTTCTGACAGTAGCGCCGATTGGCATTTGTTGTCAGTTAGCAACCCACGCCAATTGGCCATTGGCGCTAGTTTTCAGTGATTAAGTCGCACCAGTTGGCGCTAGTTTCACCCACAAAAGTCGTGCCAATTTCTGGGTGTGTGAAAAATTAATATTTTTCCCCTAAATCCTTCACCAGTGTGTCTTTCCATTTCGGTCTTTTTCTCTATATGATTTACACGTTCTCCCCGTTAATTTTTCACCTGTGAGCATAGGTTACATTGCTCGTTGTTCAGCTGAAAAGTCTTCTTTCTATGATTTCTTGATGTAAAATGGAATGAATGCCTTGTTTTGATATCATGCTTTGGAAGTCCTCTTCTTGCTTGATCTCATGTGTCTTGTAGCCTTTTGAGGAATTTCGTTACAAATTGTTTAAAACAACGATTACATTCTTAGTGTTTGTTTACATCCCTTTTACATTCATCCTTCCATTAAGGAAATTTGCGTTCATTTAGTTTTCGTCTCAAAGTTTGTTTTTCGTTAAAGTGGATTAGATCACATTGCATTGAAAAGTCATTGTTGAGATTTATCATTGAACTTAGATTACATTGTTTAATGATTGAAAACTAAAGGTCGCATTGAGTGCATTCTCTTTCATTAAAAGCATGCATTAAGTAGATTCTCATTTCATCGGAAAATGCATTGAGTGCATTTTTATTATTTCAAAAGAAAAAGGAAATTGTGCATAGATTACAATTGCATAGTTTTCAAAAAAGAGGATTTTGAATAGATTACATTGCATAATTCGCATCAATGAATGTTTTAGATTACTTTTGGATAGTGAAATTCATCTAGTTTGGAAAAATTTTGTTTGCAGTGTTGTTGTTCGTTGCATCATTATTTGAAACTCTTCCATTAACTAGATAGCATTCATCGAATTGAAAGATTTCTCTCCTCATATAGATGCATATAGGAGATTGTCAGATGACATGCAGTAGGGCCTTGAAACCGAGACGTAATTCAAGATCAACTTTAAAATTTATTGAATTAACCTAAGGAAACATTGGAACTTAACGCAAAAAATTTAGTGGTCTAGGCTAGAGATGTGTTCTGGTGTCTTAAAACCTAGTAGTTGTCGTTCGCCATTTGGCTCTAGACAGCACTAGTACAGACTTGTGCTCCCCGTACCATCAAGTATATAAAGGGAGACCCCTCTAGGTTGC
Source organism: Pinus albicaulis (assembly GCA_034641835.2). NCBI lineage: Eukaryota > Viridiplantae > Streptophyta > Pinopsida > Pinales > Pinaceae > Pinus > Pinus albicaulis. The sequence goes on along the minus strand of CM076581.1, from coordinate 41,434,903 downwards.
AATCCTTTTATCCATAGGAAGCCGAGTCTGCCGCTTTGTAACCGTGATACACCAAACACAACATTCGGGGAGACTACCTACATGTACGTCAAGTCCTTGGTTATTTCTGTTTCATTTGATTACCAAGGTGTATATGACAGTTCACAGAAACTTGGTACACCCTCTTGCTTAGAGTACCTGAGTAGTCATTTTGATCTTTTCATGACTCCTTAAAAAGAGAAGAGATCATCAAGCTCTTGTCCTTTCACGCTCGTTTCAAACTGAAAGTGATAGAGTCACCTTTTTCCTGTTTCTCGACTCTTAAAATATGAAACGATAGAGTTTTGTTTCAATGTCCTAAAAAATAAAACTGCCCAAGAAATATTCCTGGTTAAAGTTATCTTCCTTAGCATTTTGTTTTACGGTTCTTTCCAATGGCAACATTTCCGGAGTTTACCAACCTAGGAATCCCCTCCGAAGGGAATCCTGGCCCTTTTCCTGCTTTTGGGAATGTTGGTGCTCCTTATATGGCAACATTGTCCCTTCCTAGGTTAACTGTTGGGTTGCATGTTTGGTTATTCTCGACCTCTATGGTCTCGAGTGTTCCACCCATTGTACAACCATCTCCTCTGCTTGAACAACACCATGTTGATTCTAAGGTGGACCTCTCTCCTTCTTCGCCTGTTTCTTTGTCCTCATCTTCTAATTCAACTGGTGAAAGTCTAGATTCTAGTAACCTGGTGGCTAAGAAGAAGAATAAGAAGAAGAAGACGAAGAAGAAGAAGTTAGATAAGAGAGAGGCCCATGCTGCAGCTATTGCACCTCATAACTCTTCCACTGATAAACCATCCAACCTTCCACGGAAAGTCAAATTCCCTTGCATGTTGTGCAAAGGCGACCACCTTATTTGAGACTGCCCTGGCATTCCCAAGGTACTTGAAGCATGGTCCAATGGTCGTCTATCATTGCCTTTGCCTTCTGGAAGTCATGTTGGTGGCACATCTTCGACTAGCAATGATAAGACTCTTAAGAAACATGGTAAGATTACGACTCCCTGCAAGTTGTGTGAAGGGAATCATCCCATTCACCTTTTTCCGTACATGGATGAAGCCACGACAGTGTTGGACAACCCTACTGTTTCTACACCCTGCCTTCCGGCTAGTTACCAGAAGCTTTCTTTGTGTCCTCCACTAGTTGATTCAACGATCGGTCGAGAGTCATCCTTGGTCGATCCCGCTCCCCCGGAAATTCAAATTCATGAATCCATTACCAACCAACCATTGGTCGAGGAATCGGTCAATCTGATCTCTCTTATGGTTCATCAGGCCTTTTCCATCGAGAGTGGACCTCATCCCCCTCACGTTCCTTTTGTTTCTTCATATTCCTTGGACTTGGAGAAAGATTCTCCCGTCCCTATGGTTCAAGAAGTTTCTCTTCTTGCTCCTATGTCTATGGTCTAGGAGGATGCTCCTCTTGTTTTAGTAACACCAGGGGAAGACCATCTCAGTTCAATGGTACCCCATCCAAGTAGTTTGGTCGCTTCCTTCGATTGGAGTCAATTTGCGGGATACCACCTTTCTTCTTATGTGCCTTTTGACATCATGGTACAGGTCTTCAATATGATCGTACCTAGCATGATTATAGATGAAGGAGTGTCTGTCAGTATTCTGTCTTCAACTACTTGGCAAGCTTTTGGTTCTCCAACACTTGTGCAAGTTACGCAGAATCTGTTGGCTTTTAACAGAGGAACCAGTCAGCCGTTAGGGATTCTTCTGATGTTTCCTATTACTTTGGGAGGGAAAACCGTCTATATAGATGTGATGGTTGTTCCAGGCCCCTTGGATTTCAATTTACTCTTGGGGTGCGATTATGCTGATGCCATGGGTTCACTTGTCTCTGCCCTCTTTCATGTGATTTGTTTCCCACACAAAGGTCGGATCATGACCATTGATCAACTTTCATTCTTTGGTCTTGATGTGGCAGCTAGCCCGCCATTGTCTCTTCCAAGTCTTTATCCGTCGATTGTATCTTCCCTGCCACAGGTTAATTATGTGGCTATTTGTCCCATGCCCACATTCAGTGATAGTTCCATTGTGCATCGCGTGCTGGGGGTATTAGGTCATGATTTTCAATATGTTGTTCTCCCATCAAATGCGAACCTCTTGGAATCCATGACCTCTGATTCGTCATGGTAAAAGGTCCTCGGAGAAGATTTCATTTTCTTGTGTCAAGCTCCTTAAAAAATGAAACAAGCTCTTCGGAGCAGAGTTCGTTTTCTTGTGTCAAGATCCTTAAAAAATGAAACAAGGTCCTTGGAGAATAGTTTGTTTCCTTATGTCAAGCTCCCTAAAAAATGAAACAAGATGTCATGAGGATAGTTATTTTAATGTGTCAACCTCATTAAAACAATGAAACACGTTCCTGTTCAATTCGACTCTTTGATACGATCTCGTAAAATCCTAGTCGAGTCTTTCTCTTGATCTTGTACTTTGAACCTTCACTCCATATGCCTTTCATATGGATTGAAGCTTGGGGGGCATGTACCTCAAATTGAGTCACCATGCTCGTTTTTCCCTGCTTTTCAAGCATAGTTTATCTTTGTTTCAAGCTTGTGTAAAAATGAAACCGGTTTCAAGCATAGTTTATCTTTGTTTCAAGCTTGTGTAAAAATGAAACCAACTTCAAGCAGAGTTTCCTGATTTCAAGATTGTGTAAAAATGAAACCATTACCATTACCTCTCATGATTGCCATTTTATCAGCCTGCTTTGCTAAATGCACCTTGGTTTTCTCCTTGCATCATTACCATCTTCTTGGCCGATCATACGCCTTCACTTGGTTGTTTTACCCATTCCTGAGGAACCGCTGCAATGAGTGGTCTTGTTAGCCAACCTCTTAACCTTTACTTGTTCTAAGTAGTTCCACCATCACTGGAACCAGTTGCTACCCTTAATACCACTCGTTCCTCTAGGAGGAGTCAACTTTTAGCTCTTTTCTGACTTTCTAAAATTGAAAAGATTGTCGAGACTCTTGTCGTTTCGAACTCGTTAAATGGCTGTGAAGTAATATCGACCCAGTATACGCTTACCACTTTTTCGGGCTAGGATAGATTATTTACAAAAAAGGAATACCTTAGCCTATCGTGACTAAGAGGTTCTCTCAGATATTGTTTTCTACCTTTTTGGATCTGTGGGACTACCTACGAAAAGGGACCTATCAGAGTTTTCTTTTCTGCCTTCTTTTCAAACTCTATAAACATGAAAAGATGTCGAGTTCTCCCTTTGTCAGACTCATTAAACTCTGATGACATCGGATTTCGTCGCAATGGCGTTACTCGAGTTCCTCCTTCCTAGGGCTCGTAAAATGTACTAGGTTGGATTTTTCCGAAGGGCAAACTTATATGACAAACATATGCTATCCTCTTCAAGCTTGTGTAAAAATAAAGAGGTACTCGCCAGAAATGGTGGGGGAAAATGGAAGTTATTCATCAGTTGTGTCGGCAGTATGTCACTCTTGAACGTGACACTTGTCTGCAGTTCGTGTCGAGTTGGAATATCTTCACTCTGTCACTTTGCCTCCATGGATTTGGGAAATCCGTTTTCCTCTCATTCAATTACAAATTTTGTCAACATGACCTTTGATCCTATTTGAGTCAAATGTTGCCAAATTCCAGAGTCGTGTCGCCGATATGTTCAAGAGAAAATCCTTCTGCAGTTTGTACATTAATTGATCCTCTGTTTTAGTCTTGATTCACACTCATATTACGTTCTCTGTTTCGTCTTGATGATGTGGGATTCATTATGACCCTCCTCCGATGGATCGCTTCCTGTCGACTTCGGCTCATTATCCGAGAATTCGATTGTTAGTATGAATCTTTAGTCGTAAAAGACCACTTTAGCTACGCATAACAAATAGCCCTAACATCAATTATGGCTACCAAATATCTTTAAACCTGCAATTGGGTAATCCAAATAATGCTGCACAAATCCATATCTAAGCATAAAATACATTAAGCAGATAAAGTAAAATGTGGCTCCATGCATCCAATAGACAAGACAAGAAAAATGTATTTGAAAGAATTTTTATATTATATTGAAAAGGGGCACCTGAGAGGAAAACAAGAAAGGTGTTTTCCAGTTCTCCTCAATGGGATGGGTTCTTGAAAGTCCTCAGCATTTCAGATCTAAAATTTCTCTCTCTTGTTGGTGTAGAAAACCCAGACAAATATAGAACTCAAAGGGAGCTTACAAGGCAAAAATGGAGGATGTGACCAAGTATAGATCCAGAGTGATCTAATGCCACGGAAGGTGACTAGTGAATGGGGAAAACCCTTCTATTTATAACAAAATATTAGGGCGATCTAGAACTTGGTGCATGAATAAAATATTATTAAACAAATTCTAGAACCACCCTTTAGGAATATTTTATTATATTTGTTGGAGGGAAAAGGATTTTTGACTTGGGTCAATTCCTTTATTTATAAATGATAAATAAATAAATGATTTATTTATTATTTTATGGAAATGGTGGGAATATAATTAAATAAATAATGATTTATTTAATCATTTAGAAATGATTTAGTCAAATTTAACTAGGAATATTATTTAAATAAAGATTTAAATAACTTATTCCTAGGAAATAATCAAATAAATAAGGATTTATTTAATTGATTTCCTTGTTTTGGGTTAAATACGACCTGGAAATATAAACAAATAAGTTATTTCACATGGTGAAAACAATTTTACTTAGGGTAAAATTGGTCTTACATGGTGTACTTGGGTTCATCTAATGATAATAGGTTAGATGACCAAAAAATGGTGTAACAGATTGCCCCCCAACGTACGAGTGTTAGGAGCAAATCGTATGACCGAAGTACGTTGTAAGAACTCAATCATTAGACATCAAGAGGGAAGTGAGAGAGAGAAATGTAAGGTAGTCTAATGTGTTAAAGGACTAGACCCCGAGGAGACGAGACTTACAGGTGCAACAAGTCTCTAGTTTATGAAGTGGTACCTGTGCTAAAGGCGGCGGGGGAGGTATACCTATGCCTGCCGAGACAAAGTACAAAGAATAGGAAGTCCAGTAAACAAGGAACTGAACCATGAAGAATAAGCTGGCATAAATAGGAGCCAGAAAAATAGAATGATGAATCCCACATACATGTTGTGCCTGGAATAACCGTCGGGACTTATACAATAATATTTTAGTACATGAGATACAAATACACCCAATTGCCCCCTACACATGGGGAAGGGCTCGCACAATCTGACTGATACATGAAAATCGGAGAGGTGCTGCAAGCGGCTGAGGCCAATATCATCAAATGGGAGGAGCTGCATCAAGAGCTGAAATGAAAAAGTCATCTAGGCATGTGGGGGGCTACCTGCAGGGCCACCCCCTCATGAGGGTTGAGACATCTCACACACACCCGGGAATCACCAATAGATACTACTGTAACACTGGACCATCAAGTGTATAGATCACGATCATGCTGAAAAGAGCTCGAACCAAGGTACACTGCCCCCTAGACCTAACTTCTGGAGTAAATGAGCTGATGGCGACAGAAGTAGGTCCGCCATAGGTGAGGCAATAAGGGAACCCCAACTAAGGCACGAGAGAAAATAGTAGAGCGACTAACAAACAGACACTAATGATGATAATGAAATGAGGGATACTGAGTAGCGGATGGACGACTTCCCTTATTAGAGCATAAGGGGCATGAATGGCTTGGCAGTAACTGACATAATATCATGGAGGATAGGTGACAATGGTACTGAAGGCCATAATGTGCAACACGAGAGAGGGACCAAGCGATGAAGGATGGAGGGCTATAGCGGGATACGAAGGGACTCGAGATAGACTTCATGATGGATGATGACTCAACTCGGATGCTCTAGAAAAGGGCGACTCGATGGTGCTGCCACATAATAAAGGTCCAATGGGGGACCGTAAAAACATGAGTACAATAGGGTGTCTCATTACGAAAATCAACACGAACAAAGACAAGTAAAAGGGGGAAAGTGGTGCCCCAAGTACAAGCGTTGTAAGTGAAGAATTTCGATTGGAAGGAGAGATGAAGAGACCCTTCGTGGGCAAAATATGTCCTGGTGAAGTATCAAAAAATGAAAAACTAACAAATACCCATTTGAGTGCTCGGTGAGAGCTTTCCAAAGGTGCAGACGGTGGGTCAAACGGGGCTACGGTTTGGTCGCAGTAGGCGAAAGAAAAAACATGGGTTTTTCTTCTAATAAGGCATTTTCCCTCCAAAATCATTCATTTGCTTGTGTAGTTGTGGTGAATGTGGAGAGGAGAGAAGGCCCTAAATATTGCGACGATTGTAGCAGACAAACCGACCGTTGGAATCGCAATCCGTCAATTGCAGGTAAGAAGAAGGAGAATAATGATGGCAGGGTGAGTATAGGGTAGACATCAAATGACGACTATGGGAGGGAGTAGTCTAGGTAGGATGGCTAGGACTCATAGATCGAAAAGAGGGTGATGAACGAGAACTATGTGAGGAAATTCGGGAGCTCATGCTGCGAAGGACATCATAGACACGGATGGTATCATCCTGGTGATGGGGGGAAAGGGAAAGGTCGAGGAAACCACATGATGCTGCAAAGCTACCGAAATCATCAGCATGGGAAGAAAGCCGCACATACAGATCGTTACGGGGGATGACGGAAGAACAAGTAAGAAGATGGTCAAAGCACGTAGAGCCCACGAATGTTGCTGAAGGGGGATCAAGCAAAACAGATGGAGTGGATTCAGAAGGAATGTACTCTAACGGTCGTGCGGATGATGATAGGTATAGGAGGGGGGCAGCAGGTTCTGACATCTCAACATCAGGGGCAGGAATGTCAATGGTAGCAGGGGGATCCTCGAGTAAGCGTGATGCATACTGAGCAAGGATGGGAGAGGCGGATTGATTTTGCTCAACCTTGTACTCGCGAATGACCTCTAAAGAGGCTCGGTAATGCGTGAGGTGAGTAAAATGGTGAGAATAATGGCCATGGACACCACATAGAGCACAGGGTTTGTTGGTGCGAAGAGTTTTTGGGTTCTTGGTAGCGGTCGAGGAAGAAGCAGAGGGTGCAGGGACCGTAGACTCAGGGAACGCGACCTTTACCATGGGTTGGATACGGGGCAACTCAGGATAAGTATGGGTGGCATGACCGACACCATCACACAAGGCATAAGGTTTGGGGGGTGGGGGAGGGGTAGGGTCGGGTGTGGTGGCCTTGTCTTTGGATGCCCCCTTGCGAGTTTTTCTTTTCTTTCCCACAACATGAGGATGGTCTTGCGGAGGGGCTAGGGGCACTGTAGGAGCGAAGGGAATCGGTTGAACCAGTGTCACAGCAAGGTAAGGTTTGGGGTGGCCGGGTGGGGTCTCGGCTAGAGGAGTAAGATACCATACAGGAATTCCCAAGGTCAAATTAGGGAGGGACAGGGTGGCCATGATGGGAACTGAATAGACTCCGGTAGGGGGAGCAAGGAAAGGTATCTAACTAGCGGGGTAATGGCCAGGAGGGATGGTTCCCATATGGTGGAGACCTGGGGGAACTGTCTCAAGAGGGAAGGGAGGTTCCTGAGTGCTAGGTGGGTGGGAAGGTCCAGGCGGAAGAGGTTCGGTCAGCTGAGGTGAAGGGCTAGGATCAGGTTGCGGTGGGAAAGATTGAGGTTGCGGACTAGCTGAAGCAGGTTGTGAAAGGTTAGCCTGAGACAATTGCATCATGCAAACATTCGCTAGGCTGGGATCAGAGACAAGAGGAGGGGGAGGACCCAGGAAGGTGCCAAGCAAGGAGGAATCTTTGTAGACACCAGGAGAAACACTGGTCAAAGAATCAACAGTTGGCTTATTGGTGACAGCAGAGATAGTGGACTCAGGGGAGGTCTGAGATTGTGGTTCATGATATGTCAACTGGTCGATAGTGACAATCTTTCCATTATGTGGGAAAAACATCTTGCGGTGGACTGCGGATGGGACGACAAACATGGCATAGGTGTAACTACACCCTAAAAGAATGTTATAGTCAAGAGGGGCGTCGATAACTTCAACGTCGACACAAACAGTCTTGCCCGCAAGGGTGATAGGACAATTACGGAATAGGCCAATGGGTTGGGAGGCATGGCCATCCCACGCACGAAGGGTGATTGTGGAAGGGGCCATCTCAGGAGATCCGAGTTGTTTTCAAACCGAAGCAGACATCACATAGGTAGATGCCCCCTCGTCAATAATGCACCGAGCGACATTGGAATTTCGGATTTTGACCGGGATTTAGAAAGCAACAGAAGCAGGAAGTGGGGGATGGTTTGACTGACGGGCATCGAAAACAATAAATTGGTCATCAGCAGGATCTACATCACCCACGGCAAATAGTAGAGCCTTCTTTTGAGAAGGACACAACTGGAGGAGTTCCAGTGTTGAAATGGCAGCAGGAGATTGTGCCAGATCATCTACTATGCTATAGGAATGGGCAGCCCGACCAAAGGCAGCATTTCAGTGTAATGGGCCCTTAGGAATCTTGGTGTGAACCTCAACTTTGGGCGGAGGGATTTGCAAGGGACCCTTGGGTGTCGACAGAGGCTTTGTAGGACCTGAAGATGGGGACTCGGTGACAGACGGAGCGAGGGGTGTGGAGTATTGACAAGACTGAGTTTGAAAGTTAAGGTCGACGGTGAGAGGTTGGTCAGAGGCCATCATGAAGATCTGGTAATCGGAGGAATCGGAAGGGGAAGGTTGAGTGGATACCGGGGCAGGAGGTGGTTGGGTAGCCACAAATCCTTGTTGAGGAAAAGGGTCAGTAAACACATCAGGTTGAGAAGTAGCCGTATTGGGAGGGACAATAGGGGAGGAATGTTGTCCCCGCACTGTGGCCTGAGACTCCCACGTCTGTCGCATCTGTGGTAATAGGGGACAATCGTGAGTGTAATGACCATAAACACCGCAACATGAACATGGCTTATTGGTGCGAAGCGGCCTGTCCGGCTTGGGCTGAGAGCCCTGTGGTTGGTTAGCAGTGTTAGGATCAATACTTGAAGGATTGGATCCACGATTACCAGAGGCAGATGGATTGCCTCTCCTCTTCCGTTGAGAAGGAGGAGGAGTAGTCGCACCTTGCTGCACAAATACTTGCCCTGGAGGGGGTAGTAAGTGCGGCTGCGTGGGCGGAGAAGGCAAGGGAGTGGGAGGTCCAAATGCTGGAGGAGCTGGGACACCAGGCTGTGGGTAAGGATAAGGGTGAGGATGGGAAACATTAAGGTAGCAGGAGTGTGGGAAAAAGGAGGAGGCATGCCGTATCCCGGATACATGTTACTTGGAGGGGGAAAGGTGCTGGAGGTGCTGGCTCCTCTTGGAGGGAAACCATAGGCCATAAGAGGTTGAGCAAAGGCATGAGAAAGAGCTCCAATGATATCGTCGGTAGAGTGAGATGCCCCCGGGGCATTAGGGCCACCGGGTTTGGGGAGGTCAGGAAGGACGGTATAAACATAACCAGATTGAGCATAGATAAGGTCATATTTCAAGGCTATTTGGAGGGCGGCTTCTTCGGTTTGGGGAAAATGGGATGCGACATATTTGTCGATGGGAGGTAAGAGAGAGCGAAGGAACTAGTCCATATAAACCTGATCTTCAAAGGGGGGAGCGTGACATAAGCTCTGTCTTCTTCGCCATTCCTGGACATGAGCGGAAAGGCGGGTCGAAGAGGATTGATGAAAAGAAGTCAAGAGTTTAGTACTAGTGTCGTATCAGAGAGGGAGCTGGAAATAAGATAAAAAGGCTTGGGCAATAGTTGCAAAGGTGGTATGGGAAGAGGTGGCTTGATCAACATACCATTTAGAAGCTTCGTCGGTAAGCGTGCATTGGAAAAATCGAAGACGGATGGAGTCATCGGTGATGGAATTGGAGGAACACCACATGTGGAAAGATCGGATATGGTTGGAGGGATCTTCACTAGCAAGGCCTTCGAACTTGGGAATGTCGGAGGGGAGCTTGGTTGGCATAGCAGGCCAACTGACAACGTGGCGGATAGGATCATTAATCAGCTGATTGAAGTCGGGGAGACTGAGACCGACCATATAAGGGAGCAAAGGTGCAGTTGAGGTAGGTCCCGTAGTGGTGCCATTGGAAACGGACCTAGCAGTAGAACTGGGGTTGCTGCTGGCAGTAGGCCCTGAACTAGACATGGTGAAAGTAACAGGGGGAGAACCAGGAGTAGAGGGAGAACCCGAACAATCAAAAGAAGATTCGGAGTGTGGGCTCGGGGGAGGACTTCCTCGATGACGACGGGAAGGAGGAAGTCGACCAAGCGGAAACTGAGGGTGAAGGCCAAGAAGTCTCCGGGACAAACGCCTTGGAGGCACAATGATGACAGGAAGAAGAAAAACTGACAAGGGAAGGGAGGTGCAAAATCAAGTCGAAACAAGGGCAGAGAGGTGTAGTGTCAATTGATTTTAAAGTCTTTGCCAGGCGGTGTTAACCAGGCTCTTCTTCGCTTAGGGTCAGTGTGTGGCGTGCGTTAATTTTAATTGTTTAAACCCAGACGTTTTGAGAGTAAAAGAAAAAGTGTGTTGCGTAATTGAAAATAAATCTGCAGTAAATAAGACTGAAAAAACGAAAAATTAACAGCTAACAATGCATTAATCTAACCCAAGAAGGCGAGTCTCTCAAAACTAGTCTCTAAGAGGGAAAAAATCTAATCAAAGCACGCTAAAAAGAGGCCAATACATCTAAGGTCGGGAGGAACGGGGATCTAAAGGAGAAATCTGCTGAACATAGGTGCAGATAACATAAAAGAGGTAGAGGCAAGGTTGCTGCTAGAAAGGAGGGGATCAACTAAAGGTAGAAGGGACAAGGAGGTGGCCCGAAAAATGAACCCAAACAAAACTATATGAGGTGTTTTGAAAGGGGGAAGAGCTGATATGTAGGGATCTGAAAATGAGTTATCAGATCTGAAAGAAACAAGGCTGAAACTCTGGAAATTTAGATGTCTGAAACAGTGAAACTCTCCCACAAAAAGTGGAGGGTACTAGAGCCCTAAGGGGCAAGATTCCCACTTAGTTGAGTGAAACAGATCAGAAACAGGTATAAACGGGTGGAGACAGAGGCTGGAAAACCCTGACAGAAGCTTCAGACCAACCCAGAAAAAGTGTTGGAAAATTGCAGAAAAAAGTGCAGGTCACAGGTTCTAACCTGTTTTCAGTCCAGGTCGCAGTTTTGGGGCAGAAAAGTGTGACCTCAAGGCCAAGTCGCAGTTTTTGGGCTGATAAGTGCGACCTGTAGATCCGGGTCTCTCGGCAACAGATTTCAGAAAAAAGTTGTCGTCTCAGCTGCGGCTGATGTCTGTCACCTGCGCAATAAAGCCAGAAACACACGGAAGGTAAAAATTTGAATGTTTGGGGGTTTTAGAGGTGAAAAGAACCATAAAAATAGGAAAAACAGAAAATTGAAGAGAAACCCTAGGGTCTAAAACAACTGGATATGCAGGAATATATAAAACGACAGCGGTCGCAAAAGAAAACCCGTGTGGAGTCGCCAATTTGTTAGTATGAATCTTTCGTCGTAAAAGACCACTTTAGCTACGCATAAAAAATAGCCCTAACATCGATTATGGCTGCCAAATATCTTTAAACCTGTAATTGGGTGATCCAAATAATGCTGCACAAATCCAGATCTAAGCATAAAAGACATTGAGCAGATAAAGTAAAATGTGGCTCCATGCATCCAATAGACAAGACAAGAACAATGTATATGAAAGAGTTTTTATATTATATTGAAAAGGGGCACCTGAGAGGAAAACAAGAAAGGTGTTTTCCAGTTCTCCTCAATGGGATGGGTTCTTGAAAGTCCTCAGCATTTCAGATCTAAAATTTCTCTCTCTTGTTGGTGTAGAAAACCCGGACAAATATAGAACTCAAAGGGAGCTCACAAGGCAAAAAGGGAGGATGTGACCAAGTATAGATCCAGAGTGATCTAATGCCATGGAAGGTGACTAATGAATGGGGAAAACCCTTCTATTTATAACAAAATATTAGGGCGATCTAGAACTTGGTGCATGAATAAAATATTATTAAACAAATTCTAGAACCACCCTTTGGGAATATTTTATTATATTTGTTTGAGGGAAAAGGATTTTTGACTTGGGTCAATTCCTTTATTTATAAATAATAAATAAATAAATGATTTATTTATTATTTTATGGAAATGGTGGGAATATAATTAAATAAATAATGATTTATTTAATCATTTATAAATGATTTAGTCAAATTTAACTAGGAATATTATTTAAATAAAGATTTAAATAACTTATTCCTAGGAAATAATTAAATAAATAAGGATTTATTTAATTGATTTCCTTGTTTTGGGTTAAATATGACCTGGAAATATAAACAAATAAGTTATTTCACATGGTGAAAGCAATTTACTTAGGGTAAAATTAGGCTTACATGGTGTACTGGGGTTCATCTAATGATAATAGGTTAGATGACCAAAAAATGGTGTAACATCGATCTAGAGACTCCTATCTGGTACCTTAGAGCTTGCTTCCCTGAATGGCAGGTTCTTCGCATTCGACGACAGGTTCACACCATTGGCCTTCAATTGGGTGATTTCACGGGTGTTTGACTTCAGCTCACTGCTCACATTCTGTGGATTGTACTAGTTGTACCTTGAGATCCATTGTCATTATTGGTGGTTTCTCTCGCACTTGTTAACGGTTCACATCATTGACCGGTAATCAAGTGATTTTCTAGCATGTTCGACTTCAACACGTTTATTCACATGTTGGAATTTGTACTTTGATCGAGTGGTGTTGGAGCGCAAGACCTTGGGCTTCGATCACAAAAGTCTAGGTTGCGAGGAGTGATGAGTCATTCATGATTATATACATGATTCTTTAGATGGATGGCTACGACCATACTGTGGATTCTCTTGTTTTGATCCTCTCTATATGGATGGTTGCGCCCATACCGTGGATCTATTTCATATGATCCCTTCATTCGGATGGTTGCGTCCATGTCGAGGACCCATTCAGATGATCCTCTTCTTGATGGATAGTTGTTCCTATACCATGGATTCATGTATTTTCAACAGAGGTTTCAGTTATGTATATGTATCTATGCTTGATTTGCAGGTCTCCCAATAGCAGTGTCTGGTTCCTTGCATGTACTTGTAAAGCATTTCACCCCTCACTCATGTTCGGACTTCATACTTTAGGGGGCATCTGTTACACAACATTTTGTCACTGTCCTTGCAATCCCCATCTCGCCCATTGGAGGGTCATTTCTATGATCAATAAGCTGTGTCATGCCTTGAAAATACCATAATTACATCCCTTGCCATGAGGACAACATTCCTTCTGTTGACCATTTCCTGAGCAGACCACTAAAAACACCTGTTTTTTCCTTGGCGCGAGTTAGCTGCCCGCGCCAATATGTTTATGGAAAGTTTTTTAAAAATAGAGGCAGAGGTTCTATTCCAACCACCTCGAGGATGAGTCATTATGAGTGGTTGAACTGAAACAACCATGGACCCCCTCCTTTAGTTAGTAGTTTTCACCTCCCTTGGAACTCTCCTAAAGGATAGGATTCCCTCCCACTATTGTAGGGATCCCAACCTCTTTCTCTCCACTATAAATATAGCCATATTCCATTGATGTGCTAGCTGAACATATGATAGAGAAATGGTTGAATAGCTGAACATATTCTAGTTGAACATATAGCTGAAAAATTTAGCATAGAGAAGAAGCAATCATAGGTTCGGGAGAATAGTGAAAAGTGTGATTGTTTGTGTGTGTTAAGAACATAGTGAGATCTTGGACCTTTGTTCATGAGGGTGTGGCAAACATGCTTGGATACAGACCTGCCGAAGGAGAGCCTCAACATCAAGGCTTGGTTGTAAACTCCCATTGTCTTTATCATAATAAAATGCATATGAAGTTTATCTTCCACTCTTATTTACATTTATAATGAGATTTATAGCATTCCTTGATCAGTTAGATAGGTTGTAATTGTTTTATTTTTTTCATGGTTTTACGCTTGTCGTGGTGTCTTGACTGTCTGTACAGGTAATCGAACGTTGGTAGCAGCGTGTATCAAGCTTGAGAAGAGTGATAGATCAAGAAGCTTTAACAAAAGACAACAACATAGCATCAGGACAAGGTAGGTCATCTTCCTTGCCCTGAATTTCATTTACAATCTAGGAAGGTAGATGTTAGTATGTTCCCGTAGTTGCTAGACCCACCCTAAGGCTAGAGGGATCACCTCTGTCCGTAGAGGGGATTTACCTGGACAACACCTATATAACCACACTTGTAATGTAAGGTGAAAAAATGATAAATTTTTTTGCCAAAACCTTGAGTTATATGGATCTCCTCAGTTATACGATAAAAGACAACAAAGGCATCAAAATAAGGATGTTATACATCACTAACAATGTTATATCACATGGAATTGCCATGTAATTTCCATGATAAGAGGATCCAAACTGCTTGGTGCATTATAATTTGCTCTCCTCCTTTATATTGATATGATTCATGCACATGTGATGAATGTACTCGTGCAACAGTTGGAATTGATAAATTTACTTCGTTCAACGTTAAAATAAGATGAGCATGTTTAAGACAATAATATATAATTAAAATTGGTGAAATTCGTTGAGTCTAAGCTCATTTAACCAACATCTCCAACTCCATATCCTCTCCGCGGTGGGAAAACCTATGATAACTCAATTGTAAAACCAACAATGAGGACAACCATCTTTGGCTCCAATTTGCAAATGCAGGCTGGCTCATCACCATTATTTAAGGAAAACCACGGCACTTGGAATAACCCGATGGTGGTCCATAAGGGGGAAGGATTTCACTCTTTCTAGATGCTTCCGGGTCTTGGGCCATTAACTTGTTTCCTTACGTCCGAGGAAGACAAACTCTTAGCATCTCCAACTCCATATCATAACTATATTTGTCAAATTTGTCATAAAAAGAAAAATCTGTCTATTTCAAATAAATAAAATAAAGCAAGTTTCTGTTTTATTGAATTTTTTATTCACTTAATTTTATGTTTCAGTATTTCTTGAGTTCACAATTGTTTGTTGGATAAAGTTGTTAATGGTAAATATTTCATTTTGTAGACACATTGAAAGACTGGATTATAAGTAATACTTCATTATAATAATTTTTTTTAGATAAAACAATCCTAACAATTACAAGATCTGGGACTGGGGATGAATAGTCAAAAAGTTTAAGAAGCGCCTTTCTCTCTCGACACACTGTTGGCTATCACTGGGAGGTCGGTACATCTTGATCCACAACAATTGTTTATTTACTAGATTCATCTCTTTTGGCTCCCCTCATTAGTTATTAGCAAAATAAAAGCCATCACAACACACTTTATTTGGCCTGGGAATAAGGGGCACAAGAAATTCCACTTGGTTAACTTTGAAGCCATATCTAAGGGGAAAGATGCTAGAGGATGGGGTATCCTTGATTTTACGAAGCTTGTCTAGGCACTACTGACAAAATCACTATGGTGGGCTATATTTGGTAGGGGTATTTGACCAGATATTATTGCAGAGAAGTATATAAAAGGCAATGCCTTCTTAGATTGGTACAAAAGGGGTACGATTAGGGTTAAAAAAGTCTCCTACATCTGGATGAGTTTTTCTAAAGTTAGCAAATGGTTGCTTGGTAAAATGCCCCGGTCCTTTGGTAGGGGAGATAAAATTCTGATTGGTTTGGACTTCGTTATGGGCGTTGCTCCATCTCTTAATTCCAATCATGACCTTATTGTTGTTATTCATACAAAAGGCATTTTATTCATGGATCAAGCTATTGCGTGGTGGTAGCTGGATCTTCCATACCCGGTGTGGAAGAGTGTGAAGGAGATCAGATTATCGGGTGGCCTTTCGACAACTTGACATCGCCCCATATAGGAGTTTCGGTTAGTTGGCTTCACGAAGAAGGATTTGGGTGATACATTGGTGTGGAATGGGAATATGAAAGAGGGTTCAGTTGTGGTTTAGGATATTTACCATTATATTTTGGACAACGTCAACCCTTTAAATAACATGCGTTGGTACAAGAAAGCTTGGAGGTGGCATGTTCCTTTAAAGGTGACCATCTTCTACTGCTTGGTCTCAAAAAAAAAATCCTTACCTGGGACATCATCTGCAAATGGGGATATATCGGCTCGGGGTGGTGTGTTTTCTGCCATATGGAACAGGAAAGCATTACACATCTGTTTATCCATTTCCCCATGTCTGTTGAGGTCTGAGTGCGTATATTGAAGAATGTTCAGATTCCTCAGGTGGGTTCCTTCGATACTATGGAGTCTTGCTTCAGGTGGTGGTTCAAGGCTCTTCCTTTGTATACTGCATGGGAGTTTTGGCGAGCAAGAAACCTTGTGATATTTGAAGACAAGCCATCCAGTTTCTCTAGAATTTGCTTTAATACACTGGCTTGGTTGTCGGTGGGGGGGGAGGCGGGGGGGGGGAGGGGGAGGTTGGGGGGAGGGGGAGTGCAATCCTATTGGGCTGATAACATTTACAAAACATTATGTCCTCCATTTCAAGTGGCCTTTCCAGCGGGCTTCTTTGATGGCGCAACTCATGATGGTAGGTGCAGATGCGGGGCATGGCCGAGGATTAATCCTCTCATACATTTTCTCTTTTTTTGGTATGGGGGTTCATGTTCGAACTCCAAGGTTGAATTTTTAACACTATGGGGTTTGTTGGTTTTTTCCAAACACTTATAGTTGTTGAAGTTTTCAGTGTATGGGGACAAAAGCTCCACCATTGATGTTGTGGCTGGGTGGTCCTCCTTCTCGACTCCCTTCTTGGCTGGATGGATGGATCACATAAAGCTCCCTTTGTGCTCTTTTGAGCATATCACCCTTTCACATGTCTACAAGGAGCGCAACTTGTTGGCAGATGGACTCTCAAAGCAAGGTTTGGTCGCTGCTACAGGTTCAATACATTTCAAAGTTTTAGTTGATGGCAAGGTGATGGCGAAGGGAAATCTCTATATGCCTTAAAACTGGATTCTGGATTATCCTGGTGGCTATTTTGATTATCATAGAATGGTGCTCTTTTTTTAAATACTTCTAGTTGCATGCTTGACTCCTGTTTGTGGTAGATCGAGGAGATTTGGATTGAGTTTTGGTGTTAATATACGAGCTTTAGACTCTCTAGATACTTGGGTAGCAGTTAGGACTTTTATAGATAATCATGTTTTGTTGGGTAATTCTCTGAATATGTACTGGATTTGCCTACTATTAAATAGAAAGTGCCAACATTTTTTTCCTTCTTAAAAAAAAGTTTTTATTTTATTTTTATTATTTTAGATTTTCAAAGGCTGTGTTTGTTAGTTGAGTTATTAAGAATATTATTACAAGGCTTTGCAAAGTCTCCTAGTGTACTTCATTCAAGGTTATGAGAGGCTTATTGAGTCCTTATTTATGTGCCACATGACTCCTAACATTTAAAACTCAAAGAGTCTCATCATTCTTATCAAGTGTCATATAATTCAAAAGGAATTCCAATGTTACAACCCCTAACTTTTAATATTTAAACAACCAGGAATGCGCAACGCCCCTAAGATTACATAACCCTGCTAGGAACATCTTAGTGCCATGCTTTACAATGATAAGATCACATGTTTTGATGTACGATCATACATCTTAATGTCTAAGGGACATTTAAAGATGTTTGATTGGGTCCATTGGCACCCAAAATCAAGGGAATCTAGGGTCGAATGAAGAAACAAGGAATGCATCCATACAACCATAAAAAATGGAAAATGAGATCCCCAAAGATAGTGCTAAAGGTTGTAATAATTAAACTAAGGTAAATCAAGCAATATGCAATAATTAGACTTTTAGTTAGGTAACGATAAAGTATAAGGTACAACACCATCATTGAGTTAAAATATATCATATCCTAATTTGACTAAGAACATGCAATTTTAGAGACTCCAATAGAATACCATCTCAACAAGAAGAACAAAGTTTCAAACTTGGATCTTGTAACAATGGATATTCTAATTGTTATAAGTGTATGTAGATATTCACAGTTACTCATATTGTCAAGAATTTTTGGAGGCAAACTATGTAGCAATTTTTTCTAATTGTTATTTTTAAAAGTAACTTGAATGGTTTGGAAAAATGAACTTTATCTCTTGACCCAAATTCAATTCCCATAAATGATATGTTGCATTCTTAATGAGTGTATTATTATAATACTTGAAGTAAAGCCTATAACATCAACAAACTCTTATTTATACATTAAATACCATTATTAAAAAAAATATCCAATAAATTTCCTCAAAGTATATACTTCATTAGAAAAATTCGTTTTCCACAACAACAATGATCACATGATCCAATAATTTAACTAAAAAGAGTTACTAAATTCAAATAGAGTTTTTTTTTTTTTTCATCACGGAAAAAACCATATACTTGTTATTTTTATTTCACTGAAATCAAAGTATACATATCATCTTGCAATTACATCCTTACCCAATAATTTAACAAAAAAGAGTTACTAAATTCAAATAGAGTTTTTTTTTTTTTTTAATCCATCACGAAAAAAACCATATACTTGTTATTTCATTGAAATCAAAGTATACATATCATTTGCAATTACATCCCTTCAGACCCGTCTTCTAAACTAGAACAAAAACAATTAAAACATAAAAATGAACAAGATCTCAATAATTACAATAGTTTCAATTAAAAAAAAAGTTGCTGACATTCATCTGAAGGACATCATCATCTTATTTTATTATGACTAAAAAAGGCCAACAAACCAGAATAATGTTTCCTTTAATCTTATGTCCACATAAACATTACATTCCCTATAAATATGTCACACCTCCAGTGCCTCAAAAAATTATTATGAAGATAACAAATTCTTTGTTACCAAGAATTAAGAGTTAAACTATATAATGTAGTGACTCCCAAAAAAAACCAATCAATCACGACTTGAAAATCACCAAAAATTTGAAGACACTTCACATTCTTAAATATTACAAAATAAGAACAATCCAAAACCCAATTAATTCTACTTCCATCAAAAACCTATCTACCCCTCACTAAAAAGGAAAAAATAAGAGTTATTTAGGTGAAATGCAACTCCCCTACACAACTATTTGACATGAAAAAAACAGCCAAAAAGCCAAATGGAGAATTATACCAACATACTTGACGAACCACTGGAAACCCTTAAACCCCAAAAGTATGTAAGATGGGTATAGATTTTTATTTTAATAATAATAATGTAAAACCAAAGTGAACCATTAATGATCAAGAGACGGCAGATAAAAGTTTCCTATTTCTTTAGTTCGCTGCATCGCCCGATTCGACTAAATATCTTCACGCTCTTCGTTTTTTCTGAAAATAAAACGAAAACGGAACCCTAGGATCCTCTTCTGCTCTACAATCAACTTCAATTCGCGATCGACAACAACGCCAGGACATTTTTGAAACCCTAGGCTGTTACAGCAGCAGAAGAGAGACGGAGGACGCCGTGCTTAACATAGGTCAGCGTATTTTTATTTTGTGCATTTTTGATTAAAACCCTAAGTGTTTTGTTGAAGACACATGTATGTACAGGTGATTATGTAGAGAGCCGGAGATTTTAGGTTTCGAATTAATTAGACTTAAAAAACTATGCTCGCCATTATTTTTGTGTTATTTTGTTTTGTTTGTTCACGTGCCCGGAAAATGATAATTTCAGTGACAATGCCGCTCATACACGGCGTTTACAACACCTTTGGACATCTCCTGTTTGCATCTCGCGTATGCACAAAGACATCAAATTCGATGACAAATATCTGACTGTAATATCTTCCGGAATATTGCAACCAGAATTTAAGAATTTGAAGGGAAAATTAATCTTCAGATGCAAGTTTGATACTGTGTAATGCTCTGCTTTTGCCATCAACTTTCAGACACTGTAAAAATTTGCATGCTACACCGGTTTTAGCAGTTTGACTTGCAAGAGGTGCTGGTATTCGGTAACACGATGGATAAAATTCAGGAAATTAGAAGAGCGCAATGTAAATAGTACAATGACCAGGCTCGAAAAGTTTGGTGGGTTTGGGAGTTGGGAAAAGTTAGAAGGATGGCATTTTGGAAGGTTTTGTAAATACGGGACATATAAATTTCTACTCAAAATTTTACTCAACTCTAGGCGTTACTGAGTCAGAAATTCAAATAATGACATAAAAACATTTAAACATACGCAAAACTATAAATTTTACTCAAAACTCTAGGCGTTACTTCGAGTCAGAAATTTAAATAATCACATAGAAATATTTAAACATACACAAAACTATTAGAAAAGAGAGATAAATAAGTCTTAATAACATATAACGTTGTTCCTTTCTTTTTAAAGAAAGATTTGGAGGTTCCTTCCATCAATTGGGTCTGGTAACTTGGGTAAATAGTCTGATATTAGATGCAACCAATTCATCATACACTACTTGGTACGTTGAATTTCATTATCTATAGGAGTCTGCATGTTGCACTGGATCAACAATTTGACTGCACACAGATGCCAGCATGCAAAAATCACAGCAGATAAAATTCAAAAAATTATATGCAGTAATTGTGTGGATTCCTGTGCTTTCAGACTTGTGAAAATTCCTTGCTTTTTGTTGTTTAGCCTACATTTTTTTTGTTTTGTTTTGTTTTGTTTTTTTCTCTCTGTTTCGCATTCTTTGCTAGATATTGGATATTTTCATTTCCACGTTACTACATGCCTACCCTCGCCCATATGCCCACCCTCGCCCATAGGTGAGAATGAGATTGCCAGTACCTTGCCAGCCTCAATCAACAATTTGTTCATGAAGGCCCCAATCTGCCAATGATGAGTGAAAATGTCAGAAGAGGGATTTGAACTTGGGTAGGTACTAGGGACACGGGAGGATGGCAGCTTCTACTCTTTATTACTCAAGCTAGACCCAATGGACATACATTTAGATATTATAATAGCTATTCTGCCAAATCAAGAAGCATTTTACTATTTTGGAACTTTTTGATATTTTTGTGGGCTGCACATAACACAGACTTCAGTAAGTGGAGAGTCCATCGTTCTTTCACTCAAGAAAGCCAAATTTTGTTACAGGATTAGTGCAAGGTGAGCTAAGTATTTCGGTCTTTGATCCATGGACCATAGCATTCAGAATCTGTTCGAGTAGAAAATTGTGAAAAATATTTTATTGCAGTGACAACAGAACAAGAATATTGGTTTTGTTAAATTTCCTAACCGCAGTAAATTGACAAATTACTTCCTCGTAATTTCCTTGTTGAAAAATTAATTGAAATTAGAGCTTACTGAATAAAATGCACTACTGGGATTTTAAGCTGGTAAATAAAATAATTAGCTTTAGCAAATGAAATAAATTTATACACATGCACCTAAAATATTTATACCCTTCATTCTTTTTATTAAAATGATATCAAAGCATACTAGGGTTCACTTCTTGGGAAAATGGCCCACAGAGAATTACTGGAAAAATTACAGCAATTAAAGCTTGGCAGATCTGCCCCTGAAGATATCCAATCTGCGTCTATGTTGCTCCGTATGGCCCTCATACGGCCTAGTAAAAACCCTCAGTGCTCTCACAACCTGATATGGCCTGCGTATGGTCTTCTCTCAACCGGCGTATGGTTGTGTCAGCTCGAGGCCTGTGTACAGCCTGGTACGCCCTGCTTATGGCCTCCCCTTCTGCTGCTTCTGTGTGCTATTGCTTGTATGAATACGGCCTCCACTACCGCACCCTTTTGCCCATGTGATTGGTACCCAAAAATATAGCATGGCCTGCACTTGTGCTGCATGGGCTCCACCTGTTTTTTTCTGCTAGAATTATCCTCATTGATGGCCTGTTTCCTTTCCCCCTTAGCATGAATACTGGATGAAGATCCTTCATCACCCTTGCTATTCTCTTTGAATCACGGTCCTTTGTGACTAAATCACTCAATTTCTCTGGTGTGTCTATTTTCTTCCCCTAGCATTGATTTTATAATCTTGAGTTATAATTGAAATTTGAATCAATTAACCCTATTATCCCAAGTGTCTGGCTGTTGAGATTAGATCTCACCTCACTTGAGATCAATGGTCAAGATTCATTTAAATGTAAAAAAAACCTTTACATTTTATTAGATCAAACCTATGTTGCACAAGTTTTTGTGATGGGTGAATGGCAAGGACGAGGGGATGTGTTCTCGAGACAGCTAGAGCGCACCCCCAAACTTTTTAGGTGATTACGGGTTAGGGGTGGCAATTATATACCTTAAAAGAATTAAAAATTTAAATTCATTATTAACATTTGTAGTTGCTTAAAGCTTGTAAGCATAACAAGCTATAGTATATAGCATTATGCACAACCCTTACACTTTACAATTTTGAAAAATCTTGAACAATTTAAAAAAAGGGTAGGTGACATTCCATAATTGGCTGTTAGACATGAGTAAAATGCACTTTATCTTTAGGAAACTTAAGTGTAACTATTTTCAATTTGCAATAAGGTCCATCAAGGGTCTACGAGATAGAGAATTGTCTCTATAGCAACTTTTCTTCCTTATATATGATGATGTTAATTTTTAACATGTTCTTTGCTTAGTACAGTTAGATCAACATGAGCCCAATTATCAATCCATCACATTTAGAATTATAATTGAAGAAAGAACATGAACCATACTTGTAGAAGACAAGCCAAGACAAGAGAACACAAAGATTGGCTCAAGCCAGGGAAAAACCCCAAGGGGAAAACCCTTGATCAATTCTTCATATTATTATTATCAAACTTTCAATAGAAAAAAAGAGAGAGAGTACACTTTAAAGTCAAATTGACTTGCCAATATGATGAGCAATACCATAATCCGGATGTCAAGGAAATAACCCAGTCAAGTCTTGCACTTTTGTTTCATGATAGATAATGCAGTCACTTAATGGACTTCAAAGGTGTTAAAATTGGACAACTAGGTTCAAACTCCATGTTGTGATGCTCAGATGAAGATACCAATAATTTTATTGGGTTCCTCTTTCAGAGAGGTGTAAGATCGATATAAAATTGATCTTAATCCGATGAGCAGAACATTATTTTGAATTTATTATTTATAATAAATTATATGTGCAGGCCGGCCTACAAAACCGATGCCTGCATTCCGCTCTAGAATCCAAAACTCCCGAAGAGGTTTTCTCTGGTAAGAAACTTGATGTCTCACATTTAAGCAAGAAGCCGAATAGATACCAAGGATATCTAGCAGCCATGAGTACTATTGTACAATCCGAGCCTGGATCCTTTGAGGAAGCCGTAAAGCATCAAGTCTGGAAGGATGCTATGCACGAAGAGTATGAGTCCATTATGAAGAATGATGTCTGGGATGTGGTTCCAAGACCAAAGGACAAAGCAGTTGTCACCTTGAAATGGCTCTACAAGATCAAGCATGGATCTGATGGAAGTGCTGAAAAGTTCAAGGCAAGATTCGTTGCCCGTGGCTTCTCTCAAAAGGAAGGCATAGATTATGATGACATATTTGCACCTGTGG
Source organism: Pinus albicaulis (assembly GCA_034641835.2). NCBI lineage: Eukaryota > Viridiplantae > Streptophyta > Pinopsida > Pinales > Pinaceae > Pinus > Pinus albicaulis. Next base: position 41,411,379 of record CM076581.1, on the reverse strand, counting down.
CTTGATATACCACCATTCGATCTATTATAGCTCTTGCTGCTACGCAAGGATGGAATCTTCATCAGATGGATGTGAAGATCGCATTTCTGCATGGTGCGATAAAGGAAGAGGTATATGTGGAGCAACCTCTGGGGTTCGAAGTCCAGGATCGGGACACCCATGTCTACAAGTTGAAGAAGGCCCTCTATGGGCTGAAGCAAGCACCTAGAGCTTGGTACGAGAGGATAGATAGCTACTTGATGAAGCTGGGCTTCACTCGAAGTAATGCTGATCCGAACCTTTATTTCAAGGTTGTTAAGGGAAAGCCTCTCATCCTGGTGCTGTATGTGGATGACCTCTTCCTAACAGGTGTTGACCCTTTCATTCATCAGTGCAAGAGGGAGCTCGCTACTGAGTTCGAGATGAAGGACCTAGGATTGATGCACTACTTCCTAGGCCTGGAGGTCTGGTAGAGACCTGGTGAGATTTTCCTTTCTCAAGGAAAATAAATTGTGAAGCTTCTGGAAAGATTTGGTATGGTGGACTGCAAGTTCGTGTCAACACCAATGGAACTCAACTTCAAGAAGTTGAGTGGCAGCGCTGTTGGGCCTGTATTGTCAAATCCTACTGAGTATCGTCAACTCGTAGGGGCCCTGATGTTCTTAGTGAACAATCGTCCAGATATATGTTTTGCAGTGGACACTTTGAGTCAACAGATGGTTGAGCCTCATCACTTTCACTGGGTTGGTGCCAGGAATCTTTTGAGATACCTTCGGGGCATGATAAACCATGGGTTGAGATACACTGCCGGGAGCGTGACACTCCTTGGATATACTGATGCCGATTGGGCTGGCAGTGTGGTGGATCGCAAGAGCACATTGGGATGCTGCTTAAATCTTGGTTTTGCTTCGATCTCATGGATGAGCAGGAAGCAGAAGTCGGTGGCTTTGAGCACCGCAGAGGTCGAATACATTGCAGCAAGTATGGCCTGTGGTGAAGCAGTTTGGTTGCGAAAGCTCTTTAGTGAGCTGTTCGGACATGTGCTAGATACCACCATGATACTATGTGATAACCAGAGTGGGATTTGCTTGTGCGAGAATCCAGTGTTCCACGATCAATCCAAGCATATTGATATCAGGTACCACTATATCCGGGATATGGTATAGCGAGGCGCCGTAAGGCTCGATCATATAGGAACTGATGAGCAAGTCGCGGATATTCTCACAAAGCCCCTGGGGAAGGTCAAGTTCCTAACCTTTCGTGAGAGACTTGGTATCGTGGAACGACCCTATGATGTGGGTCCTGTTGGACGACGAGCTCTGGGAGCTCTGGGGGGCTTTGGGGATACCTTCTCGGAGCTATAAGCACTCACGAGGCTAGGCTTGTTGAACCTTGTAGTGCTTCTACCCCACCGTTATGATGTTTGAGTTGGTTCACCTCTCATTATCTGTGCCCCGTATGCATCCTACCCATTGAGTTTAGGGCTCATGGGAAGTACCTTTCATTTGGCCAATGAGCTGGGAAAAGCTAGAGAGTAGTAGCAAATACTGATGGACGCATCAGAGATTGCAGTACTCTCTATCTAGGATGGCACGGTCCAAACACTTGATATGGGATCAAGTATAGTGAGGTTTCAGACCTCCAACTGACTTCGGGTCACGTAAACCAACTTCAGGTTGGTATGAGACTCTTTGTGAGTCTGATAGAGGTTTCGGACCTCTGGGCTGAATCTGTCAGTCGGGGGATGATGTCTTTGTGATTGACCCACTTCTGTTCTGAAATAAAGAGGCCAACAAAGCAAGTTACGGCGGGATGACGCACGATGTTTGTTTGGACAGGTGGATGGAGTTCTCCCTAGTTGAGAGGGACTGTTAAAATTGGACAACTAGGTCCAAACTCCATGTTGTGATGCTCAGATGAAGATACCAATATTTTTATTGGGTTCCTCTTTCAGAGAGGTGTAAGATCGATATAAAATTGATCTTAATCCGATGAGTAGAACATTTATTTTGAATTTATTATTTATAATAAATTATATGTGCAGGTCGGCCTTAAGGTTTTACACCCCAAGCAGATGTGTCACACACCTCAATGATGGATATAAATACAGTCAACGTTGGAGAGCATTTCACTCACTCAATCATCACACATCTCCTCTGATTGGATACGAGCATCTGAGAAGTAGTTCTCACGTGGGAAAAAGGACGTAGTTGCTGAAGCTGAAAAAGGACGAAAATTTCTGCAGTTAGGGTTTCTAGGAAAGTTTGACCAACGTTGACTTTGGTCAACACATGGTCCGAATTGGCTGAAATTTGGTGGAGAGTTCGATTTTTGAAGGCCGTACTCATTGGCATAGAAACCGAGGTCAAAAGGTTGACCAAAGTTGGAGCTGCGTTGACTTTATTGCTGTTGCCCAGTGTTGACTTTTTCTGGACTGCATTGACTTTTCCGGGGTTGACTTTGAGTTGACTGGGTGACTAATTTGAGGACTGTTGTGACACATTTTGGGTTGGCCGACCAAGAAGACTTTGCTGGTTGAAGCATCCTGCTGACCGCTGTAATGCACCAACACATTCTCTTGTTTCTGGTTTGTCTTCTATAGATCCACTGGTATGTTCTATCAGCATTTTACTTAACTGTTTATGTGATTGCTATAATAAAAGTAAAGTTGCATCAAGCATAGAACATCTACATAAATTTACAAAAGGCAACTCAATCCTCGATACATATATGCAGCCTTATTTACTGAAGATGAGGATGACAAAATCACTGTCCAGATAGGACCTCCATTCAATCAAAACTTGGATCCGACACTTGGAATCAAATCATGAACATATCTTCATGCTTCACTGTTTTAAGTCCGCTCCTTCTGTTATTGAACTCGTCCTGGTTAGGGCTAATCATCAATCATCTTCAACCCTAATCTTCTACTGAAGTATCCATCTAAAGCTGCGACTACCTTCTTATGGGGCTCCTCTATACTTCCTTGGCAGTTTGAGCTGCTTCCAACCCACTGTTCAGACTCACGACCCTTCTTAAACAATAGCCTAGGCCTTGACCCTCCTTCTAGCTTTAGTACAGGACTGCGACCTTCTTACCAATGATTTGCCCGCACAGAAATGCTTCAAAACCAAACCTAGAACATGCTCAAACAGTCCTCAAATCATCCGCTATTACTCGACCCTGTTGCAAGATGAATGCAACATCCAAACAACCTAAGAAAAGGCTTTAGAACTCGACCTCTTTTCCTTCACTTGGTTTCTCCCACCAAACAGAGATCCTTTGTTGTGCGAGTTGCTCTTGAGTTGCACAAGGATGTGACTAAAATGAGGGTGGAGGCACCCCTATTTATACAATTCGGAAGGGGGTCAAGGGACATGTCTATTGGATGTGTTGAGCCGACATAGTGATAAGGCTGATCTTGATCATTTTTGTGTGAGAGAATAACTTCAAAAACCCACTTATACTTATCCAAATTTGATGATCTTTAGATTGATTTCGGTCCTCTCTTCTAATGCCATAATTATCTTCTTCAAAGAGGTAGTCCAAAGTGGAATTTGGCCCTAGTTGCCAATTTTAACAGATGACTACGTTAAATGCAAAAGGTATTCCTTTTTGAATAAGTTTTGCAAACTTTTACAGTTGAAACCACTATAAATTACTTTGAGTTTGTAAGGAGATTAGATTCATATTTCAAATTAAAGTGATTGAATAGACGGACATTATTGCCAATCCAAGTCTCTCACCATTCTTTAAACATGTAAGTTGGGATCATATGATGGAAGCAACAAAAATATAAAGAAATATTGCAACTTATTATAAAAATAAAATGATAAATGAAGCAAAACAATCTTGATTTTTAAATCCTGAAACAATCATTAATCATTAATATTATAAAAAACCCAATTTAAGTCATTCCTAAATAAAAAAATATCTTTTAGGCTACAACACCGCAATCAAGTTAGATTTAGGTACAATACAAAAAATAATAGATGCGGAAAATGATCATATTATTAATCATCGTATATTAATAAAATTGAAGATATATTGCTTTAGTTATCCTCAATTAACTGAAAATTCTTTAAAATTTACTTGGAAAATCTTTTAAGATTTGGTTAGGTATGTTCTGATATTGCTTAGATATATTTAGGAATTATTAGCATAATATTTATTATGTTATATTTCATTTTGACGATTTTGGTGTTTTTCGTTGGTGGATGCAAGTAGTGATAACCCCTAGTTATGAGGGGTTTACAAATATTTATAACCACACGTTTGGACATACGTTTTTATCATATGAATTAAGTTGAATTAGACGGGATGTGGTGGGTGGACCTATCCATGGTTTTGTGCATGGTTTTGCAGGTTTTCAGGCATGATAGTTTGTATATTATTTCTGTAGATCTGGTCAGAACTCAGTTATGTTCTAAATTTCTGTCAAGTTTAATGGCATGGGGTTTATCGAATAATTCAACATATATCTGTATTGTAACATTGAAAGAAATATAATAAAAATCAATCAATTTTCTAATTTTGGTTTTAGATAAAAATCTATATATGTTATTTCTGTTTCTAGCCATGTATATTATTTATTTTAAAATTCATTTTACGGTAAATTTAACAGAAGTTAAAAATCTTCATTTGGTATTAGAGCAGCTTTGGCTTCAAGGGGACGCCTTTGTGACTAAGAGATTTTGCTCGGATCTTGTTACAGTGGGAGAGTTGCGGGATCGATTCTTGCGGTGAAAAGAGATGGTGAATAGTGGAAAGATAGAGGTCGATAAATTCAATGGTCAAAGCTTTTTGCTGTGGAAGCTCAAGATGGAGGATTTGTTGGTGGATAAAGATTAGTGGATTGTGGTGGATCCATGTACTAAACCAACAACAATGTTGACAAAGGACTGGACCAAGTTGGATTGGAAGGAAAAGAGCATAATATGGTTGTGTCTCAGATTTAGTATTACTGAATGTTTCAGGAGGAGCTACAGTGATAGCTTTGTGGGACAAGTTAGGGGCTTTGTATCAATCTAAGTCCTTAGTGAACAAATTGTTCCTGTGGTAAAAACTATATAATCCGAGGATGAGGGATGGAGCCTCAGTGACAGAGCTTCTGAACACCTTCAATACTTTGGCAAGTCAGCTATTATTTGTTGTTGTTAAAATTTTAAACAAAGATAAGTGCATCAACTTTTTGTGTTTTCTACCAGACTTGTGGGATAGTTTGATTATTGCCATAGGTAGCAATATGACTACCTTGAAATTTAATGAAATAGTCTCAGCCTTGTTGTTGGAGGAGATGAGATGGAAAAATATGGAGAGCCAAAATGGAGATGCCTTGTCTGTAAGAGGATGAACTCATAACATAAAACAAAATAAGTCCTCAAGTGGGAGATCTAATTCTAGAGGGAGATCTAAATCTCTAGGAAAATTTGTAAAGGTATGCTAAAGATGCGGAAAAGAAGGGCACCATCTCAGATGAAGGTGGGGATGTGTACTTGGCTACTTCTTCAAGTACTTTCGTAGATCACGAGGCATGGTCGATTGACTTAGGTGCATCCTTCCACATGACTTCCCACAGGGAGTGCTTTTGCGAATTCAAGAAGTATGATGGTGGTGATGTCTTCCCAGGTGATGACAGGGAGACTAAAATCATAGGATGAGGAAAATTCAAGCTAAAGCTGACAAGCAGAAGGATTAGAACATTTCTTGGTGTTCTACACATTCCTAAATTGGCCAGAAATCTAAGTTTTGTAAGCAAAGTGGATGATGCAAGTGTAAAGGCAATGTTTGAGAAAGATACATGCAAGATGGTTCGAGGAACACTATTATTGATGAGGGGAGTTCGGATCGGAACTTTGTACAAGCTTCTGGGCAATACTGTTATTGATGGGTGCAATAGTTCTGTGATTCTTGAAAGTGGAGCAAAAAATCTTTTAGTCTTTGGTGAAAAGACTATGTCATGGCATCAACGACTGGGACATATTGGAGAGAAGGGTCTTTGGATACTACATGGTAATGGTATGGTAGAAGGTATGTCTCATTACTCTTTGGATTTTGATTTCTGTGAACATTGTGTATATGGGAAGTAGAATTGGGTGTGTTTTCCCTCTGATGCTAAGAGGGCAGAATGAATAATAGAGTTTGTGCACAATGATGTGTTTGGACTTGTGTCGGTTTCATAACTGAGTAAATTTGTGTACTAATGTCTCGTTTATAGATGAATTCTCGAGGAATACGTGGATATATTTCCTCAGGAAGAAATATGAAGTCTTTGACATTCTTTGGCAAGTTTAAAGAATTTAAGGCTCTGGTGGAAGTTAGATCGAGAAGAAGAACAAGATTCTGAGGACGAATAATGGTGGATAGTTCTGTAAGAAGGAATTTGAAAATAAGAAGTGTGGTATAGCATGAGAGGACTACTCCGTACATACCTCAAAATAATAGAGTTGTAAAAAGAATGAGCAAGACATTGATGGAAAAGGCAAGGAGCATGCTCAGTGGCGCTGGATTAGGGCAGGATTTTTGGGCAGAGGCACTGGATACTCCATGTTACCTGCTTATTTGATTACCTTTATCAACGTTGGAGGATAAGACTCCACATGAGGTATGGACTGGAAAGAAACCCTCACTCTCACATCTAAGGGTGTTTGGCTGCATCGCATATGTACATGTTTCAAAGGAGAAAAGAACCAAGTTGGATAGTAAATTTGAAAGGTGAATTTTTACTCGATATATACTATAAAGATGGTTTAAAAGGTTACAAGCTTTGGAACCCAAAAACAAGGAAGGTTGTGTACAATTGAGATTTGGTATTTAGAGAAGTGAATGATGCCATAAAACAGGGAGTCCTACCAAGGGAAAAGGAACTAGAGAAGATATTTGATCTAAAGAATGAAGATTTAGACTCCACATAGAACAAGAATAAAAGAAGAAGAAGAACCACACATTCTCGTTTTGAGGAGATTAGTTTGGGAAAGAAGGCAACCAAAGAGGTATAGTCCATTTGATTTCTATTCAAATTTTGCCTTATCTATTATTGAGGATGACCTTGAACTCTTAGGGAGGTGTGGATTCCGAGGATGGCAAACTCTGCAAGAAGGCCAGGGCCCATGGTTGAAGAAATGGCAGCTTTGGACAAAATTGAGGCTTGGGAGCTGGTAGAGTTGCTGGCTAGAAGAAAACCCATTGACAACAAATGGGTGTTTAAGAGAAGATGAATGTAGAGGGCAAAGTGGAGAAATACAAAGCTCGGTTAGTAACGAAAGGTTATTCCCAAGTGTCAGGAATTGATTTTAGTGATATTTTTTCTCCTGTTGCCAAGTTAGCTTCTATTAGATTACTTTTATCTGTTGCTATTGCCTTTGATTTTGAGGTAGAACAAATGGATCTTGGTGTTGCAAACTTCATTTTGGGCATGGAAATTAAACGAGATCTGGCAAAGAGGAAGCTTTGGTTAAACCAAAGGAAGTATGTTGAAACAATATTGTAGAGGTTTAATATGCATGATAGTAAACCGGTGAAGGTTCCTATCAAAATAGTGCTCCAAGGCACAGGAAGAGAGAGAAGGACATGTTCCGTGTTCCATATGCGAGTGCAATTGGTAGTTTAATGTATGCAATGGTTTGTGTGAGACTAGATATTGCACATGCAGTGGAAGTAGTGAGTAAGTTTATGTCAAAACTAGGGAAGGAGCACTGGACAATAGTAAAGCAGGTTTTTATATATTTGTGTGGCACTAATTAGTATGGTTTGTGCTACCAAAGAAGACCAAGATTGGGCAAGTGTTGGACACAGGTGGCTTTGTTGATGTAGACTAGGCTAGAGATCTGGATAAGAGAAGATCTACAAGTGGGTATGTGTTTAATTTATTTGGAGGAGAAACCAGTTGGATGAGAAGAGACAGTCTGTAGCGGCACTTTCAATTACAGAGGCTGAATACATGGCGACTACTCATGCAAGTGATGAAGCGGTTTGGTTGCAAAGATTGTGTTTAGGTACGTGGTTGGTACAATGAACTATAAGGATAGTTTGCGATAACAAAAGTGTAGTTTTTTTGGCAAAGAAACCTGCTTATCATTCGAAGATAGTATATTTATGTTCATTATCACTTTGTGATGGATATGGTTGAAGACAAAAAGGTGTTGCTAGTAAAGGTTGACACTTTGAAGAATGTTGCAGATGCATTGACAAAGTCTGTGAGCACTGAGAAGTTTACTTGGTGTAGAGAAACAATTGGTGTTGTGGCCTTGGACCAATGATTGTATTCTTCTGCGTCCCCCTGTGTGCGAAGAAAACAACAAGTGGGAGAATGTTGGGTATGTGTTATATTCTTTGCACGACTAGATCTATAAAAGAGCCCATAAAAAAGGAGTCCCATTGATGCAAGCAAATTAATAATATTTGTTTTCTTGGAAAATGTCAATTATATTCAAATTAGAACTGATGATTAAGCATGCTTGAAACACTATCAAGGCAGTCATGTTTAAAGACAAATTTCGTGGAATATGTGACACAACTCATCCTTTAAATCAATGTCCAAGGATGAGATACAAACACAAATTATCCATTAATTAACCAACCTCAGAAACACTAAAAATAAATGTTATTTTGACCATATTTGACCTAATGAAATGCCTCACTTGACCAGGTTATCTATAATTTTCTTATCTAGAGCATTTTTTGTAGTTGACAGGTGGCTTTGATGTCCATTTGGACTACATTCAATGCCATTAGTCATATTGCCTTATGGTCCTACTCAACCAATTAAAGGTTTGTTATAATCAGTTACATACTGTTAAAATTGGACAACTAGGTCCAAACTCCGGGTTGTGCTGCTCAGATGACGATTGCAATATTTTTATTGGATTCCTCTTTCGGAGAGGTGTAAGATTGATCTAAAGATCATCTCGATCGGATGAGCAGAACATATACTTTAAATTTATTCCACTTATGTGCTAGGTCGGCCTAGAATAAAATATAGACTTAAATGTCTTAAAGGACATGTCACACACCCCCAAAGATTCCTATATATTGGAGAGACTTAGAGTTCATTTGACACACAATTGGTGTGGAGGAATTCTCTCTCTCTGGGTTGCGTTGGAGCTGTGATATATATGAACTGTTCTTTGTTTAGGTTGTTCTGGGTTATGTGTGACACGCTTGACTGAATGACCTATTGAAGACTTTGCTGGTTCAAGCATCCTGCTGATCGCCGTAACGCCACCATTTATTATCTCTGTTTTGGCTTGTCTTCTATCGATCTATTAGCATGTTCTATCTTCTTCAGTATTGTGCCCTAATCTGAAATGGCATAGAACATCTGTAGAAATTAACATGGTATCAGAGCTTAAGGGGAAGACAAAGTCCAACCTATGTCAAGGGACAACTAGTAAAATGTGGATCTGTTGAAGGGTCAGTTTATTTTTATTTTATTTTGCTCTTGAAGATTGGGAAAGGGTTTTTCTGATGTTCCTTTACAGGTGGTTGGATATCAAACAATTGCATCCCTCAGTAAAGGCATGAAAAAAGAATACTTATAAGTCTTGATGGGCTAGGTAATTGATATGATACTTATCATAAGTCAATCCAAATCAGGGTCCTGGTTTACGCCATTCAGACGCTGCGAGGAGCTGACAGCGTCTCGGCTCATAAAACCCTTCTGTCGAAGTCCTCCAGACCTATGCAGATCCTGAGAGAAATAACAACAACAGGGATCTGGTCTGTGAAGGACCCTCCGAATTGAGGAGGAGGGTTTCAAAAACGTATATTTGTAAGAAGCAATGGTCCGCCATCACTCCTCGTACTCTTCTTTTTCCAGATGGCGTTTTTTTTCATCCCTCGTATTACCTCAAGCGGCCCCGTCGGCTGGCCCTCCTCTGCATTCTATTTGTATCTGCAACCTTCCTCGTATGGAATCGACAAACCCTCGCACGGGAGCATGAGAATACCTGAACGATATCTGAACAAACAATCAAGTCGTGACCTGAAGAAACTTGACGTGCAGGTCAGAAAATTTGAAGCTCGAGAAACTTGACGTGCAGCTCGAGAGATTGGTATGTTTCATAGGTAGAATCTAAGGTCGAGATTGGGTCGAGTGAGCCGTTTTTTTTTTTTAAAGGTGGACAATGCCGAAGGCCATCATTGTTAAACGCCTGAGCACTGTTAGTGCAGAGGAGGCCGAAACAGAATATCAAGGGCCATAGAAATTGATTTAGAAAAAGCTGTCGGTGGGGAATCATTCGAGACGTCTAGGTTCTCCGCCACCAAGGGATAACTAAATTTCACCAAACGACATTTTCTCAAACCGAATTGAGTCGTCTGAGTGAGGATGACAATTTATCCCCGAAGTAACGTGGAGCACTCGTTTTCCTTACGCACAATTGACGGAATAGAGTTGTTTCGTCGATTCACGACGACGTTATAGGCGTTGAAATTCGAACTATTTGCCACGTGAGTTTCCCTGCGATCGCTGTAGTTTGTCTCTGGTTTCTGTTTGATCTCTGTTTTGCCATACTCTGCACAGTTCTTGGTCTAGAATTGGGTTTTATTTATTTATTTATTCTTTTTTTTTTTTTTTTTTCTCTGTTGTTTATTGTTTCTCCGAAGGAAGCAATTATATTTTGGGTGCTCTATTTTGTCATATTAACGCTAAATTGAATTTGATCTGTCGTTCAGTGTTCTTTGAGTCTCTGGAGGTTTTATGAAAAATGGCCGGTTCTACAAGCCTGGATTTTGTGTGTATTGGCAGCGAAAGCTCTGTTGTCGGGATTGCCTTTGAAATGGACGTGACTGACCCTAATGGGACGCCTCAAAGTGTGTCGAAGAGGATCCGTCGACACCTTTTAGAGGCGCCTGAAAACAAGCCCAGGACGCCATCCAGTCTTGAAGAAATTGAAGCTCAGCTCAAAGAAGCCGACCTTAGGCGCCAGCAATTTCATGAGTGGCTTAAAAAAAAAAAAGGGGGGGGGGGCTCAGCCAAAGCCTCAAAGTCAAACTCAGTCTGCAAACCCTGTAAGACTTGGCACAATGCCTCGAAGCCAAGCTTTTTGCTGTTGATCAAAAGAGATTGGAACTCTTGGCACAAATGTGCTTAGCCAAGTCAGATGAAGCTGCTAAAACAGAAATGCAACTGCGTGCTGAAAGGGAGCGTAAGGAGTTGGAATCAAAAGTTGAATCCCGTGTGCAGCAGGCAGTGATAAACAGGATGGCTCTTCTGGAGGTAGAGAAACAACGAAGCACTCTCTCTCTCCATTGAGGAAGAGAAAGGTACGGGGATTGCCAAAGGGAAGTTGTAGGGGCTATCATGAAGGCTGGGCACATCCAAGTGGCCTCTTGCCCGACGAAGCAGGATTTGTTACGCGACCCTTAGCCCGAGAGAGAGATGGGCCATTGCTAAAGAGAGAACTGCAGAATTGATTGCTCGCATTCAGCCTAATCGCCCTTCAGAAGAGAGAAGGAATGCTGTTGTGCAATACATACAGGGTCTTATTCACAAGTGCTTAAATTGCAAGGTCTTTACCTTTGGGTCTGTTCCGCTGAAAACTTACCTGCCTTGTGGTTTCATAGTGAGTGTCGCTCCAACTGATTGTTTAAATTTTGGTTTCAAACTCTGGTATTTTATTTGTGCTTCTGCATTTGCAATTTCAAACCCAAACCGAATGGATCATCACAGTCTCGGTGAAGCTCGGATTTGTGGATAGCATGTTTTTTTTTGTAATCTCGGCAAAGTTTTAAACTTGAAAGTTACTCATCTACAACACAACCGATCTGAGGGCTGAAAATCGAATCTCTGCTCTCTTGACTGACCAACAATACAACATTGTGAAGGACTATGATCTTTAAAGATACTGGAGAAGTCCTTGTAATAAAAGGTTCAGATTCTAAATAGAAGAGATAACTGTAGTGAACCTATGATGGCTTGATGAAGGTTAATATAACTGTGAAGTGTTTGGAGCCTTGGACAGTCACTTTTTTGGAGTCTTGAATCGTCAAGTATTTTGAACCATGATCAGCAAAGCCTGCTGGATGGCTTTGACTATGGAAGATTAAGTCCCCTTTTCCAAGTTGGTGTTTGGGATGCCCTTATTTGACATAAATATCTTCTCTCACAAGAGACGCTGGCATTAAGAGGGAGAATTCAACTTTATATGCTCTTGAGCTAATATCATTGCTGAACGAAAGAAGATCCTCATGGCTCAAAGACATATGGCTTTAGAGGGGGAAGAAAACCGAGAAGCCATATAAATACCAAGAGTATGTAGCTGCCATGAGTACAATATGAGCTTGGAACATTTGAAGAAACTGGAAAGCATCAAGATCTACAAGGATGTGAGGGTGATGTCTAGGATATGGTTCCTAGACCACAGATCAAAGGTGTTGTCATAAAATCAAGCATGGACTTGATGAAAGTGCTGAAAAGTTCAGGCAAGATTCGTTGCCCATGAGGAAGGCATAGACTATGATGTCACACCTGCACCTGTGACCCGATATACCACCATTCGGTCAACAATAGCCCTTGCTACTACGCAAGGATTGAGTCTTCATCAGATGGATGTAAATACCGCATTTCTGCATGATGCATTAAAGGAAGAAGGTGTATGTTGAGCAACCTCTGGGGTTTGAAGTCCAAGTTAGGGACACCCATGTCTGCAGGTTGAAGAAAGCCCTCTATGGGCTGAAGCAAGCATCCTGAGCTTGGTACGAGAGGATAGAGAGCTACCTGATGAAGCTGGGCTTCACTCGTAATACTGCTGATCCGAACCTTTACTTGATAGAGGGAGCTAACCCTCTCATTCATCAACGTAAGAGGGAGCTCGTTGCTGAGTTCGAGATGAAGGACCTAGGACTAATGCATTACTTCCTAGGCCTGTAGGTCTGGCAGAGGCCTGGCGAGATTTTCCTTTCTTAAGGAAAATACATTGTGAAGCTTCTGGTATGGTGGACTGTAAGTCTGTGTCGACACTGATGGAGATTAACTTTAATAAATTGAGTAGCAGCGCTGCTGGGCCCGTATTGACAAATCCTACTGAGTATCGCCAACTTGTAGGGGCCCTGAGGTTCTTAGTGAACACCCGTCCGGAGTTATGTTGTGCAGTGAACACTTTGAGTCAACACATGGCTGATCATAACATTCACTGGGTTGGTGCCAAGAAACTCTTGAGATATCTTTGAGGCACAATAGACCTTGGGCTGAGATACATTGCCAGGTGCATGACACTCCTTGGTTATACTAATGCCGATTGGGGCACCGCGGTGTGGTGGATCGCAAGGCACATCTGGATGCTACTTCACCCATAGACGCCGAGAGCGGCGAAATGGGTAGCCTTGAGCACTGACCGAGGTCGAATACATTGCGGCATGTATGACCGTTGGCAAGTCACTTGGTTCTTAATCTCTTTGATAATTTGTTCGAGCATGTACTGAATCACCACCGTTATCAGCTGTGATAACAGGAGAGATTCATTTTGTCATAGAATCCGGGTTCCATTTCCACGACCGATCCAAGCATATTGATATCAGGTACCACTTTATCAGGATGTATTACACCCAACGAAGCAGTGGGCTCGATCATAGGAAGCGATGAGCCGATTGTGAACTATTCTCACTAAGCCCTGGAAGGTCAAGTTCCTAACCCTTGGCTTGGGGAAGCAGTAGCAGTGGAGGCAAACCCTATGATGTGGGTCCTGTTGGACGATGAGCTTTGGGAGCTCTGGGGGGCTTTGGGGATAGCTTCTCGGAGCTATAAGCACTCATAATGCTTCTGCCCCACCCTTGTGATTATTGAGCTGGTTCGCCTCTCATTTATCTGTGCCCCGTATGCATCCTACCCATTGAGTTCAGGGCTCATGGGAAGTACCTCTCATTTGGCCAATGAGGTAGGAAAAGCTAGAGACTATTAGCAAAGACTGATGGACGCATCAGAGATTGCCGTACTCTCTATACGGACGACCGTAGCCAACCATGACTCCGGGATCAAGTCTAGTGAGTTTCGAGACCTCCAGCGGCTGATCAGTGAGACTAACTTCGGGTTAGTATATATGACTCTCTTGAGTCCAAGCGAGGTTTCGAACCTCCTACTGACTTTGGGTCAAGGAAACCAACTTCGGGTTGGTATGAGACTCTTTGTGGGTCCGATAGAGGTTTCAGACCTCTGGGCTGAATCTGTCAGCCAGGGAATGATGTCTTGGTGACTGACCCACTTCTGTTCTGAAATAAAGAGGCCAGCAAAGCAAGTTACGGCGGGATGACGCACGATGTTTGGATTTCACTTGTGGACGGAGTTCTCCCTAGTTGAGAGGGAGTGTTAAAATTGGACAACTAGGTCCAAACTCCGGGTTGTGCTGTTCAGATGACGATCACAATATTTTTATTGGATTCCTCTTTCGGAGAGGTGTAAGATTGATCAAAAGATCATCTCGATCGGACAAGCAGAACATATACTTTGAATTTATTCCACTTATGTGCTAGGTCGGCCTAGAATAAAATATAGACTTAAATTTCTTAAAGGACGTGTCACACACCCCCAAAGATTCCTATATATTGGAGAGACTTAGAGTTCATTTGACACACAATTGGTGTGGAGGAATTCTCTCTCTCTGGGTAGCGTTGGAGCTTGTGATATATATGAACTGTTCTTTGTTTAGGTTGTTCTGGGTTATGTGTGACACGCTTGACTGAATGACCTATTGAAGACTTTGCTGGTACAAGCATCCTGCTGATCGCCGTAACGCCACCAGTTATTATCTCTGTTTTGGCTTGTCTTCTATCGATCTATTAGCATGTTCTATCTTCTTCAGTATTGTGCCCTAATCTGAAATGGCATAGAACATCTGCAGAAATTAACACATACTGAATCAGATCATTACATATTGTAGGATGGATAGGATATGTTAGCTTTATTATTTAAATGAAGTTGAGGTTTGCACTTTATTTTCATATTCCTCCTATACCACAGGATCCAGAGGATATGCCATTGTTTAGATTGAGATTTAGGAGGGCCCCTTGTTACCTGGCATCATTGACATTAGGATTTCTATCTTTAAGAGGCAGTGAGTGTTAGACAATTGACTTTACCAAACTTCTTTAACACCACTTCCACTAAATCCACCAACGCTTTATTCTATGCTATCTTGTAGAAATTTTATAAACCAACCCCAGTTTTCAGTTTCTCCTTATTTCTCCCATATAGTTAAATGCCCATTCCCATAGCCATACATTAACAAGCTGGAAAAATAATTATTTTCTGAAAACACAAATTCTGGAAATTTCACAATGCTGAAATGCAGAAATAAAAACCAGAAAAATAAATCAGCCACACAGAATTTTGACACGTTGATTTTTGGTCAATGTGACCCTGGAAAAACTCCCTACAACTCTTGGGCAAAACCAGTTCGAAAGCTTCTTCTTATTTCTGGAAAATGCTTTTACAGAGAAAGGAAATGTACAAAAAAATTTCAGCAAACAATGTACAGACTTATCTCGTTTTTCGTGTTTGCCTCTGCCTCGGAAAATGTGCCAAATCAGCAAAATAATAAAAACAAAAATTTTACAGCAAGAGATAACAGCATTAAATGCTGTACGTCCTCCTCGAAAACTGTGCCAAAAATTCTGTAATGCTGTACGGACTGTATGGAAATTACATCAGCTTCTTTCAGCGTCGAAAACCATGCCAATTCAGCCTCAGAATGCGTGCTGCACACTGCTCCTCGTAATTTGTGCCTCTTAGCTGTTGTAAAAACCTCGAAAAACGTGCCCACTATTGCTGTACAAAAATCTGCCTCGAAAACTGTGTTGATTTATTGATGTACGGACTGCTACCTTGAAATGCGTGCAGCCTCTCCTTGCTGTATGGATTTGCTGAACTGCTCCTCTCCTCTTTCTTAAAACCAGAAAATGTCTCCAGCTCTCTTCTCCTCCTCTCAATCTGCTCATGAAAGAATGAATGACTTTTTCCCTCCTTTTCCTTCTTTAACCTAACCCTAAGTGACTTTTGGGGAATCCCTAAATCCAATCGCTGAGATAGCTTTAGATCCAGGGCTGAGATTAAATGCTTATTTAAATCTCACTTTCTATTTTTTAGTTCACCCCACTTTAATAAAGACCCACTTAGTCATTTATTTCCAAAGTCACTTTTCCTTTCTAATTTCACATTAACTTTATTAAAGTCAGTTTAAAATTAGACTTTAGTAATTTTATCACTTAAAGTCACTTTTAGTAACATTTTTACTAATCCCTTCTTTCTCAAGCTTCTTTCCTAGTCCCATTTTCTTGGTAAATTTTTTCAGGACCTAATTAATTTTTCATTCCTTGCTCAAGATTCACACATTTAATTTAATAAGCTAGCTCACTTCTCCACCTTTGTCGATTGTATGAAATAACCCTTTAACTTCGTTTCAAATATTTTTGACTTGATTGTATTGAGCCTTTGAGAGGAAGTGGTTTAGGAGGTCCATGAAATGAACAATAGTTAATTTACTGAGGAATATCCAACATTAGGACAAATAGATTAAATGCATATAGGACAAGTAAATACATAAAATAATGAATACAATATGATTCAATGATACAAATTACAATGCCATGTGATGGTGTACTTCTATGAAATGAGTAGTCATAATGGTTCATAGGTGATGTCCCTTAGTTAGGAAGTCTCACATTATTTGCTACTATTATTTATTATTTCTTTGATATTTATTTATGCTCATTACATTACCTAACCCTTCAAAGATGCTTTTATGTATTGTTTTGGCCTATAATACTTTTTTCGGTATTCTTTTGTTCTCGAAGCTGTGCCGACTTATGACACTAGACGATATGAGTTATAAATCAATGAGTAGAATTGTATTATTGTGAAAAGGTTAGATGATTTGAAATGGATTTGAACCAATGAATGTGTAAGACTCAATACTTGCAAGCCAATTCATTAATTAACCAAGGTGAAGCAAGCTATGTAAAACATTGCAAATGTAAAAGATGAAATGAACGTGAGAAAAAAGATTTTAATGAAAAGAGAAAAAATAAAATAGGAGAGAAAGTTGAGAAAGGGTAAATGAAGAGTCATTGTTGTTGGCTTACCCCTTGCCCCCTCGCTCTCCATATTGCCGTCTTAACTGTCATTCTCAATGGGACTTTTGGCTAAGGAGAGGAGCATGGACAGAGAATTGAGAAAGCAATGTGACTAGAGGTTGTTGAAAGATTTCGAGCCCCATTCAAAGATGGTTTCCCCATTTGGATTTCTAGGGTAAATATGATTTCTATTGTGTCGTTGTTGTTTGTGGATTCATGTTTTAGTCCTAGTTTTAATGGCTGCTGGTGAATAGTGAAAACAAAAATGAGAGGGATATCTAATGATGCTCGTGGATTTGTTGCATTATTGATCTTCCTTGTCTAATAGAGAGGGATACTAACTCTATTACTACCAGTCTACCATCATAGGATGCCTTTCCTAACCCAGAGATCGAATGTTGTCATTTCAAAGATGTTGCACCTTTGTAGGAGTTTCTAATTTGGATTAATTCCAACTATTGGGTCAATTTCTCTTTCGTGTATGCTCAATCTCCTCCATGCTCTACAAATTTTATTTTCCCTTTCAAAGATTACAAAATGTTTGGGCAAATTCATATTTCCTTGAACCAATTTTCTCATCACTTGGGTGATTACATACCTGCTGTGTCATTTTCTTCTTTGCACTGGCCATATGCGGCTGTACAACGACTGTGCAACTTGTATGCACTTGCTTGGGGCAATTCCTTTCACTTGGATTGGCATTCCTTTGGTTGGGTGAATCTTTACCTTAGTTTGGTCAATTTATTCATTGCTGGAGCGAGTTCCTTCCACCATGAGCTAGTTTCATTGTGTGGGTCGAAGAAACACTATTTTGCTCAATCATTTCATTGTTGGAGCAATTTTTTCCTCCTTGAGTAATAATTCATTTCCCAAGTCGAATTGCTCTATCCTTGAGTTGATTTTGCCTTAGCTAGGTGTTTTATCACAACCACAAGCATGTATGCATCCCCTGTGTGGTCGCGCACATTCTAATGAACATACTTGTCTAAATGGGTGTTTTAATTTAGCTGCATGTTTAAAATATATATGGTCACTATTCATTATCATCTTGGTTTGAGGATGTCATATTATCTCATTGAATAGTATTTCCAACACATCGTTACTCTTGGGACCACAATGAAAAGGGACCTCTTGGACATGGAGATTTAGTACAATGCGATATACCAACAAAGGTAATAGGATTGTCAAACTATAGAACCATAAATGGAGGTAGAAGGTAGCCTACAATGGTAGTGATAGAGGATGGGATTTCTTTTGGGTAGTTAGGATTTAGATCGACAAGAATGATGTCGAAAGCTCTTTGGTACTATGTCTTGTAGGAGACACCACAAATGTTGTCTATTAGAACTAGTCGCTAGATGATATCTTCAAGATCACATTGATGGGTTCTTTCTTCTAGATGGCAGTACTACACTCATTTTAACGTCTATTCCTCTACCTCACCTGGTTAGATATCTATTTTGAGTCTTTCATTTCGCCCCATATCTTAGGAGAAGAGGATTATAGTGGACTAAGCTAGCCTTGTCCCATTGGCTCCATAGACTCTACATCCACTTACCTTGTACCTCTATCTCATGTATTGCTTCTCCATATTTGGAGTTGGCTTTGTAGGTTTTAGTTTAGACTTATGTTCTATTTTACTTCTTGCTTTTAGATAGGAGTCAGTTTAGCGCTCCTGCTTTGCATAGACATCATAGTACCTAATAGTCCCATTGACAAACTTCAGTGGTTATCTTATCTTTTCTCTAGGCTTGATTTCACTTTGTTGCCATCTACTCTACGAGGTTCTATTATCTTGACGATAGGTCTTCTACAATATTGTTCCCTTGGTCATGGAACAAACAATGCGTGTGGTGCCAAAGAGGGTGTAATAAAATTGGCGTATGAAGCGCAATGCCATCCTTGAGCAAGTGATGTCGTAGTAGCCAAAAAAACAATCACTGAGATTGCTTGTGCTAACAATCACGCGGTTGCAGTTGACTTAGACGGATATGTTTACACATCGAGATGATGGATGATTGTGAGAATTGTGAGGTAACATATTTCTTTAAAGCATTTCTTGGCCGAGGTTAGCTAGTTTCAAATACAACAATTATTTTGTAATAAGGAGTCCTTATGTTACTTCAACAAGGGCATCAAATTTACCAAGAGTAGCCTTTAGATGCCATAACTCCTTATAAAAGCTTTAGTTGATTGGCATTTTGAGAACTAAGTTTTATTTGCCATCGCATTTCCATTTGGTTTCTTGTGTGCATGTTACATGGCGAGAGGAGTTGACAAACCTATCTAGAGTAGAGTTGATGGTTAGGTGTAGGCTTTGTTGATCCCAAAGCCTTTGTAGCCATTAGAACAACAGTGAAGAGTATAGATCTTTGAACAAGGTAGAGAAACAAAGGCCCAATGGCCTTTTTGCAAACAAATTCTTCTATACAAGTCTAAGACAAAGCTCTTCATAAAACATTGAGAATAGAGCTCAAACGAGACTTCTTCAGAGGAGTTGTGTTGGTGAAGTGAGTGGGCTTTAAGTCCCCCTTTTATGGTTCATCAAACGACCCGAATTCAATTTTTTGTAGAATTGTCTGACGACTACCTCTATGATTTGGGAAATGATAAGATTCCACACTTGAATTTCTCTTAAATATAATAGGACCTTCGCATTATATGCTGCCCCAACTTTTCTTTTAGCAACTTCTCATCGTTCTTTAACTTTATAATTTGTGTAACCTTTCTTTGATTATGATCCCTTGAACGTCAAAATTATTCCTTATTTTTGACAGGTGGAAATTGTTTTTAGAATCTTGGATTTTTTGACTTATCATTTTGTAACCTTTTCTTAGTCTTTCTCTTAGAATACTCTGCTCAAGTGTTTAATATTTCTTTTCTAGTTCTTTGTGATCTTATTGATTTTGATTTGAATTCGATGAGAGAGCAAGATGCTTTGAGTTAATGTCTTGGAGCATTATTTCCTTGGTTAGGTGCCTCGAAGCTATGTACTTTTATTAATATTCATGGCAAAATTAGTGAAAGATTTCAACCAAGAGTTCCCTAGAATAGATCGACTTCCTTAGTTTGTAAGACATATAAATCACTTTTTTAGGAGTATTCATTGATGTTCAATTCTAAATAATTATTATCATTATCATATTGTTGTATATGAGCTTGTTTAAATTCTTTCACTATTTATAATCTATTAGCTCATGCAGTGTCAATATAATTTCCCTTGACGATGATGTTAATGGCAAGGCTAACGACCTCATTTTTGATTCTTTTGGTTCCAATATACTTGGAAGTAAATTGAGCCTTTGTTTCCATTTCAACTTGATGTAAATTACAACTTCCCACATTCAATGGAATCTTTCACTCTTGTCAAGTTTAACATCTTCCTTGATATACCTCAACTCATCACTCTTGGCACTTATTTGAAGTGTACCCCATTTTCTATTTTCTAGGGAAATAAATACTTGGGATTTAATAGACCACTCTGTTAAATCCATTTGAAGTTGAAGTGTGTGTGTGTGTCTATATATATATATAATCTACTTTAACTTTAAAAGTCACTTCATGGAAACCTTTGGTAACTTTTACTCTATACCTATGTTGAATAAGATATGATAGATAAGATAATATTATTAATGTCCAACAAGTGATTGCTAAGGCAGGTCAAAAAGATTGCAGTGTACAATTATGCCAATATAACATAAGAGTGTTGAAATGATTCCTATAAAATGTAAAATACAGAAAGCAAGAATGTGAATATCATCTAAAGCATGTGGAAACATAGTTTAGACTCCATAGATACAGTTCATTGTGAGAAAAGGATGTCAAATATAGGTAAATTTATTTAGTGGAAATTAGAAATAGGAAATGAGCAATGTGTCTAATAGTCTGCTGGATTTAGATTGGTCTATACTAACGTTTCAGTTTGAATGGAGGAAGCTCTAAATCGAGGGCTACGTAGAAGAAGCATTGGAAGAAGTGGTGGATTGTTGGAAATGCAACAAGAAATTCCTAATTTAATTTTTTCCTTTGATTAAATTAGGAGAAAATTCGAAATTCCATGTCAGCAAACAACTTGTAAAAGTTAACTAAATTTATTTTGACTTAGTTGGCTTAGTTAAGTCGAGTTAGAGGGAGAACTTGAGTTGTGTAAAGTGATTCCTAAATTTTAGGAGGCTAGGTTGATTTAATTTGAGTTGTAACAATTTAATTGAGTTATGGTTAGTTAAACTAGTGGGAGGTCTAGTAGTGGGGTGTGTACTCAATGATCAGCCAATTAACTGATCAATCAATGTAAATTAACTCATGCATGCAAAAAATTCGAGTTACCAGTTGAGATTGGAGTTCAAGGGCAGTGTACTATTAGTTGTAGAATGTTCCAAATTGTACAGGTCATGCATGCAATCAGAGGAAGGCCTAAAGGTATTGTGAAATTCCTATTGAGGAATTTCCTAATTAATAGGGGCCTAATTCCCAAAGAAACAATGCAACGAAATTGGAGCTTAGAGGCTTGGAAATTTGGCTAAATATTGGCCAAGGTTAGTGAGTCAAGCAAACAATAGAAGATACAGGTGCAGGTTGAGTTCAAGGTTGAGCAAATCATAATGTATTCATCCAGATTTTTTGATTAATGCAATACATATAGTAAGGGGTTTTGAGTAGTTGCTTTCCCCTAGATGTATCTTTGTGTATGTGCGTTGAATCTTGATGCATGTTAATGATTTGTGTTCTCGATTGTGAATTTCCTTCCTCAAATCGGAAGAGTAGATTCTTGTCTTTTGATTTAGCAAATTTCATGAGCAGATTGAATCTACAATTAAATTTCTACAACGTATCAGAGCTAGATTCACAGTAGAGAAGAGAATTTGAAATTGTCATTGTAGGAGGTTCGTGGTTACAGACCAGTTTGTAGGATTTCTTCAGGATTGAGAAGATGGATTTCAATGGACTATGGCTCGAGTATGCCCTTGAGGGAAACTCAAATTATGTTTCATGGAAGGACAAAATGGAGGTGGTACTGGACGATAATGGGTTGAAGGAATACATTGATAACAATGTTTCGAAGCAGCCACTGATGCACCAAATCTAGCAGAAAGGAAAAAGTGTGTTGTTAGGGCAAGGAGAATCATATTGGAGGGAGTACGAGACCATATTGTCTCTAATCTCCACGGGAAAGAGACTCCACATGCAATGTGGCAAGCATTGACATAACTGTTCCACAATAATAGTGACCACAGGAAGTTGGCACTCAAGGATATGCTTTGAAGCATTAAGATGCAAAAGAATGCCACAATTCCGCAATACCTGAGCAAGTTTACACCGTGTCGTGATGAACTAGGCGGGGTCAGTGTTACTATCCCTGAAGAAGATTTGGTAGCTCCTGCTCTTTTGGGTCTTCCCAAGGGCTGGCACAATTATCAAGATTCTATGAATGGTAGAGAGAAACTACGAAGCTGGGAGCGGTTATGGTCTGATCTAATGCAAAAAAAATAAGGTAGAGCAACAAAGATGGGACCTCAATCCAAAGAAGAGGAAGAGGACTTTGCATTAGTTAGCAAAGGAGGAAGGCCAAGGGGAAGAAGTCCCAAGGTGAGGCTAATTCCAGCCCAAAGAGCAAGCAGAAAGACTTGTCTAAAATCAAGTGCTTTCACTGTCATGAATTCGAGCACTATGCCACGAAATGTCCATAAAAGAAGGCAAGCAAGAAGGAGCATGCAATATCAGCAACAGGTGAAGCTCCAGCTTCACAATTCAAGCATGATTTTATATTCATTGCATGCATGCAAATACAGTAATGGGAAGCATGTGGTATCTCAACAGAGGTGCCTCGTACCGTATGACGGGGAATAGAGATCTCTTCAATGACTTGGCAGAGAAAGACCTCAAGCAAAACATTGAGTTTGGAGACGAAGAGAGGTATAGCGCGACTGACATCCATACAATTACTTTTTAGAGGGAGTTTGGCTCCGCTCTAAGGCTCAAGGATTAGATGTTTGTTTCGGGTCTAAAGAAGAATCTAGTTTCTGTTGCGGTGATGGAAGACCATGGGTATGATGTGATATTTAGCAAAGGAAATGCATTCCAGAGGCACATCACCACAGGACAAGTGAAGCAAATTAATGGGCGATTCAAGAATCTGTATCCACTTGAGGTAGAAGATGCATGCAAAGCCTTGAGGAGCAAGGCAAAGGGTAGAGACTTGGTGGTTGAGAGGTAGCACGATTTACCTCTGAAATTGCATCCTCAGAAGCAGTCTCAAGAAGTTGTGGAGCAGCCACAAATGGATAAGTAGAGAAGGGGTAGAGTGGAGACATCCACTAAAGTAGAGACCTCTAGGAAAGGGAAAAATCGAGCCAAGTGGGCAGAGGGAGCTCATGCAACCATACCTCCAGATGTGAGGTGGGGCAATGTGAAGCAATAGTCCCAGGAGTACAAAAATTTCGGTAGGGTCCATTGAGGTGTTTTTTGTCTCATGGATCATTACCTTGCTACAGGGGCCCACAATATTCAGTAGCAGGAGGATCAGTGTCAGTTAGATACTGAGGAGTGCAAAGCAGTGTTGACAGCAGAGCAGAAGGCCCAGTAACAGAGTTAGTAGTAACACAATTTTTCCTAGTAGACAGTTGCAGGCACAATTGATTCAATTTGTTTTGTTTTGTTTTGGATGCTTTTCAGTTGTAGATATTGCAGTAGCAACAACAACAGTGAGAAGTGTTGCATGTGGTACATTCCAATGGTGCAAGATCAGGGTAGATGTGAATCCCTTTCTTGCTGAGAGGGACTGTTGAAAGTGCAGCAAAAAATTCCTAATTTAATTTTTGCCTTTGATTAAATTAGGAGAAAATTCGAAATTCCATGTCAATAGACAACATGTAAAAGTTAACTGAGTTATTTCGACTTAGTTGGCTTACTTAATTCAAGTTAGAGGGAGAACTTGAGTTGTGTACAATGATTCCTAAATTTTAGGAGCCTAGGTTGAGTTGGAGGAACTAGTGGGAGGTGTAGTAGTAGGGTGTGTACTCAATGATCAATTAGTTAACTGATCAATCAACCTAAATTAACTCATGCATTCACAAAAATTCAAGTTACCCAGTTGAGATTGGAGTTCAAGGGAAATATACTGTCAATTGTAGAATACTCCAAATTGTACAGGTCATGCATGCAATCAGTGGAAGGACTAAAGGTATTGCACAATTCCTATTGAGGAATTTCCTAATTAATAAGGGCGTAATGCCCAAGGAAACAACATAGGGAAATAGGAGCTTTGAGGCTTGGAAATTTGACTAAGTATTGGCAAAGGTCAGTTAATCAGGTAGAGGATAGAAGATACATGTGCAGGTTGAGCTCAATGTTGAGTAGAGCATATTGTATTCATCCATATCCTTTGATTAGTGCAATACAGATAGTAAGGGGTTTTGAGCAGTTACTTTCCCCTAAATATATCTTTGTGTATGTGTGTTGAATCTTGATGCATGTTAATGATTTGTGTTCTCAATCATGAATTCTGTTGCAAATTGGTAGAGTAGATTCTTGTCTTTTGATTTAGCAAATTTCATGAGCAGATTGAATCGACAATTAAATTTCGACATGGTATCAGAGCTAGATTTACAATAGAGGAGAATTCGAAGTTGTCATTGCAGGAGTTCATGGTTGTAGATTAGATTGAAGGATTTCTTCAGGACTGAGAAGATGGCTTTCAGTGGACTAAGACTCGAGTATGCCCTCGAGGGAAGCGCGAATGATGTTGCATGGAAGGACAAAATGGAGGCTGTATTGGTGGATAATGGGTTGAAGGAATACTTTGATAAGAATTTTCTGAAACCAATAGTTACTGATGCACAAAATCTAGTAGAATGGAAAAAGTATGTTGCTAGAGCAAGGAGAATGATATTGGAGGGGGTACAAACAATATTGTCTCTAATCTCCACGGGAAAGAGACTCCACATGCAATGTGGCAAGCACTGACATAACTGTTCGAAATAATAGTGACCACAAGAAGTTGGCACTTAAGGACAAGTTTCGAAGCATCAAGATGCAAAAGAATGACACAATTCTTCAATACCTGAGCAAGTTTACATAGTGTCGTGATTAACTTGGCGGGGTTGGTGTTGCTATCCCTGAAGAAGATTTGGTAGCTCTAGCTCTTTTGGGTCTCCCAAGTGCTGGCACAATTATCAAGATTTTGTGAATGGTAGAGAGAAACTACCAAGCTCAGAGTGGTTATGGTCCGATCTAATGTAGGAAGAAATAAGGCGGAGCAACAGAGATGGGACCTCATCCAAAGAAGAGGAAGAGTACTTCGCATTCGTTAGCAAAGGAAGGAAGGCCGAGGGAAGAAGTCCCAAGGTGAGGCTAATTCCAACCTAGAGGGCAAGCAAAAAGATTTGTATAAAATGAAGTGCTTTCACTGTCATGAATTCAGGCACTATGCCACGAAATATCCACAGAAGAAGGCAAGCAAGAAGGAGCATGTAGTAGCAGCAATAGGGGAAGCTCTAGCTTCACAATTCAAGCTAGATTTTACTCTCATTGCATGCATGGCAAGCACAATAATGGGAAGCATGTGGTATCTTGACAATTCTGCCTCGTACCATATAACAGGGAATAGAGATCTCTTCAGTGACTTGGAGGAGAAAGACCTCAAGCAAAACATTGAGTTTGGAGATGACGAGAGGTATAGCGTGACTGACATTGGTATGTTACTGTACCAACATCGGTACAATTACTTTTCCAGGTCTAAAGAAGAATTTGGTTTTCGTCGCGGTGATGGAAGATCGTGGGTACGATGTGATATTTAGCAAAGGAAAGGCATTCTTGAGGCTCATCACCATGGGACAAGTGAAGCAAATTGGTGTGTGAGTCAAGAACCTGTATTCACTTGAGGTAGAAGATGCATGCAAAGCCTTGAGGAGCATGGCAAAGGGTAGAGGCTTGGTGGTTGAGAGGGAGCTATATTTACCTCTCAACATGCAGCCTCAGAAACAGTCTCAGGAAGTTGTGGAGCAACCATAAATACAGAAGCAAAGAAGAGGCAGAGTGGAGACATCCACTAAAGCAAAGACATCCAGGAAAGGGAAAGATCGAGCCAAGTGGGCAGAGTGTGCTCATGCAGCCATACCTCAAGGCGTGAGGTGGGGCGATGTGAAGCACTAGTCCCAGGAGTACAAAAATTTGGGTAGGGTCCATTGAGATTTTTTTGTTTTTGTTTCATGGATCATTACCTTGCTACAGGGACCAACAATATTCAGTTTAAGGAGGATCGGTGTCAATTAGATACTAAGGAGTGCAAAGTAGTGTTGACAGCAGAGTAGGAGGCTTAGTAGTAGAGTCAATAGCAACACAAATTTTCCTAGTAGACAGTTGCATACACGGTTGATTCAGTTTTTTTTTGGATGCTTTTGTTGCAGTAGCAACAACAACAATGATTAGTGTTGCATGCGGTACATTCCAATGGTGCTAGATTGGGGTAGATGTGAATCCCTCTCTTACTGAGAGGGAGTGTTGAAAATGAGTTATTTTGACTTAGTTAGCTCGAAATTTCATGTCAGAAGACAACTTGTAAAAGCTAACTAAGTTATTTTGTCTTAGTTGGCTTAGTTAATTCGAGTTAGAGGGAGAAATTGAGTTGTGTACGATGATTCCTAAATTTTAGGAGCCTAGGTCGAGTTAAATTGAGTTATGGTCTCTTAAAACTTAAACTAGTTCCAATTGTTGGAGGAACTAGTGGGAGTTATAGTAGTGGGGTGTGTACTCAGTGATCAACCAGTTAAATGATCAGTCAACCTAAATTAACTCATGCATTCACGAAATTCGAGTTACCTAGTTGATATTGGAGTTCAAGGGAAGTGTATTATCAGTTGTAGAATATTTGAAATTGTACAGGTAATGCATGCAATTAGAGGAAGGCCTAAAGGTATTACGCGATTCCTATTGAGGAATTTCCTAATTAATAGGGGCCTAATTCCCAAGGAAATGACGTAAGGAAATAGGAGCTTGGAAATTTGGCTAAGTATTGGCCAAGGTCAGTCAGTCAAGCATATGATAGAAGATATAGGTGCAAGTTGAGCTCAAGATTGAGCAAAGCATATTGTATTCATCAATATCCTTTGATTAATGCAGTACAGATAGTAAGGGGTTTTGAGCAGTTGCTTTCCCCTTAGATATATCTCTGTATATGTGTGTTGAACCTTGATGCATGTTAATGATTTGTGTTCTCGATCGGGAATTTATTTCAACAAATTGGTAGAGTAGATTCTTATCTTTTGATTTAGCAAATTCCATGGGCATATTGAATCTACAATTAATTTCTACATGGATGACCTTCTGTGTTGTTATCTAAAGGAGGCAACACACCACACCACTAGAGTTGAGACAATCTTTACTGCTTGTTGATGTGAGGTCTAGACTGGCTAAGTTGTTGAGGCATAAGTGTGGGAGGTTCTCTGAGGTCATAGTACATACTAATCTATGGTTGGTACTAAGCACTATAAAGAAGGAAGTGATACACAGAGTGGATGGTGGCTTAGGAAGTGATTGAATAGAGTGATAATGGAGATGGAAGGTCTCTTGCATGTAAAGGGCCAACCATCTCTGTTTTGAGAATTTGAAGAAACTGGAAAGAGTTTGGGACTCTTTGAATAAGCAATGAACCCTCTTCTGATCTTGTAGTAAATGGCGCAACGAAAGATAAAATGCTCCTAAGTCTCAACCTCCTAAAGGTTGCAAAGCTTTGCATATCTTGTCTGATGTGAAAAGCATGCATCCAATGGCGAAGGATGTACTGTGGTTAAGCAATGAGTATGTCGCTTAACTCCAAAAAATTCTCAACATAGAAGGTTGTCTTTGCGCATATCCCACCTGGAGGGTTAATCCAAGTGTTCTAATTATCCTTTGTTTGGGTTGTTTTTCAACTAACTATATTATGAACTTTCCTTTCAATTTGATGGTTTCTTTTTGATTTACATATTGTTCGCAATGCTTGGAGTGGACGACAAAATTCCTTGGTATTGCACTTCACAATTCTCAAAAAATAGTAGTCATACTTCCTCATCAATGAGTGTGGGGTGGGTAGGGGGTTACTACATATGGTTTGATGGTTTTTTAAGCTTTTCTTAAGGTTGGGTGAATAATTTTGATGTAATAATCCCTTGATGGTGTTGTACCTTAGGTTGAACTTTATATTTTGTTTTTATCATAGTGGGGCTTTGTTGGGGTGAACATCTTTTATTTATATGGTACAACACTTTATTAGAGTACTTGGTTGTGGATAAATATTTTATTATTGATTTTGAACCAGTGTTGGCAGATACTCCTAGGGTGTATTCATTGGGGATGAGATAAAATAAGATAATTATATTAATGTACAACAAATGACCACAAGAGTAGGCCATTGTGACTAAATAGTACAACCAATATGAATACAATGTAGGAGTGCAAGCGCAATTCATAGAAATCTTGAAAAAAGTAAAAAGAAAGAAACCTACACTAAGCAAGTTTTGACAACAAAAGAACCTCTCTCTCTCTCTCTCTCTCTCTCGATCAAACGAAGAGGATGATGATATGAAGGTCTCGTGAGTTTGATGGCCGAGGGTGATGGGATGAATAGGGCATTGGCTTGCTACTAGAGTCCTTTGGAACCATTAGGGGTCTGAATGTATGATCTTGGGGGCAATGTACAAGCGAGGGATAGTCCTAGTGTCCAAGGTCAAAAGAAGGAAACATTGAAGGGATCTATGGCTTCTCCTCTGTGTATTTGATTGTGTGTGGGTGTTTGAGGTAATTAGATGGTACACTTTTATAGCTCACACCTCTCCTAGATGCTTCTATCATCTCTATTGCATGGACGTTTCAGCTACACTTGTTATCATTTGACCTTAATTGGAGAGCACCCTCACTTCTTTGACGTGCCATATATATTTCTTTATGGGAGATAGTTATGGAGAAGTTTTATGGAGGGGCATGTGGCATACTTGGAGGGCCCCACATATGTCTTTTGCATACATTTCTTACTCTTATTACTACTTTCGGGCATATTCTTGGAGGGCGCACTTGTGGAGACACTTCTTGTTATTCTTCGAGATATATATTTCATTATTCTATTGAGTTTTGGCACGGTGAAAACTATAATTTGCCGTTATCTCCTTGGATTTGTTTTGTGCACATGGTCCACTTGTTATCTTGAAGTTTTGACTATTTCATTTATTGTCTAGAATTCCATCTAGTTGGCTTCTTGCACATTCATCCATGGAGTTTGTTGCCTTCAGATTCACACATGAGCTGGTTACATGCATCTTGTGAACCACTTGCTATCTTTGGATGTTGGTTATGGAGCATTCTCCCAAGAATAATATCTTATTATTTTATCTCTCATTCACTTTCGAGGATAATGGATGTATCCTCGAGATTCATTGACCTACTTTTATGGTCATTCGTTGGACATTAATAAAATTATCTTATCTTGTCTTATTTATTAGCTTTCGTAGGTGGACTATTGAAGACATCAACCCAAGTTTGACCTTATTTTATTATATTTTGCATGCATGCTTCTTGTAGAGTAAATTTTATGTGGACATTGTGCATGTTGACCTAGTTTTCATTACTATTTTTAGTTGTTTGCCCTCTTGGAGACTTTTGATGTAACTTTTTCCTATTTCTGGAGGAGGGCGAGTTGTCCTTGAGAGTGTTGTGTCCACATGTTGTGACATGGTCGACCATGGATCGAGAAGAGGTCTAACTACTCAAATATGTTACTATTTGTTTGACTTGGCTTGTAGTTAGAGGAATATTTTTTTTTTATTGTATGAGAGAAAAGACACACTCTATCAAGAGCTCTCTCCCCATTGTAATGGTTGTTGGGAATTTGGGGATTGAATAGCGCTTCCCTCGGGATTCATTGTACATCCTATCAGCAGCTTCATGGAAAATTGGAGGTATAGTATCTATATGTTGTGAGGCCTTTTATATGTGCATCTTTCTCCTTTGTTTTTTATTGATTGTATAAGACCCTTGTAGAATTTTTATTAAGGCCTTTAAATGAATCATGTGTCATTTGGATAATGTAAACTGAGGACTTGATCCCTCTTACATTCTTTGCTGTTATATTAAACTTGTATCTAACAATTGCATTTATGCTTGGAATAAATTATAATATGATTCCACCTTCATAAATTTGTTTGAGTAGCAATCTTAGCTCTACAAAGTAAATTTTCGGCATACATTTCAGCAAGTTGAGGCTCGTTTGCAGCATTCATTGTAACCCTTATAAACCTTACATACTGAAGCACTCACCCTCTTGGACTCATACTACTTTGACTCCATTTTGCCCATATATGGATTGGCACTTGGTCTTTGGGTTTCTGTCTTCTTTGTACTTCCTTCTCACACCACTCATTTTCCATTATATTAATACCATAAGTTTTGCTCTGGTGTACTCTTCACTAAATCACCTTATGCCTCAACTCTATAGCCTTAGCAATCACACCTCTTAGGAAAGCCCCTCTTCAGATGGAGAAGAGGCAACCAGAAGAGAGAGGAAGAGCTATTGTGGCGATAGTAGGTAGCCTTCTTGAGTTGCTCAAGACTAGCTTCCTAATGCTCCAGACTTTACATCATATGGTTATGTTTGATTTGTTGTAACACAGACCCATACCCGTACCTTCCAAGAGATCTCCTAGATGTCTATTCATCTACAATGCTGCTTTATAAAGAAAATAGAAGAAGAAGAAACACATTGTGATGCATTTATTATGTGCTAAGCCACATCTGGACAAATTTCTTGATTTTCTTGGTTTCTCAAGTGTTGGACATGTTAGGATGTCCATAGTACACATCTTGCACAGGTCATGTGTCCCGGAAGTGCCTGACACATGGACAGTGAGTGTCCACCTATTCAGTACACTGAGCATGTGATACACAATGCTGGGAAGTTATGTCCTGCTTCACTATATAGTATATACATCTTTTGACCAATGTTATCTGAACTGGTAGAACTGGGCGGTTTGACTGTTTTGGGGCTAAACCAGTCCGACTAGTGGTACTGTACAGAAAAAGGCCAGTTTGGTATCGAACTGGCCGGTTCAGTTTCGGTTCAGTAAAACTGAACCGGCCATTAATTGTTTCAGGATGTTTGAGAGTGGTTCCAACCTCATTGGATTTCATATGGAGAAAGTCGAATTTTAGATCCTACTCAGAATACAGCAGAGTTAACAGTTTTTGCGATTTCAGTATTGGGGGATTTCTGTCATGTACGAGGTTATGGAACTAGCATTTAATCAAGAGAACCACACACTCTATGTACTTCGATGTTAGTGGCATTGATTGTTGAACTCCTCTATCATGACCGTATTAAAAATGTACCCATCACTCAAACAAAATCTCGATTTGATGATAATACCCACCCATATTGGCAATGATTTTGATGATATGTAGGTATTTGTTGTAACATGATTTTTTTTTGACACTAGAGGCCATCTAGATCCTCTTTGTTGTATTTTTGGTTCAGGGATGTATTGCACTAAGTGCTATCTTGGTTCTGTGCACTTTTGCTATATAAATGAGAACTTTTGCATTTGTGTATAAATGGTTTGGATTCATGTGGATGCCAATGAATATATATGTTTTTATTTAAAATTTGATTATTTTATGTATTTTTTGGTCGGCTGGTTTTCTGGTCCAATTTTTTTCTGGTTCCGCCTGGTTCCATACAGGTTCCCGGTTCGGGGGGTTGACCGGTTTGATGACTGGTTCAGTTGTGATAACAATGGTTTTGACATTGTTCCTTCTTCTCAATGTGCAGGAAATTATGGCAACACAGGCCTGGCCACCACAGCCTGGCCAGGCTCCGGTGCCTGTGGTACCTCCCCAACCTCCGGTTCCAGGACAACCTCCAGTACCAGGGCCTCCAACTACCTGGGCTTCTCCTAGTACACTGCCAAACCATACTCAAACACATCATCAAGCTACGTTTTCTGCCTCTCAAGCCCAAGGATATCCTCTGCCTCCTACACCTTCCTTTTCCTACAATGGAACATCACAGGGTACTGGTGACAAAGAAAATCAACAGTCTCAGTCTTCTACAACGGTAAGATTGGAATTCATTTTTTTTTGATAACCAATGCTTAGAGTTTTATATTTAATTTTCGTGCAACAATGTTATTAAATTTTATTAATTTTTATTTCAAATTTTCTACTTTGCAGGCTAACACTGTAGGGATGGCACCAGGTGGAGGATTTGTAACACCAGCAACTGTGCTGCCCCCTCAACCCCCAGCTCCTGGACAGGCTCCAGCTGCAGGGCATGCAAGTTCCTGGGGACCTCCTGGTGCAATGTTAAATCCATCTCAAGCGCCACCTCGACCAACCTTTACTGTTCCTCCAGGATATCCTTCTTCCCCGGCAACACAGTTTTCCTATAATGGAGCTTCACAAGCTATCCCTGGTTCAGAAAGTCCTCGTCAATCTCAGTCATATACTGGTGTAAGGATGCAATATTCATTTTTGTCTTATACAAGGTTTCTATTTGTGTAGTTTGTTTTTTCACACATGATATACTGGATAGTTTTTTAACTTCAATTTTAAGCATTTATAATTATACAGGCTACCTCAACGGGCATGGTACAAGTGGGTCCACCTCTGGCATCATCATCAACTGGTCAGTCTTCTTCTGCACCTGCATATGCCCCATCCTCTACTGCAATTCCTGCTCCAGCCTCTGTCCCAGCTCATGTTGCACCTTCTAATACATATCCAGCATTCCGGTGGCAGCCACCACAGCCTCCACCACCTGGTCCGGTTGGTCCGCCAGGGCCACCTGGAATTACAGTGTCTACTACATCAACGGTTACCCCTTCCCAAGGGGTGCTGCCTGGCCCCTCTGGCCCACCAGGGCCTCCTGGAATTCCAGTCTCTAATACATCAACCGTCACCCCACCCCACGTGGTACCTCTTGGCCCCTCTGGTCCACCAGGGCCTCCTGGAATTCCAGTCTCTACTACATCAACTGTTACGCCAACACAGGGGGTGCCACCTAATAATGGCGAGAGTGCTTCTCCAGCTTCTCGATCAGGGCTAGCACCTTCTAGTTCTGCTGCATCAACAGCAACTGTTATTACCTCTTCACAACATATGCAGCCATTAGCCTATCAGGGATATCCGCCTGGTCCACCTTTAGGTCCACCTCCACAGGCCCCATGGCTTCATCCCTCTCAGATGGGAGGACTGCATCGTCCACCCTTTGTACCATACCCTGGTGGTTTTCCAGGGCCATATCCTGCACCACCACGCCCTGTGGGTCTGCCTCAAGTTTCAGTTCCTAATGCATCTCAACCTCCTGGTACAGCTCCTTTAGGACCTCCAGGGGCACCTCCATCTAAATCTGTAATTGGGCAGCCCTTGAACAACTGGGGAGCACAACTCCCTCCTGGCGTCAGCCCATTGTTGTCATTGCCAGGCCACCGTGCAGAGATACCTGGTCAGTTGAATACCAATCCTCCAGGTGCAACACAACTATCTTCTTTGAAGCCTGTTATGATGGAGAAAGAAAAACAAGGCAGTGAACAAACAAACAAGGAGGTGCAGGTTTTAAAAAATGTGGAAGAAGATTCTTGGACTGCACACAAAACTGAGTCTGGGACCGTTTATTATTACAATGCTCTCACAGGGGAATCGACATATGAAAAACCCCCTGGTTTCAAAGGAGAGGTTTATATGGATGGCTTTTGTTTCTCTATTAAATTGATCAACTTTGCAAATATATATTTTTTCTGTTTATATCAAAGGGAGATGTCTGAATAAATGTCTTAAATGTTTTGCAGGCAGAAAAGGTTACTGCTCAACCAATGCCTATTTCATGGTAATTATTTTTCTTGAAAACTCTATAAGTTTCTCATTGAATAGCATTTACAGAAAACTTGTGTCTAGTTTGTTGCAACTGGAAATTTTGAGTGCACTGATTTTTAAACTGCAATATTCTATTTTAAATTTGACCTAATCCATTGATTAATTGCTAAGTTGCACAAAAAGGGGAAACGGATATGAGTTTCTGAAATGGGCACGGTTACAAAATGCGACCCCCTGAAATTTTTGAAACGGGGAAACACGATATATATATATATATTAGAATTTAGGACATTTAAGAAACGTTATGTGCAATCATAAAACATACATGATAAAGTATAATTTATTACATTTAAAGTTTAAACATAATGATTAAATTGTCCAATGTCAATGCATAAACTATAAGTCTTTAAATTTATATCATATTTACTCATGAATGATCACAGACACATAATGAAAATAGCAGTATCGGAATATCCAAAATCAGCCTTTATTATATATCCAAATCTCAAAATCGATCTTTATTATATATATGAGGTTGCAAGTACTATAAAGACAAAGGACTAATACTCATCATCGAAATCCTCATAAAATATAGCAGCAGAAGCATGCTCAACAGTAGATTGTGTAGCTGAAGAAGATGATTGGCCAATTCCACTTCTATGCTCCTGGTCCTCAATATTCATGGCAGCAAGAGAGAGTTCCAAATCAGGACTTTCTGGATCCACATCCCATTCTTTAGAAGGACCATTGCCATATTCTGGACCCTTACGAGATGCAAGGTGAAGGTTGGAGTGCACATAAACAAGATCCTTTGCCTTCTGTGAGCCCAACCTGTTGTGCTTCATAGAATGAATAAAACCATAGGTGTTCCAATTCCTTTCTGCTGATAAAGAGCTTGCCACTTGTGAAAAGACGCAAATTGCAAGGTTTTGCAAATGTACACCATTTTCTCCATGATAAACCCACCACCTAACTGGATTCATGGTGATTCTCTCCTCCAAAGATGATATATCTGAATAATCATCTATTTTTGCAACAAAACTAACAAATTCTTCCTTCACCTCCTTGTGTAGATGAATTGGAAACATTCTCATAAGGGTTTTTTTCACCCCACTAGCCGCCACTCTATCCTTATGGGGTGCCTTCCTCTTCCCATTGCTTTGAACAATATGCTCCTTATCATAAAATTTAGGGTTAAAGGCTTGTGCTAAAGTGTGCAATGGAATGTTGAAATTGTTCCACCTATCATCAATGATGTTCTTGACTAAATCAACAAAATGATTATCTACAAATAAAAGCTGTGGAGACTCTTGTGAAATGACTTCCATAGTTTTCTCAACCATGGAATCCATGCCATCATATACCCTAAGAAAAGTTGATCAATGTCAGCATTTCGAAGAAGCTCAAATGCATGGGTTGTTAACATTAGCAAGAAATCTATCTTGCTCCAGCAATCCCCATCAAGGCACAATCTACGCACCATATATCCTTGCTTTGAATTTGCCTGTCTCCACTCAGCCAAAACTTGACTCACCACCATAGAAACTAATGCTTGCTTAACTTCAACAAGGCGACGCAACATTATGAAGTTTGAGGCATATCTTGTCTCATCAACTTTTAAGAAATCCAATTTGGAGTACTCTTGAAATATTGCTTGAGATTGGTGGTGGTTGGTGATGAATTTAACAATCTCCCTTGCTTCCCTTGTGTTTTCTTTTATCCATGGAACTTTATTGTCGATCTCCTCTAAGATCAGATTTAGATTATGGACAATGCAAGGTGTCCAAAAGATGTGGTCATACCTCCCCTCAATAATCAAACCTGCAACTTTGTAAATTGGTGCATTATCCGTGATAACTTGCATCACCCTGTTAGGACCTATTTGTTCAATTGATTTTATAATAACATCAACAATGAATTGTGCATATTTACCTCTCTTGAGCAGTATTCCACCTTTAAAAACATTGCTCCTTTTGGTGAAGTGGCAATGACATTTATCAATGGTCTGCACCTTGTATCAGTCCATCCATCTGAGACTATGGTAACCCCAGAGCTACTCCAGGAAGAACAAATTGATGATAAGATATACTCCACAAGATCCTTCTCATTTTTCAAAAGCTGAGTTCTAACTTTTTCATAGTTGGGCCCCTTGTACCCTTGAGGAGCTTTGTTAACTGCCCTTATCATATCTTGCCAGCAAGGAGAGCGAACAATATTGAATGGGATACCACATGCATAGATGCACCTAGCCACTCTGGAATCAACTTCTTCTCTTGCTTGCACATTCACCAATTTAGCAATTTTGCTACCTTGAACTATAGCGAATGCCCTTCTGAATGGTGGTTGGTCTGGTTGTTGAGTGGCTCTCCTCTTCCTTGCTTCAGCTACAATCCTTGGCTCAATGCTTGCTGGAGCTTTAGGATTAGCTTGACTAAGCTCTTCATGCCTTCTTTTAATTCCATCTGCCTCACCAATGGGTCTATTGTTTTTGTGCAACCTGCAATCCTCTGTCCTCCTCCATGCAAAAGATGTGGCTTCACTCTTGGGTAAGAGCCCTTGTACGGATTACTGCAAAGAATACATCGCCATTCCCATGAGCCACCACCTCCACATTTTTGAAGCTTTTGAACATGCTTCCAAAGAGGATAATATGCAACCCTTGGGTTGGACTTGGGGCTTGAACTTGAACATTGGTTGGAGGCCATTGCTGCAAAAAAAATTAAAAAAATAAATCTGTAAAGAAAAAACGTTTTTTATAATTTTGGTAGCATAAACCCTTAACAAATAGAAGAAACAATGGGAAGAAACCAAGAAAATGAATGCTTCTTATCCAAATTAATTGTGTAGCTGAAGCTATCCCAAAATGCCACAAAAGACAAGTAATATCGCTGTAGCTGAGCAAAAAACCAAGAATGTCATAGCTGGAAACTTCGCACTCCAAATCAGCTTTTGAAATCTCTTTCTCTTGGTGCTAAAATCTCCTTTGCTCACTGGTGAAAGCGCCCTAGCTGAAGCACTACTTTCTTCCTCTTTACTCCTTGCTAAAATCGGCCTTTGCCAAATGAAATGACTTGATCAATTCGTGTGATGAGGGAATGAGCGAAGTCTTTTTATAGGTTGAGAGAGCCATCTAGAAGCATCCAAAAGATACTTTACATGCCTAATAAAATAACAAAAAAGACAAATGAAAAAAGAAGTGCAATAAAATAATATTAAACGCTGGAAACGCGTCCGTACGACATGGAAACGCGTTCTTGTCTGTACTGGGAACATTTCCTCCACACGAAATGGCCCAGTACGGACATCAACCCTTTTCCAGGCTGTACGGTATGGGTTTCCACGTTTTTGTTTCGTTTCCGAGGGGAAATGATCCTCTGCCCAACGTTTCCTGCAACTTAGATTAATTAATTTCATTTAAGCCTTTTGATGGTGGCATTCAAATTTGTATATAGAAGCTCCCACCTCTGGATCCATCTTAGGACAGACCTTTCTGTTTTTGTTACTAAGATAAGGTCTCATTGTGGGAGTGACTAATATGCCCTTAATGTTTGCTCAATTCAGAGCATATTTCCAAAGATGTTCAGAAGGCGCATATTATGACATTTCTAGTGTATTAATAAATATTAGCCTTGTCTCCTCGTGGGACAACCAAGTGGTTGGCACAATGGGATCTTATCCCCACCACCTGGTTTCAAATCCCATTAGGGGACATCTTTGGCTCATTGTGATAAGGCTCAAGGAGTAGGCTCCCTCACCCTCGTGGAGTATCGGCTCTTGCTAAGTCAAATTCATGGTATATCTGGCTTATGGGCTGTTGGATATACTATTGGTGTTATAGTGGCAGCCGCTTGTTTTGATCCTGGGCCTTGCCCAGATTATTCCAATGAGTTACCGATTCACCATGGTAAAAAAGAAATAAACCTCAACCCTATTTACAGGAATTTTACATATATCTTTCTTGAGATCTAACTTGTGCTCCGTTCGTTGTTTGGAGCTCTTGCAATTATACAAATGGGAACTTTTTAATTCAATAGTTAATAGCTTTGAAAACTGCACAAGGATGCGAAAATGCCTATGTCGTATCAACAGTAGGAACAATGATTATTCATATCCAACTTTTTTTAGTGAGCATAAATTTTCAGTTTTGCTGCTTGGGTATTTTTTTTATTCACAGGTTTAAAGCACACTTTCATTCTGTTTTACAACATAATTTGTAATGATATTTTGTTGGTTTTCTTAAATTAAAATTTTCATTTAGCACATTGAATTGATGATTGTCACTGTTTGCTTCTTTGACTTGCTCATAATTTGGACATTCAGTCCACATACATCTCCGTTTATTTTTAAATTGTAAAAAAACTTTCATCAATTGAGAAATATTTTACAATAGAAGTGGATAACCTCATATCACACTCCTTAGCTCACCGAGCTTCATTGCAAGTTAAACTCCACCAAGAAGCTAGATACCACAAAATTAAACTAAGGGTATGCTTGCTAAAGCAGGAAGCATGTAGTAATATACATGTCGGTACCTCAGATATTAAAACATAGCTGTTAGCAAAGCAATGCTTGTTGTGGGTTTGAGTCTTATTTTATGGGTGTTCTCTATATACGTCCCTTCTTGCCGTGATTATTTGTTTTCCGTGCCCTCCTAGGCAGCCAGGGTACATAGGTGTCGGTGCTTGTGTTGTGAATTACCTTTGCAACATTTTGAAATTTTGGTGTGTAGGGGTGTCTGTGGGATGTGTGCATCACCTTCTTTCATGAGAAATATATTTACATACCATATGAGGAATATACATGTTTTTATCCTCTCAGGACTACTTGGACAATAAGGGTTGAAGCCCTTACAAGAAATACTCATTATGAGCTTAAGATGTCACATGCAGGAATTGAACCCGGGTGGGAAGAGGGACAACATTTCTCCCAACCAACTGAGCTAAATCCAATTGACAGGGTGTGCATCACTTATATATACATATTTATAAATTATATATAAAATATTTAAATATGTTAAAAATTTGAAAATTGTAGAATACAAAACTAAGAACCAAAGAACGTAAAATTTAAAATCAAAATGTAAAACACTATTAACAATGATAGTTACAATATTAAAATTACCTTTTCATTTTGACATTCATGATTTAATTTAGAAATTTTCATATTAATTGATTCAAATTTTAATATTTTAGTCATAATTTTAGATTTATAGATAATTGCAAAACATGTGCAATGGTGTTTTTTTTTAATATGGTTCAGGGACTTCGAAGATCAGTTCATCCACGGAATATTTGTACCAGGGAGATCCACCCAAAGGGATCAGTTCCTGTTGGCTCAACCACTGAGCCTTACCCCAAGAGTGTTGAGAGGATTGAACCTGCGACCTCTCAATAGCAACGATGCTTTAACAATGGGGACTCGACCAATTGAGCTACCCATCGGAGTTAGATGATTACAAAACATGCACTATGGCGTTTACGCATGAGACAATAAACATTTGTCACTGGGCTTGAATTAGTAATGGCAAATATTCAATCCTCATATTCATGCTACAGCCTCTAGATGCTCAATCAAAATACTATGTAGGTGTCTTATATGTTGTGTTAAAAATTGTAAGTAGTTCCATAAGGGCATTTTGTTGGATCCGAACATCCTCATCTAAGTTGTAGGAAATGCCTAACCCACCTGTATACCAAGACAGGAAAGTCATCTAAATCTGGAAATGGGTATGAAATGGCTCGAAAACACCTTGAGCTGTAATGCACAACATTTCACAATTTCAAAATGTTGTATGGTATGGCTTATGGTGTTCTTGTGCCATTTCATCGTAAAATCCCATGTTTTATTATGATTGTTAGGTCGTATGGGTCCAATCAAGTGTCAATGAGGCATGGAACCTATAGGAAGTCAAAATATCCATAACCTTGGAAAATGAAGGCACATTACTTCTAATTAATTTCTAAATGCACTATTTCCATTCGAACACACGCCCTGTGGATTTCTTTGGGGTGAAGAATATAAAAGTGGGTGTCACAAGGACTAGGATGTGGATTTAGAATTCTTATACTTGGAACTTTCTCTTGTTGCTCTTTTTATTGGCAGCATTGCAGGTGAAGTGGAGCTCACTCTTCTTCCAATCCATGCTCCAGTTTAGTTGAACACACATGTTATTCTATTTTTGTTGATGACGATCAATATCAAATGGATATGTATTACGATTTGGCTAATGATTTATTTTGACACATATAGCCTCATATATAAAGGCTTATTTTGGAATCTTGATGTATAGACTTTCCACTGCAAAATGTGGTAGCCTAGTGCAAAGCCTCCCTAGGCATTCTATCTCTAGGGAAACAACAAGATCAGCCACCACTGTCACCTCAGTGGCGTCTCCATTGTCTTGTGGTCGGATGTTATCCCCACAAGGGAGGCTTCCCCTACAAGACTTTAGATGACTAAAAGAGATATTTTTAGTGAAATGCTTTCCAAGGAGCTTTTTAGTTTATGCACCCAAGAAAGGTTTTCAATAAAGAAAGGCTCGAGGTGGGAGAGAGTTGATGGGTTGAAGGAGACCACTGCCTAAGCCTAGGAGGTCGAGCTAAGTCTTATAGATTTTCAGGTTAGTTTTCGCACAAGCCACCAAAAAAATATAGATTGCTGTAATAAATTAGGGTTTTTAGGTAAAGACACTTTTACATGTAAAACTTACAACAACAATTGAAAAATAGCATACTAATGTTGTCAACAGTAGGTCCAAATGCTATAAGAGGGAAAACAAGAGAACGGTTAACACAGTTTTTAATGGATGAAAATGCAGAAAACAACTATGAAACCCTAGATGTCAGCCCTAGAATTATGGCTGAAGAATGTGTGAAATGATGAATTTTGCCTTTGAAAATTAATAGATGAAAATTTCTAATTTTAGGGCAATAATATAGGTGAAATTAAGCTATAAATTGCAGATTTTCCAAATCCTAACCCCATTTTACCATTAAATAGGAAAATGATGAGAAATTTAGTTTGATCGACACACAAAGATTAATGCCTTCTATCATTTGGGCATATATAGAGCCAAGAGGACTGTAGAAAATTAGTTTAGACCCAACTCAGTTTCAAGTTTTGCGAAATCACATCAAGTGTAATGCCCAGCCCACATGTTTTGTGCTGCTGTCGTAAACATGAATATTATCAAATGTTGAAACATGTGAGCCTACTCTACTTTTTTCCTTGCTAAGAATAATACAAGCAATCACACAATTTTTGATACGATATCTTTGGTCTAATGAGCCTGGAAATCCCCAAAGGGAATACCAGTGAGAGAGAGAATTTATATTTCTTTCAGAGAAATTTACAGCAGTTAATAACCTTGATTAATTCAACTTATCTCCCTTGAAATTCGTGCCCATAGTTTTCTTGGACAATGTGCTGTAGCTGCTCTTTGTATTCCTTGACTGACGGCCCCGATTTATATGCCCTCCATGCTCAAAAATTTGTGCAATCTTCCTGAAATTTAGCAGACAGCCTGCTTTGAATTTCAAGCCACTGGCAACCTCGAAATTTACCCTCTGACAGCCCCGAAAAGTTAAAACTTTGTTCTGACACCCTTGAATTCTGTGCACTGAAAATGCAATAAATGCTCTTTGACAGCCTTGAAAATCATGCCTTGACTGCTCAGAAAATATGCCCTGACAGCCTGGAATGAATGCTGACAGGCCCCTTGATATTTGTGCTCAGACTTCTCAAAAATCCTTCTGTCCTTGCCTCAAATTCTGTGCGTGTTCTCTGCCTTGGAATTCTTCCCTGTTGCTGCTGTATTCTACTGTCCTCCTACTGTACTTTGTCCTTCTACCGCTGTGATAGCTCTCTCAGCCTCCTTTTATCTTTAGCCTCCTTTTATCTTCTTAACCCCAAGTCTCATGAAGAATTCATGCAAAATGTTGCCTTCTATCTCGAGTTTCCTTTTCATTCTTCCGTGATGAAGAGAGACCTAAGCCTAAGAATCCTCATCATCCTCAGCAGGGTCCTGGAACAAGGCAATGCACCATCAAGAAGGTGCATGGCTAGCGTAGGGGAATCGTGGTGTTGATTTTTCATGCTCTCTAGATCTGGTATGTGCCCTAGCTAGGAACACAACATACTAGAGAAGGCCAGTGCACAATACTTTGCACTGCGGAAATTTAACAGCAGTGAAATCAATTAAGTAGACAGATTTTATGATCCCTAACACTTGATCTTTATTAGTCCATTAATAAAAACATCATGGGGCTCCTGTACCACAGATCATGGCCCTTGAGATCTCTGATACTAGCATGCGTAGTATACAAAAATTTGTGGCTTGAGGTCTAGACCATGAAATCTACAATCTACTCAATACAAGAAGAACAAAATGACTTGGCTTGCTGTAGCAGTTCTTTGCCTCCAGCCATTTCTGTCCTCTTTGCTCACTGTTGTATCTTGCTGTAGCTTCAGTCCTTCGATGCCACACACTCCCTTTGTGCATGATCTGCTCCTTTAGATCACTGCCACCCTTGTTGCCCACCTGGAAGTCTCCTTTTATGCTCTGAGTAGTTGATCTGGGCACTTTCCAGCCCTCAATCATCCTCCTGTAGGTCTCGGCCTATTACAACACCCTTTGTTTGCCCTAACTGGGACTACTGGACGACTGTCCAGCCCTTCTGCAAGTCACAACTGCCTCTGATTTCTTCAGCAGATGATCTGATGCTCTGCTGGCTGTTATAGCAGCCATAATCCTCCTTAGTTCAGCCCCTGCTATCCCTGATCATGCCCTCGATCAGGTTTTTACAGGTTGCAGCCTGTCCTAGGCCTCCTTAATACCAACAGCCAGACTCTCAGTTCCCTTTTACAATCCTGCAATCCTTCTACAGTAGCTGCGGTCAGTTCCCATGGGCTCTTGACCTCCCCCATTCAAGTTTACAAGTTACAGCCACTTTACATGCAGCAGATCCTCTCATAGACTTGGCCCTCTTATCTAGCCTTGTCAACAAGTCCTGAGGCCCTCGGCCCTCAGATCTAGGGATCAAGCCACTGTCACAGTAAACCGTAGGCTGCGGCTTCTATCTAGAACATAGACTCGACTTCTTCTACCACAGAATCTTGACCCCTTGTTGGATAGATCCTCCACTTGACTATCTCAGATCAGATCTCCCTGCTGGCTCCTAAACTTGGTTTGCTGGTTTGTAACCTCCTTAGACAGACTTGGCCTCCTCTAGGGCTGACTCCCTCCACGGATGAAGTACTTTTGAAGTGTGTACAATGGGCCTATCCTTAGGTTCTCTATTTATACTTTTTTTAGGGTTTCTTAGGCCAAAGCCCTAGATCTTTAAGGTTTTTGCTCACTTAACCCTGTAGAATAAACAATTTATTTCTTAGGTCACAAACCCACAACTTTGGGTCCAAAACCGCAACTAACTTTTGAATTGCCCAACCAACTAACTTTTGGTGGGTTTCCTTTTCTCAAAAATCTTTTTCAATCTACCCAAAATTCCAACACGTGGGTCCTCTCGGGTACATCATCAATGCTAGCAACGTCCCACCTTCTTTGCTCAACGTTTCAGCTCCTAGAGGTGTAGAAGGTGTCATACATCAGTGTGATACCTTCGTAATAGCCAATACTCATCTCAGTGGGGCCAACATTGTGGCTACAAGGTCTATTAGTGCTCTCATGCTAGGATAGAGTGCTCTCATGCTAGGATAGACATCCTCATTAAGGTGGTGTCCCTCCAGGGATAAGTGTCAAGCCATCCCTGGAGGGACACCAAATGTACCTGGGAACCAACCTCTGAGACATACTATCAAGTGTAAGCGAGGTCAACATCATTAGGTAAAGAGACCATTAAAGTACTATACAAAGTTTCCCAAAAGAGACTACCTTAAAATTAAAAGAGAATTATCTGAATACGATGGTAAGGACCATAAGGGTGCCATTATATGGGTAAATAATATGGATGCCATTTTCGAAGCAAACCCACCAAAAGGTGAACAAGAGAAGGTCATGACTGCATCCAACAACCTGGAAGCTGAAACATATGATGGGTTCCTATTGTGGTCCAACAGATGTGCGACTCGTTCGTTCTATTGGGAAAATTTTAAAAACGCGCTGTTCAAAAGGTTCCATGACGAAGAAGAAGAAGATGTTTACGAAAAATTCGTTCACCTCAAACAAAAAGGATTAGTAAGCGAATACACCCGTGAGTGGGAAGTATTATTAGCTATAAGGAAAAGGGGATTCTCAGATGAAGAACTGCTAAAAGTGTATTGATGTGGCCTTAAAGAATATATTCGAGAAGAATTAAAATTAAATAAACCCAAAACCATTGAAGAAGCTAGACATGCAACAATAATTATTGAGAGAAAACATAAGGTCAGAATGTCATCATTCAAGGAAGATGAAGACCAACAACAACACTCTGGAAAAAAGGAAACTAACAAATGTAGGTATTGTGGAGACAAATGGAGATCAGGACACAAATGCCTTAGCGTAAAGTTATATACCTATGAAGTCGAGAAGGAATCAGACACTTTAAGTAATGATTTAGAAAAAAAGATAAAAAAGAAAAATAATTGTCGCAAATGTGGAGAAAATTGGATGCCATGACATAAATGTGAAGACACATCCTTGCGCTACTATAAAATAGTAGATGGGAAGCAAGTTGAAGTACATGAATGTGATGAAGGAATCGTTGTCACACACAATGAAGATTCAAATTATGAGGAACTGTCATTAGCTGCAATCTCATGTGACTGGAAAAACCTTGATGAAAATAGTAGCTCTCCCAGAGATCAAACAACTGCAAAATACGTTCCACCACATCTTCGAAAGAAAGAAACCAATCTCCAGCAATGAACATTAAGCTTACTACACCATCAACAAACAAGAGGAGGGGATTATGTCCTAAAACCCTAAAGCTCAAGGGACTTATAAGAGGTAGAAATGTCAATA
The DNA here is from genome assembly GCA_034641835.2 of Pinus albicaulis. NCBI lineage: Eukaryota > Viridiplantae > Streptophyta > Pinopsida > Pinales > Pinaceae > Pinus > Pinus albicaulis. The sequence continues at coordinate 41,366,543 of CM076581.1, read as the reverse complement.
TACTTATAGATTCTGGTAATACTCACAATTGTATAAACATTGATCTTGCTAAACAACTTGATCTTTGTATATGCCCAATCAAGGACCTGACTATGTTTGTTGCTACTGGGAAAAAGTTCAAGGAAATAGGAGAATGTCATAAGGCTTCAATCCAAATACAAGAACTGGAGCTGCAAACAGATCTATTTGCCGTACCACTCAAAGTAATGGATGTAGTTCTAGGTGTAGAATGGTTAATACAACTAGGAAGCTATACTACAAACCTGGAAGAACAATTTGTGGAGTTTAACTTGCAAGGACGACATTATACATTATATGGTGTCAACACTCCCAGCTTCAAGGAGGGTACAATTACTCGTGCAGTTTGCACCAGTGAACGTAAGGATGCCACTCCATAGCAACAAATTTCAACTAGAGGAAACCCTTCTGGTTATGTTTTGAGGACAAGGCATCTCTAAACGGGGTGGCAACGTTATAAATAAAATATTCATAAGCATCAATTAATAAATAAACATTAAATAACAAATGTTAATAACAGTAATTAATTAATTAAATTAATTAATGTCCCATTAATTATGAAGGGACATTGGTCAAAAGGTGTGACTTTCTATCTTCGTGGCTAGTCAATGCCTATATAGGCACAACACCACGAAGAATTGTAATCACCATTCATATTTTATCAATAATACAATTACTATTTACACAAGACTACATTTAATTACACTACTGTGTACCAGTTTTCTGTTCCAAAATATCATACAAGGAATTTAATAACAAAATATAATATGGGAGTTTCCTGACAAGAAGATTACTAAGCCAACAGTTCCTAAGGAGTTGGCTGACTTTGAAGAGTTGGATGGGAAGGCCAGGCTGAACATCCTAAATGGAGTAAAGGATCACTTGATACCTCATCTTACTGGGAAGAACACTGTCCATGATGTGTGTAAGGCTCTTCAGGACTTGTTCCAGAATAAGAACGAGAACCGGTTGATGGTATTGATAGAGAAGCTCAAGAACACCAAGATGTTGGATGGTGAGAGTGTGGCTTCATATCTGATGGGGGTTTCTCAAGTTCGTGATGATCTTGCTGCCATTGGTGATAACCTTCCAGAGTCAGAATTAGTGAGGACTGCCTTGCAGAGCTTCACTGAGGAATGTAATCCATTTATCAAAGGAATAGTTGCTCGAGATACGTTTGTTTAGCTTTGCTGAAAGAAATTTGACCTGTTTATTCTGAAGAAAAGACTCACTAGAAGACACTGTAAAAGTTTGTGGGAAAATGTGTTTAACAGCACTGTGATTTAACCCACTCATTTACCTTAGTGTCACATGTCATTCTTCTGTTTTATACCCATTTTTCCACTGTATTGATTGCTGAAATTTAAATGCACTAACAACAGAAATTAAAGCACAAAATTAACATGAACTGAGGCACATTACAGCTGATGTTCTGAGCATAATTTTGAGAGCATTTAATGCACATACCCACGGAAATTTATGACTCTGTTTTTGAGCAAAGCTGAAGGACAAAACCCCCCAAAAGGGAAAACCCAGTAGAAGAATTTTATTGCTAGAATATCATCAGAAAATTGATTACAGAAGCAAACTTATTTGAACATTAGTTGCAGAATTACTTAGCTCAGATACTCTTCAAATCTGCCTAGAATAAGGAGATCAGCTTCACGTCTTTCTGCACTCCACTCCTAAGAAAGTACACTGAAGGCAACGATTTAACAGCCCAGAATTCCCAATTGATTGGCTTAGATTTGAAGCCGCATATGACTTCTGGTAATAAGGAAAAATGAACTCAGATCCTCATTGATTTCTGCCACAAATAGATCTGGTCATCACTCCTTTCTCATGCCCAAAATTCATGCCATACTGTACCTTCGAACCAGCATTAATACCTGCAATTAACTCCCAGCTGTAACAGCAAGTGCCTCTGCTCTTTCACTTACTCTCAGCTCCATAGTATTAAAAAACGGAACCAATGACCGGACCGGTAGACCTAATGAACCGGGACTGGTCAGATCTCAATGAACCGGTTATTAAAAAAATACATCAAATAATTAATTTTCAATATAAAAATAATTTTTAAGATTTTCAACCATGATTCCAAGCCAATAGAGATGCTCATTTACATACCATGTAAAGGTGAATATATCAAAATGGCTCTGAGTGCAATACATATCGTCGACAAAATACATAAGCAATGAGGCTCTAAATGACCTCTAGAGTTCAAAAACAAAGCCTGCAACTTATCGGGCCATTGGCCTACTACAAATCTACATATATGATATTAGTGATCATCATTATCATTTGAAACTTCTCATCATGATCAAACTCAGTTGGTTGAGTCTCGACTCCCAAACTTTGCAACTGCTCCAGTCACAAACTTCTCTATTGGTTCAGTGACTTGAGTCTCAAACTTCTGAAGGTATTTTGCACTAATATGCCCTATTACTTCATTTGGTGCTCCACATGGCTTTACGTTGCATCCTATCCCAGCCAAGTGTTGCTTGAACTTGTAAATACCCCCTCCTGCAATAGATTTTGGCAATATTTGCAGATCATTTTGCCATCAATCATATCACAAGGAGCCCATGCAGTATCTTTGGCTTTTGGAGGCATGATGGCTATTACTTAGGTCAAACTCTATGTTGTTCCACTACTCTAGCAAAAACTCAACACTCTCGAAGCTCTCAATCAAACTCACAAAAGCTCCAAATGAAATGTGTAAGACAAATGAGAAGGTTTCCCTGCATTTAAAGGATTGGGGAGGGTGTTTTTGGAGGGAAACAACCTTCATTTTCCCTCCAAAACCACCTATTACCGGCCAAATTAGTGTCTTTGGGTCCCTTTTGCGGCCGTGGCAGCTAACCGGTTGGTTTATCCATAAACCAACTGGTTTATGGATAAACCAGCCGGTTAGCATTGGTCAGACCGGAAAAATTGGTCAAGCCCCTCCCTTAACCAGGTTTTCAGGCCAGTTTGACCCGATTGGGCATCCGACTTCTTGTGTTCAGGAACCTTGACTTCTGCTGCAACATTTTCTTCTTTGCTAAGATCACCATAACTTCGTCTTCCTCTTGATCGTAATGCTAAACCAACTTTTCTATCATTAAATGGAATTTTTATTTACCTAATCCGTAAACCATAGAATCAATGGTGGAGATTAGATCTAGAAGAGCTAGATCAATGGCCAAGATCTAATCTTTTGCTTTTTGATTTTTAACTAAGTTTACTTAAGAAACCCAAAGTTATAAATGATCACTAGTTTAATATTAAATGAAACTAATGTAAGAGGGGCCCACATTTTCTCTTTTCTAAAAGTCTAGATATCATAACTTATAGAAAGGATAACTTTCCAAGGTATAATTTTTAACACTCCCTCTTGTCGAGGAAAGTGTTCTTCACTACTCCCATCTGGTCCCTGAAAAAACATGTTTGCCTCTTGGCAAGGACTTCGAATGGATTTTCGCAACTCGCTCTTCGATGGATATATACCCAAGCTCAATCGCTCCTCTTTGAACCAAATATTGGATGAAGTAGTACCTGAACTCAATGTTCTTCGACCTATCATGAAACACTGGATTCTCTTAGAGTTTAATACAACTTTGATTGTCACAATATATCATCGCAGGCTTAACTCCTTACCAAATACACCAACCTGTAAATTACGAAGCCAAATAGTAGCCTCACAATTGGCTTGACTAGTTGCCATATACTTTGCCATAGGAGAACTCAAAGCCATTGAAATTTGTTTTCGGTTAAACCATGACACAACTATCGAGCTCAATCCAAAACAACACCCTGAAGTGCTCTTCCTGTCAATAACATATATTGCGCAGATCGAGTTTGTATAACCAACCAATTTGACCTCATCACCCTTGATGTAGTCTTGACCATAATATACCATGCCTGCTATGTACCTCAAAATGTGTTTTGCGGCTACCTGGTGCACTCTCCTGGGCTCCACCATATATCGATGGAGAGTGTTCACAACAAAATAAATCTCCGGTTTAGTGTTTGTTGAGATTTTGTGTAGTTGCGGTAGCATCGAGTGTGCTCTAGCCTTGAAACTTTGTGGAGGGGCTAAGAAACACATCACCTCCAAAACCCAGAAAGCGTTTGGAGAAATTTCATCTGGTGTTGAAGTTATTCAAATGATTAATTATTTTAATGTAATTCATAAGTCTAAACTTAGGGAAAATAAATACTTAAAGTGAATTAATTAACATATGTGTTGAAATGTTCTAAGTGATGCGGATCAAGCAGTCTTTTAATCTCAGCCGTTGATATGTGATTTAATCTCGACCGATGATGTGTTCAACAAAAAAGTATAAGAGAAAGGCTTGAGGGTAGGTTGGAGACACACACACACACAAAGGCAGCGCTGAGAAACTAAGCTGGAATTCTACGGCAGGGTTGCTAAGAATTTTCGGAGGAGTTTTCTGCAGCGAGGGTAGTATTGACTGAGGGGATGATATGATTCCGGAGCCAAGAGTCAGCAAGAGGCAGAGGAGCAATTTTCAGGGACAGAACAGAGGAGCAAGGGCAGCAGCAACAGCAACAACAGTTACACAACAACTGTGCAAAATAGCTTCAGCCGCTACGCAGACCCAGGAAGGGCAGTGCTGTAGCTCTAGAGGGCTTCCAGAGTTATGCGGGGGCATCTAGGGGCAGCGTAAGGACTGCGTGACCAACTCTGGGGTTACACAGTCCCCTTCTGAGCAGCTTAGAGGCACGCAGAGCGTAGCAGGGTTGACGCTGGGGCTTAAGGGGCAGTGCTAGGGTTTCTAGGGATAGTATTGGGCCAAGTCTTGTAAATCCTATTTGAGGGTGTGGGTTAGTCAGAATCTTGGTCACAGAACAACAGGTTAGCTGCAGAGCTACTTTTTCTCTGTCGGGTTAACTAGATTTGGTGCCCAGATTTGTTGTACTCGTAATCTACTTAATAATAATAAACCCTCATATCTGCTGCACCTGTTTTCCCGCATTGGGTTTTCCTAGGTAGTTATGTCCAAAATGTGTGTCACTTTGTTGAATGAGCGTTAATATTCAATAAATGATCTGCATGTGTGTAGGCTGTTAGTTGTGTTTACTTCAGTATTTTTTGAATATTTTTTGTTGTTGTTGTTCTTTTCTGAAAATAACTTGTATAACTTAATAAAGTAGGAGAAGTAAACCATGATACTACAGTAGGATTTCTGCATAACTGTATTTAGGAATTTTCACATGGTATCAGAGCGATAACAGATCAAGCTAAATCTCCAACAAATCAGCTGAAGACTATTTTTCTGCAGGAAAGCAACAGAAGCAGCAAAGATACAGAAAGGGCAGCTTGGTAGCAGGAGGATGCAGACCCAAGAAGGGGTAGCGCTGCAACTACAGGAGGCCATCAGGCTTACGTAGAGCCTTTCTAGGCCAACGTAAGGATTGCGTCACCCAGTCTGGGGTTACACAGTCCACTTCTGAGTAGCGCTGAGGCTACATTGGGCCAGTTAGTGGGACGCAGTCCAGTCATTCTTCCTGCTGCAAAGAATTTTTGCCAAGATTCGGAAGCAGTTCATCAAATCTTCAACTGTGCTAGTGTGGTGGAGATTTTGCCGGTGCAGAATTGTGCCTAGCTAAGTCAACAAAGAGCGAGAGGAAGACAATCACTCTGCAGATCTGAGATTCGATCATGAGGGTGATCGGAGAGAACTGTCCGATTGGTTTGGCTGAAGATGGAGGAGGGAAATCAATTATCAGAGGGAGCATCTACTATAGAGGGTTTCTATTCGCCAAGAAACCCAAATCTAACATTTCTGTCGAGTCTTGCAACAGAGAGGGAAAATAGTATCTGTTCTGATAGATCTGAGCAGATGGCGCCATATGGACTTAGAGATTAGGATAGGTTGGATGACATGTCCAACTTTGTTATTAGGAGGGCCATAATCTTGTCAGTTTTGGATGAGTATCGCCTCAAGGACTATACAGAGTGAGTCCTAGCTGTGCCAACCGATGCAGATCTTCTAAAGAAGTGCAAAGAAAATCAAGCGCGAGCTAAGCATTTGATGATGGATGGAGTCAAAGACCATGTCGTGCCTCATATTGCCAGAAAGAATACGACAAATGAGATGTGGGTAGCATTGGACATGATGTATCAGGGAGGCTCTGTCCAAAGAAGGATGCTTCTGGAGAATTAGATGCGGTTGTTCCAGATGCATAAGGGTGAGGAGATAGATCCATTCCTCTTCAGACTTTAGAGTATCCGAGATCAACTGATTGCCATGGGTACAAATCCGGATGAGGGGCTTCTAGTGAGCACTGCAATGAATGCATTCACTGAAGAATGGGAAACGTTTGTACAAAGCATTTTGAGCAGGGCAATGTTACCATCATGGGTAGACATGTGGGCAATCCTCCGTCAGGAGGAAATCAGGAGATTCACCAAGAGGCAAAGCAGCAGAAGCGAACCAGCGAGAGTGAAGAAAGAAGAGGAGAATGATGTAGCCCTTGTATCAAAGGAACAAAAGCAACAAGGGAAGAAGAAGAGGGGCTTTTTCAAGATCCAATGCTTTAACTGTGGCGAACTTGGACACTTCGCCAACACTTGTCCTCAAAAGAAGGACAAAGGATCTTCTGAATCTAAGGTTGCAGCAACAAAGGATGATGGCTCTGATGATGATGCAACCATGATTGCTCATGTGCCTCGAGAGAAGAGGTGGAGCGATATGGATTTGTAGAGAAGCTACAAATCAAGGAGTGGTAGCATCCTTGAGTTAGTCCTACTCTTGGATCACATACGAGCTATGGGAGCCTTAAGACAATAACATGAGAAGTCGGGAGATGGTTGCATATGGTCACAGTGGAGCAGAGGGTAGTAATGAAGAGATGAAGAGGGAGCAACGCAGTGTAGAGGCAGCAGCGCAGAGGCTGATGGGATTTCAACAACATAGAGAGGTAGTGCTCATGAAGTGCAGTGCTGTAGCAACGCAGTGGTTTTAGGAGGATAGCGTAAAGCATCAGCCATGGGAGTTTCAGTGATAGGATGCAGGCTGACTTGTCTGTCAATGGTTGGGCTGAAGTCTTTCAGTTGCTTACTTCTCAACAACTGAGTTGTAGTGCAACAATTAGTAGTGGCGGTGCTATGGGCAACATGATGCAGCATGTTGAGAGGGAGCTGCAGTATAGATGTGGCAGTGACATGGGCAACAATACAGAGAGCAACAGAGCAATGGATGGAGGGCAGCAAGCCCAACATCAACAACACAGAAACCAATACCAAGATCTTGCGATACATGGTGTGGATGTATTGCTAGAACACACTTCGTGCTAAGAGAGAGTGTTGAGATTCTGTGTAGTTGGGGTAGAATCGGGTGTGCTCTAGCCTTGAAAGCGTTTGGAGAAATTTCATTTGGTGTTGAAGTTATTCAAATAATTAACTATTTTAATGTAATCCCTAAGTCTAAACTTAGGGAAATTAAATAATTAAAGTGAATTAATTAACACATGTGCTGAAATGTTCTAAGTGACGCGGATCAAGCAGTCTTTTAATCTCAACCGTTGATAAGTGATTTAATCTCGACCGTTGATGTGTTCCACGAAAAAGTATAAGAGAAAGGCTTGAGGGTTAGTTGGAGATACACACACATAGAGGCAAAGCTGAGAAACTAAACTGTAATTCTAGGGCAGTGTTTGCTAAGAATTTCTGGAGGAGTTTTCTGCAGCGAGGGGTAGTATTGGCTAAGGGGATGATCTGATCCCAGAGCCCAGAGTCAGCAAGAAGTAGAGGAGCAACTTTCAGGGACAGAACAAAGGGCAGCAACATCAGCAATAGTTACGCAGCAAGGGCAACAACATCAGCAACGATTACGGAGCAAGGGCAACAACATCAACAACAGTTACGCAGCAGCTGCGCAACACAACTTTAGCCCACTACGCAGGTGCTACGCATGCCCAGGAGGGGCAACGTTGCAGCTTCAGAGGGTTTCCAGAGTTACGCAGGGGCCTCCAGGGGCAGCGTAAGGACTTCGTCACCAACTCTGGGGTTACATAGTCCCCTTCTAAGTAGTGCAGAGGCACGCAGATCCTAGCAAGGCTGACGCTTGGGCTTAAGGGGCAGCGCTAGGGTTTCTAGGGCCAGAATTGGGTTGCGTCTTGTAAATCCTGTTTGAGTTTGTGGATCAGTCAGAATTTTGTTCACAGAATAACAAATTAGCTGTAGCTCTACTTTTTCTCTGTCGGGTTAACCAGATTTGGTGCCCAGATTCGCTGTACTCAGGATCTACTTAATAATAATAAACCCTCATATCTGCTGCATCGGTTTTCCCGCATTGGGTTTTTCCAGGAACTTTTGTCCAAAAATCTGTGTGTCACTTTGTTGAATGAGCGTAATAATCAGTAAATGATCTGCATGTGTAGGATGTTAGTTGTGTTTACTTCGGTATTTTTTGAATATTTTTCTAAAAATAACTTGTATAACTTAATCAAGTGGGAGAAGTAAACCATGATACTATAGTAGGATTTCTACACAACTGTATTCAGGAATTTTCACAGTGTTGACTAGATACATCAAAGAACCAATCAAATGGCAATATGTAATGAACAAGGTTCGAATACCAAATAATAATCTTCAAAATACTTCAAAGACAAAGACATCCATTGTAGGACAATAATTGTATATTGAATATTATATAAAAGAATTCATGAGACGATGTGAATGTTACAAATGAGGCCTGCTTATATACCTAGGCAGGTGCCTCTTCACTGAATAGTCATGTCTTGTCTCAGTACTTTCATCTTCCTTGATACAAGAGGATATGATCCTTTGAGTGATAAACAAAATTTTTGGACAGAGAATATAGATCTGACCATCCTAGATTAATCTTTTGTGGATTCTTCCGATCACTGAAAATTTGTAATGAATTGTTATCATATGACTGGATTCTGCAAACTTCAGTATTCCTTGGAACATAAATCTGCTGTTTCTGTTATGATTCGCGAATGGTTCAAATATTTAGACCAACTTAGTTGTCTACTTTTGTGATTTGGGTGTTGATAAGGAGTTCTTCTGGTTGGACTTTCCCTTATCATGTGTGTGGCAGTTTCCCGATTTACTTCATGTACTGTTGTTGTTGAGTTGACTACTAAATCATCACTTGGAATTTGCATTGTTTGAACTGCAACCTCTGAATATGTTTTAACTTCTATTCGTTTCTCATCTTCTTGAGTTGTGATAGTGACTGGATCGCTATTTGTTCCTTTATCTTCAACTCAGACTGTTACTTCTTGAGTAAGTTGTTCTAACTTGTCATTTAGTGACTTCTTATCTCTCTTAAGCTTCTTTATTTGCGTAAGAAGGTTTTGGTTATGATTCATTAGATGTAAAAGCTCTTCACTTTCTGGATTGTTGAATTTGTTCGTAGTATCCTCTTCATCCTTTAAACTTTTGATTTGTTCCAATAACCTTTGATTAAGGGTTTTTACACAAATTTTCTTCTTGCTTTTCTCATAGATTCTTGTTGAATTTCTTCTTGAGACTTTCATTTTCTTCCTCTAATTTTTTTTGGAATCTTTGGACTTCATGACCTTCTCAAGTAATTTTTTATTATGGTCCCTTAAACGCCAAATTTCATCATTACTTTCTATTGATTCTTCATAAAAATTGATCTTCGAGATCCTTATATATCTTTTCTGATACTTCATTTCTTTGCTGAAGTTTTGCGAGTTCTTCTTTTAATCTTTCTATTTGTGACTGTGCCCTACCTAGACATTCTTCCATAATAAATTTTTTTCCACGCATTTTGCAAAGTGTTTTGCAATTTTTAAAAATCTACTAGTACTCAAATCTCATTTCACAAAATGGAACTCATCTTTCGATCGTTCTTGAGTTCCTTTCTCAATTATTCAAAAACCTTTTATTACAACTTCTTCCATAATATTTTTTTAATATATAGTTTTTATTGTTATCCCTTATTTTTGTTTTTTGTTTTTTTTGTATTGACTGTAATAACCTTTCGCTTTTTCGTCTTAATCTTTTGATTGATATTCAAAGCATCTTAAAACCCTTGAAACTCAAATCACTTCTAATAATTCTTTTATTTCAATCCAAACTTTATTTTAATGGAAAGTTTAAAATAAAGTTGTCACCATGTAAACGACACTGCTCACACTCCTTGATATCTCAGGTTTGGGTAATTATATGCAATTATAGATTTAATGTTGTACCCTCTGCATTAACATATATAAATTAAAAAAAAAGGATTTGCACCCAATAATTTGCGATAGCTTTCGTTTTAGTAAAACAACTATAGAACGAGCTGTTGCTCGGGGGCTCTAGTGGCACCACATTAAAAAATCAGTGTGATTCTTAATGTACTGTTGGTCGATTAAAATTGATGACTACAGATTAGAGTGGTGGTGTATGAACGACCTTCCTGACTTTTGTATGGTAGTAGCGCGATGTTCGTTGCTCCTTCGGGTGATGGTGAAAGGTTTCGATAGGCAGGTATGGTGAAGGCAGCAAAGGAGTGGCTGACGACAAGGAGAAGATGGACTAATCAACAAAACAAAAGGTAAAAAGGAACTGTGGTTGGTTGATTAAAATTGATGACTACAGATTAGAGTGGTGGTGTATGAACGACCTTCCTGACTTTTGTATGGTAGTAGCGCGATGTTCGTTGCTCCTTCGGGTGATGGTGAAAGGTTGCGGTAGGCAGGAATGGTGAAGGCAGCAAAGGAGTGGTTGACGACAAGGAGAATATGGACTAATCAACAAAATAAAAGGTAAAACGAAACTGTGGTTGGGAGATGATTTTTCAAACAACTGAAAAAAAGAATATATGGTTGGGTTTTGACAGCTTAAAGTGATTGACGGATGCTGTTGGTCACGATCAACCTGTGGATACAATGACAGGGGTATTGGCTTCAACATGGCGTGCTATTGCTTTGGTGTATAACGAGCTAAGTAAGTTGTTTCGGTTCGAGCGGAATGGTAGACCATAGGGCGTGTATGGTTGGTTGGTAGAGCGAGTGCGACTGTCGGTTTCTGTTGTCGGGGTTTTGCGGATCAGTTGCGGAGGCTGAGAGGTCTCGGTTTGGTAGCGCATGGCTTAGGAGGTAGCATTGGAGAATTGGAGACCTTTTCAGATACTGCATATTATTTCGAATGAATCAAGCACTTCTACTTTATGATGCTCTGTTCTATGCGAACAAGGCCTTTATTTGAGCAATTGGATCCAATTGATGCGTTTAGCGACTGAGCTCTTGCAACGATGGCAGTTGTGAGAGGTGTGGAGGTAGGACGATTTCGATTGCGCAGGGGCGCAATGGTAATGAGTAGGCCAGAGAGGTAAGTAATGCAGACTTGACATTGGTTGGCGATGGGGACGACTGCTCGCGTGGCATGCTGTTTAGAAGATCACAGGTAGGCTGTGTTTATTTGTAATTTTTTTTTTTGTAAGTGGGTAGTAACTTTTATATGTATTTTTGTATTTATTATTATTATTATTATTATTTTTGAATAAATTTTTTATATTTGATTTTACTTTTTTTGTCTCTTATATATATATTTGTTTTTTTTTCTATATATATAAAATTTTTGTTTGTTTGTTTGTTTTATATGGCGAAAGGCCTGACGGAAAGATGGAGAATCTCCAACACTTGTATAGCGAAACAGTTAAATAGCATAACAACAACGTTGACACAAGGTTGATGGCCAATGACCGAATCAGACTGGCTCTGTGCAGTAGTAGAGTGCCCTGAGGATCGAACAACTCTGATACCAATGTAACGAACAAAGTTCGTATACAGAGCAATAATCTTCAAAGCACTTCAAAGACAAAGACATCCATTATAGGACAGTAATTGTATATTGAATATTATATAAAAGAATTGATGAGACGATGTGAATGTTACAAATGAGGCCTGCTTATATACCTAGGCAGGTGCCTCTTCACTGAATGGTCATGTGTTTAAGACGTGTCTTTTCATTACTAATGATAATTTAGTTAACCTTATTATGATTATTATTGTTTACATTAGTTTGTTATATTTATATGTATTATATTCATAACACGATACATCATGAGATCCACCGAATTCGACTCAGAAGTGCTCAACTTATTCCTGTTGGTGGTCATAGGTGTATACATTGGTATATAACCCTCCATATGAAATCTCCTCAATTTGTCTGCAACATACTTCTGCTGTCCCAGAAAGATGTGCCCATCCTCCTGCCAAACTTCCAATCCCTAGGAAATAATGCACAAGTCCTACATCCTTCATTTCAAACGCCGAAGCAACATCCCTCTTGCAACTAGCTATGAGCCCATCTACTCAACTAATGATCAAGTCATCAATAAAAAGCACCAGAATGAATGGATCATCCACACCCACAATGTAGTAGAAATTTAGATCCACCTGACTCTTCTCAAAGCACATCTACTGTAAGTAAGAGTCAATCTTATAATACCAAGCTCGTGGAGCTTGCATTAGACCACAAATTGCCTTCTTCAGACGACACACATGGGACTCTCTCCCACACTGCTCTAACCCTTGTGGTTGCTTGAGGTATACCTCCTCCTTGATAAGGCCATTCAAAATAGCGATCCTCACATCTATCTGATGAATGCTCCAACCCATCTCACTTGCAATGGTTATAACACTCTGTATGGAAGTATATCTTGCTATTGGAGCAATACTCTCACTATAATTAATTCCCTCTACCTAAGAGAATCCCTTAGCTGGAAATTGAGCCTTTTATTTTTCTATGCTTCCTTTAATAACATACTTGATCTTGTATAACCAGTTGCAGGTCACCACTGACTTCCCCCTCCAGTCAAGATACATCCTCCCAATCAGCATTCGTCATGATAGAGTCGTACTCCATCGTCTCCCTCCAAACACTGTGACCTATAGCCTCCTCAAAAGTAGAAAGCTTGGAATCTCGGATGTTTGTCACCATGGCTAGATAACTGTAAATGTGCCCAACATTTGACCTCCTCCCAGTGAAGGCCTCCTCAGGAGTCTTTCTATCGAATGTCCTGTGGGGACTCCTGTTCTAAAGGTAAACTGTTGTGCTGCAAGCCTCTGCCCTTAAGAATAATGGTAACACATGATCATGTATCCTAGGCTGTGTTATACCAACTATAGCCTTGTTCTTCCTTTCCACAACCTGATTTTGCTGGGGGTTGTAAGGTACTGTAAACTCCCTCTTGATGCCCTCCTGTATGCAATAGTCCTAAACTCATTGGAGGTCTACTCACCCCTGTTGTCCGACCTAAGGATATTGATCTTCTTCCCCTTCTGGTTCTCCAAAAGAGCTTTGAATTGTTGGAATCGCTTGACGACCTTATCCTCAATCTTCAAGAAAAAGATCCAAGTCGTCTTGGAGTAGTCATCAATTAAGGTCACAAACTGTAGACATGGACCCACATATGTCAGAGTGTACCAAGTCTAGAATGCCCGTTGATCTACTATCACTCGTGGGAATGGTTGTATTTGTGTACTTCCCCAAAACACACCCCTTGCATACCACCTGATGCTCGGTGCTAAATTGTGGCAATCCTGTCATTAATATCCTCAGCACTCTGAAATCTCCATGATGTAGGTGAGCCATCCTTCTATGCCAAAGCTCACATAAGTGACTGTTGCGACTATTGCTTTTCAGGGCATGTATAGGCTGGAAAGAAAGTCGATACAAGTTCCCTTGTCGAGCCCCAATCTCCCTAGTTAAAGTGACACTAGACCCCTTGGGGTTAATAAGTACCTAGCCTCCTTTGAGGATCACCTCTAACCCCTTGTCCTCAATGTTGGAAATTGAAATCAAATTCTTCCTCAGTCCTGGAACATACAATACATCTCGAAATACCATAGGTGGCAAAGTGTCCCTCTGAAAGGATACAATACCACGCCTTGTTGCCCTAACTCTGGTGTCATCTTCGAGTACAATCTCAATGTCAACTGTTGCCTTTGTGAGATCTGTAAAATACTCTCTGACACTCAACGTATGGGAAGATGCTGCACTGTCTATACACCACACACTCGATGATATGGCACTAGTAGATAGGCATGTCGCACCTTTTAACTCCCATGATTAACCTCTATCCTGTGCGATATGCGATCACATCGCATCGCACCAAACAGAACTTACCGTGCGAACTCTTAATAACAACCAAAAAAAACTACGATGTGCGATATGTGCTTCATTGCTATGCCGACACGTGGCTCCCCTTGACTGCATCGCAACTTTCAATCCTTACCGCATCACAACTTAAGTCATTTACCTTGCAATGTCCTTAACAATAAACTGTAAAGCCGTCGATGTGCGATATGCGTTTGAGCGCTGGGCCGACATGTGGCACTTCCCTTTGTTGCATCGCAATTTATATCATTTACCTTGCGATGACTCAAACTTAAATGTTAAAATTGCCGATTTGCGATGTGCGCTAGGCTGCTCCGCCCGACACGTATCCAATTCACAATCTCCCCAATTTAACTTGCGAATTCAATCTTCGCCGTTTATCTTCGAAACTGATTTTTGTGAATTAATATTTGCTGTCCATTCCCTTCCTTTGGAAATCTTCTAAAGGCTTTTGCTGCCTTAGTCTTTTCTTCATTTTCTTCAATTTCCCAACTCGCTACTCCTCCTCAGCTTTAACTTCTATTCATTCGCTCATATCCTTAGCTTTCACGCTCGCTGCATACTTTAGCACTCTGCTTTAAGCTCGAATACAAAACACCCTATGTATTTGCTTCTCCAAATCTCAATTTGGATTTCTTCTCGTTCTCAACCTGCATACAATTGTTATTTGCACTTCATTTGTACTCACACAATATCAACAAATTAATTTCCAAACTGGAATCATACAGATTCTACCCAGTCACTAAGTCTTATTCACTCAGAAGACTTATTCATTCATTGAGCATTCATACAACAGTGGTTTAAACTTTATACACAAAAATTTGTTCATTACGGATCACTTAGCTCGTAACACAGACACAGTACAACCATATGAATTCAATTTCTCATTAATTAACAAAGGTACAGATACATTAAAACTGCTTCCAATCAAACTTTGCACATTGTGCTTTTACATGGCCCTCATCTCTTCAACAGAACCCTCTCGGTTCTCGAGCTTCTCTTCTCTTCAGAACCCTCTTTGCTCTCGGACTCTCTCTTTAGGCCTCATCTTCTTTCTTTAATTTGGCCTCCTCACTGCTCTCACCCCTCTCTCTAGGCCTAATATTCTTTCTTTTAAACTGGCCTCTCAACACTGTTTCTCTATCTCTCTCCGCAGGCTCACCTCTACCCAATGAAAGTCTATCCTTTAAATCTCTATCAACAGATTTCTAAATTTTGGCAACTAACTCCTATAATTATAAATCCAAACTTAACTCCATCTATGACTCATTCACTAACTCCTCGAGCCATCCCTCCATCTCAGGGATTTGTTACATAGTTCATTATGACTAAGCTCTTTGACTAATGAATCAACACCTATCTAGAACCTTCTAGACTAATACTTGTGAACTATGAAGTTTTTAGAAGACTTTACAATGATTATACAAAGAAAATATCCCTCTTGGACCAATGTCAAGACCTTAGCCTTGAATTACATTACAATTTTAACTTGAGGCCAGATGCTCCTGCATCAGTTTCCCTTCTCCTTTTCATTGACTTTATCTTGCTAGCCTCTACTCTTGAGGGTCTACAGAGGTAGATTGATGCCCTGGACCACTTCTGTAACCTTTGGCAATTGATGGTCAATCTAGGTAAAGCCAAGATCATGATCTTCAATACATTGAAGAGCTATCTCTAACATACATTTTTACTTTTGGGGGGTAGAGATTGAGATCATGTTAGCTTACATCTGCTTGGGGTTGTAGTTCACGGGACCTCGCTTTAGCATGTGGTAGGATTTCTAGCCTTGACATAACAAAGGGCACAACTTCCTAGTCCTCATTTAGTGATAATGTTTACAAAGTTCCTTTTGGGGCATTTGTCCAATATTTACATCCTAGTGGTGATTATTGGACATACAAATATTTGTTGATTGATCTTGCTATGGATAGATTGGGCCAAAATGAAGAGAGTTTAGACCTTGCTCGTTAAGTGCATCATTTGATGTAAACACATAATTACCAATACTATTTTTTAGGTAGATTTCAGAGTCCATCCCTTTTGCCTCAAGGCCATCTTTTGTTTGGTCTCTTTCCTACATGGAGCTAGGATTTTTAGTGATTCTACCTCTGTGAGAGAGAGGTACCCCTCCCTTGCACACTGCTTACTAGAAGCCGTTGCCTTGGATTCCCCCATAGACTGTGTACACAGTTGGTTTTTGGAGGCTTCTCAACTTCTTTAGTTTATGATCATCTCCCTTCAGGCACTCTTTAAATGCACTAGCCCATCTTGTAGCAACTAGATAGGAACTAAATTGGGCCATTAGAGAGGACGGCTATAGACAGTGAGCCATTTCCTTGGATGACCCCCATCCTTGGCCATCAGACTCTAGAGACCTTGACATCATCAGCCTCATCATCTGATCTCACTCTCTCGCTCTCCTGATAGGTTCTTGAGTTGTCCACCATTCCAATCTTGGACAAACCCGCTTAGTGTTTTGTATCATCATATCTTTGTCACGGTTTTATAGATGTTTTAATTATACTAATGTAGGCTTCTTTCTTGATATTGTTTTGGGCATTTTCTCGGAGTCACTTTCTTTATATTATTTTTCGGCATTATACTTACAAAGGTGTCCCTTTTACTATGAGATCAAAGGGCAATACCATTGCTTCTTTAAGGACAGGGAGCTTCCTCTCTAATTTCTTCTAGTATTGCCATTAAAGATGCTTAGCTCTCTTCATCAAGGAGTTTCTGAGCAGTAGGTCCTAGTTCTTGGATAACTCAGTCCTCCATGAAACTACCAGGATGATCACCACATACTTTCATGCTGCCCCAAATCAGGACAGGGGTTCTCTCGAGTATCCTAGTTCATAGAGTGGTGAGATACATGTCTTTCCTCAACGTCCTCCTTAGGAGGTCAACATGTATTGTTGAGACTGTTTTGAGGTGATGGATGAACCTTTGAGCACCCATCATTGGATCGATTTTGGACAGATCCAGGGGATGGCTTCTCCCACCAATCATAGTACCTCTTAGGATCAACAAAGTAGGCAAAGTTCTATTCAGACTCCAGAGCTTCTTTCCCTTGACCTTGGATGGTACTGAAGTAGGGTTCCCATGCTCCTACATCCCGCAAGATTGTATAGCTGGATCCCACTATCGTACCTGGTTATTACCACAGCAAACTAGTTCCCTGGTTACACTCTTCGTTATTGGTGATCATGACTGGGAGATCTTCCCATCATCCTCATTTCTTTCTTTCATGATTAGCATCGAGATGCCCAATCTCAGACTCTCACTCTGTATCACTACACCTATAACATTATTGTATATCTCTTGGGTTGGTGTTGGTTAAACCTAGTGATTAGCTTAGCTAGACACTTATCTAGGCTTGTACATTCTTGTTTTTCTTTATCTTACTTTCAGCGTTACCTAGCAGCTGCTTTTGCACCCCCTTATGTATCTATTCGCACCATTGACTTACTTTTGTGTTCCTTTTTTGAACATTAATAAAATTATCTCGTCTTATCTTGGAAGTTCTGTGCTTGTACCTTTTCTGTGACGGAGGCTATTATTAACTACAAGCCTGATTATTGATTGTTATTTGGTTCTAACTTCTTAGTGTGATGGTGTAGCAATTTGTAAAGATTGTTCTCAAATTTACAGGCAGTAATCCATTAGCAAATCTGGAAAATGATCTGGAAGAGTCTAATATATTTTGGTAGGGTTCATTATTTTGTCTTTTGTTATGTATATAGAAAGAAGCAAAGAAGTTATGTTAATGTCAACAAAGTGACGAAAATAGGTGAAGTGTTGTTTTATAGCTGGGCCTTTCCATGGGATTAAGAAGTACAAGTCAGAATATTGATGCGGGAGTTCCAAAGGAAACTCTTAGGCCCAACAAGGAATGCAATACACATTACGATAAAATATTTAAATGGATAATCCTAAGATGTAAACTCGAAAAGTTAACATATTTTCGGTGGTAATACTATTCCTTTATGAGAGATATTGTCAAAAGTAATATGATTTTTAAGGGAACATGGAATTGGAATTGATTATATATCTGCTTAATTTGTCAGCACTTGTGTATTCTCTGCACTTAAGTCTTATGGTTACTCACTATTGTGTCTGCTGGCTACACAACAGGGAGAAGTTGACTGGAACAGACTGGGCATTGGTGAGCACAAATGATGGGAAAAAATACTACTACAACACTAAAAATCAGGTAATTTTGTCTGTTTTTAATGTAAATCGACAAGTGCATATGATCTGTTCAGGGCATCTTGGTTGTGGGGGAATTTATAATCACCCCTCTTTTTGACTTTTCTGGTCTCTTTAGTTTTTGATGAATTTCTGTTCAAAAAAGAAAAGAGAAATTAAATGCTCTTCTTTAATGAAATTTATTGTGTATTTCTGTTAAACAAAATAAAAGAGAAATGAATCTGAAAGCATTGCTGTTTTTATCATTACCATGGCAATGATACTGATCCATATACCTGCTTTGACATTGATGCCCCAGCAAAGATAAAGGTCATGATTACTTTTCCCACAGGCTACTTATGCTTGCAGGGACTCTGGAGCAAGTAGATTTCTTACAGGGACATTGACTAAGAATCAAGATTACTTGTGTTAGTGTCTGGATGCAACTTTAGGTAAACTTGAAAATGACTGCTGAAATGGACAGTGCTACCTCAACCAAATAGAACAATGTGAAAGAAAGAGGTGATCTGCTAGATGGGCTTTGATTGGGGAGATCCATAGCAGCTGTGATTTCTATGTGAAAACCTCCTTCATGAAAAGAGTTAGGCATATTTGGTCTAAATAATTGAAGAATGTGATGAGGAAGCTGTTGAAGTTTCAATATAGGCATTTAAACTTAACCTTGATCTCATGGTAGATGGAACATCTGAAAATGAGGTTTTCCTTTTCTCTTGCAACTTGCAAGTAGGTTAGCTATCAACTCCCTGAACTGCTTAATGGGGATCTTGCAATAGATACAGCAATAAATCCATCTCTTTGTTGCATGAAATGATTAGAATAAAAATCTGTCTTGGCGCTAAGATCCTTGGGGGGAGGAGCGGGGGCTGGTGATCCAAGTGACCTTGATGTACTACTTGTAGATACCCTCTTCGATCCCTTGGTTCAACTGTTGTCAAGACTATAGAAGTTGACTTGGAGTGTCTAAAAAGTACTTGGAAGGGGGGAGTCAATTAGAAGAAATGGCAAATGAAGTAATCGTGAAGCCTCCAAAAACTAGTGGCATGTTATTGGGCTTGTGGAGGTGATAGCTTTTGAGTAACAAAGAGCTAGGTAGGGGTATGGATCCCTTACCAAAGTTGAGTCTCCTAGAGTATGGACTTTGTGAAGAAAATAGGAAAGTCTAAAGATGTCCTCAAGGCACAAAGAATGGGCCATGAACATTGCTTGGATGTTGTGCTAACTGTTTTCTTGCAACAAATGATGCGTTGTAGTTGTCATTTAGACTTAATTTGTCCTTGTTAATTTCCTGAATACCATATGTCTTACGAACAAAGTTTGTATATGCAGCAGAATATTCAGAATATCTGAAATATAAGAATGTCCATCATGGGATGAATAATATTTTTATATAATAATGTTTAAATACAAGTGAGTTGAGATTGTTACAACTGAGGGTCCCATATATTATTATATATACCTAGTTTGGTACCCCTTCATGAATGGTCGTGTGTTTTGAGACATACCTTTTAAGTATACTATTCATTGTTAACTATTTAATTATTAATTATTTACATTTATAACAATCTGATTTATATCCCAAACAATTTTTATGACCCAGAAATTTATTTAACCTAGTAAATTATTTTCTGAAATTGATGAATAAAAAGATATTGGTATTTTAACAATAAAATTTGAAAATTTGACAGCAGAAGCACAATAGAATTTCAATCACACAATAGAAAAATGAAACCCTCCAATTTATGCTCCACTTTTATCTCTCAGAATAAATAAGGGCTCCCTTACAGAGAAAATGGTCCATAGAGAAATGCATAATTTTTACAGCAATAGAACCTGGAAAACTCGGCTCTGGAAAAACCCTGAACTGCAACCACATGCGGTTTGAATTTAGCCTAGTCGTCACATGTGTGGCCTCCCATCATCTCGCACAAATCTCTTGGAGCTAGATCTCTGCCCGCTGTGAATTTTGGTGCTCAGCAAGTCATACGGTCTCGGCCAACCCTGAGTTTCCTTCACTAAATATTTCATCTGAGATCTTTTTCCTCTTTTCAGCCCTTGAGTCTCTCACTGCTCACTTGAGAAAATCTCTTTAATCTGCAGATCACTTGCAAGTGTGTTGTGTCCAGTGTTTTAAAACCAGTCTGAATCAAAATGGAATTGGCCTGGTTGTCCAAGCCGAACCCCTGCCCGGGCCGTCTTGGTACAAAAACTGGACCAAAGGCCGGTCCGTTACCTAACATGCCGAGCCGGTCACCGACTCGGCCAGTTCAGTAATGGACCGGCCTGCTTGGCCGAGCCTGTCATAACCAGGCCGAGCCGGTCCGTGGCGGAAAAAGGAGGGAAAGGCGGACTCCTAAGCTGATTTTTTTTGGGTTTTAGGTTTTTTCACTTCATCTAACCTCTACCAAGCCTATAAAAGTTACCCAACCCCCTCACATTTCCTCACAGTTATCTCATTGCATTTGTGAGGAGTTTGTGAAGAGTTGGAGTTGGTTTTTGGAGCAACAGTGAGGAGTCCCTTGGGCAATCATTGGAGCGACACTGAGGAGCTTCTTGGGCAGTCATTGGAGCAACATTGAGGAGTTGGTTTGTTGGAGCAACATTGATGAGGCTAGAGCCTAAAAGCATTTTTTTGACCCCTGCCCGGGCTGGCTCGGTACAAAAACTGGACCAAAGGCCGGTCCAGTCACCGACTCGGCCAGTTCAGTAACGGATTGGCCTGCTTGGTCGAGCCCGTCATAACCAAATCGAGCTGGTCTGTGGCAGAAAAAGGAGGGAAAGGCGGATTCCAAAGCTGATTTTTTTGCATCCCATCTATCCTCTCCCAAGCCTATAAAAGTTACCTAACCCCATCACATTTCGTCACAACTATCTCATTGCATTTGTGTGAGAATTTGTGAGGAGTTTGTGAAGAGTTGGAATTGGATTTTGGAGCAACAGTGAGGAGTCCCTTGGGCAATCATTCGAGCAACAATGATGAGCTTCTTGGTGTTGAAATTTTTGGGTAGCATCAGATGTGCTCTAGCTCCGAAATTTTGTGGAGGAGCTAGAGTACATGAGATCTCCAAGACCCATAAAGCGTTTGGAGAAATTCCATCTGGTTTTATAGTTATTCAAATAATTAATCTTTTTAATTAAGGACCCTAAGTCTAACTTAGGAAAATTAAAAGATTAAAGTGAATTAAATTAAACATGTGATGAGAATGTTCTAAGTGATGTGGATCAAGCAACTTCTAATCTTAGCCGTTGATTAGAGATTAGATCACAACCGTTGGTTTACCAACGAGAAAAGTATAAGAGAAGGGCTTGGGTTCAGTTGGAGGATACACACATTTACAGAGCACTAAAGCTAAATCGAAATTCTAGGGCTTGGTTTGCTAAGAATTTCGAAGCGAGTTTGCAATGCGGTGAGGGGCATAGATTGGCAAGGGATGTTCTGATCCAAGGCCAAGAATACAACAGCGGTAGAGAGGCAGTGTACCAGGCAGTGCAGAGGACCAACCAGAGATATGTAGTTCAGCCAGAGCCATGTAGAAGGCAACGCAAAGGCAGCATGCATCCTTTAGGGGTGATGCAGGCCCAACCAGGGCATCGCAGGGGCAACGTAAGCCTAGAGAGGGTGACGTATGTCCAGAGCAACGCAGAGGTAACATAAGCCATAAAGATTGATGCAGAGGGCTGAGGGACAATGCTGGGGTTTTCGGTGGGCCATAAAGGGATCGAGTTCTGTAAATCCCATTTGAGTGTGTGAATCAACCATATTTTCTGTCTCTGAGTGAAAGAGGTACTACTGCCGTGTAATTTCTTTGTCGGGTGAACTATTTTGGTGCCTAGATATTGTTGTATTCAGATTCTGCATAATAATAAAACCCTCTAGAGCTAGCTACACCGGTTTTCCCGCATCGAGTTTTTTCCCGGACATTTGTCCGAAAAATCTGTCACTTTGTCATGTGTGCCTAATGTTCAATAAATTATCTGTACATGTGTACGCGACAATCGTGTTTACTTTGCTGATTTTATTGAATATTTCAGAAAATTAACTTGTAATTTAATTCAAGTAGGAAAAGTAAAGCTAGATGTTGCAGTAGGATTTTTGTTTATAAATTTTCACACTTGGGCAGTCTTTGGAGCGACATTGAGGAGTTGGTTTGTTGGAGCAATATTGAGGAGGCTAGAGCCTAAAAATATTTTTTTTTTCACTTCTCAAATCTGTCTTTGCTTGTTTTTTTCTTGCAAATCTTGAAATTGAAAAGAATAATTTTTGTAAAAGAAATGAACATTGAAGAGTTGTTTTTTCTTTCTTTTCATTTTCTGATTTTTGCCCTTTCATTTCCAAGGCCAAATATCATAAAATGGCCCCTAGAATGAAAGATGCTACTTGGGCATATGCTGAGATGATTGATAATCTAATGCATTGCAGATTTTGTCAAAAAAAAATTAAGGGAGGTGGAGGAGGCATTCATAGGCTGAAACAACAATTGGCTGGTATTAGAGGCCAAATTGTTTCATGTGCAACACCTAAAAAATAAATTGGGGATATTAGGAAGGACTTGCTAGAAAAAGTTGAGAAGTTTAAGGAAGAAGAAGCTAGGAAAAAAGAAATAGAGGCTGAAATTGGGAGGAAAAGGAGTATAAAACACATAATGGCTGCTAAGTGCTAACTGCAATTTTGATTATAAGGGCTCTTCATCTATCCCTTGCATTGATGCATCCAACCCCTTTTGCTATGTTCCTCCCTCTTTGGAGTCTATTCAAGAAATGAGTAAGGGTTAAATTGAAAAGAAGGGTGATATCAAAAGTTATTTCACTGTCACACCCTGTTAATTTTAGTTAACAGGTAGCCCATGTTCTCTTGACAAATTTCTACTTCTAATCTTCTATATTAATAGCCCAATTCAATTGCGGTTACAATCACATAATCATTGAAAGTAAACAGTAGAACATAAAATAAACAAGAAAGCAAGACAGAACATGATAATTAACATTATTAAGTGAGAGAAAAAGGTATTTGTACAACATTCAACGGGATACCTAGCCAGAGAAAAGATAACTTGAGTCAAACCAACCTTTAACCTCCAACGGTTAAACCTAGCTTAGTCCAGCCTCTGACCTCTAACACAGTGAAACAAACCAAAAACCAATCCTAGACAATCAACTCAGCAAACAAAATTAAGCGGTCAAACCTATCACATCTGGTGTAAAGCTCACAGTGAGCAATCGCCTCATATTATTAATATTGAAAGATGTTGATTACAATGAGGATACACTGGAGAAACTCAAATATAATACCAAAGTCCATGGTGGCATGATCTTTGATCATGCCCTTTCAGTTAATAAAACCTAATATAACTATATCTAACTAATAATTAATAAAATATTCATAACATTGCCCTTCTCTTAAGATGCTTTGTCCTCAAAGCATACGTAATGATGGACAATGTTGACGAATGTCTGGTTTCCTCAAGCGATGAGCTCTTGCGTCCCACATTTTAAAAATATCGTGAAGCATCTTCTCGAGCTCCATCTGTTGGTGATGTGGATAGTGAAAAGATCTGATATCGACAGAGTTGGATACTGTCTTGACTTCTATTGGATGTTTGATTTTCCTGTCGGAAGGCACTTTTATGGGTAGATCTTGGAATACTTTTTCATGTTTCCCAACTATTCCTTGTTCTTCTGGTGATTTTTTGTGATTCCTTTTTAGATTTAGAGGTAAGTTACCAACAACTATTGTCTGATGTAACTTCTCCTCATCATCAAATGCTTCATTCTTAACAACCATATCTGCTTCATCACCGAAGGCCTCAACAGCTTCTGTCGTTATATCAGTGGCTTCGGATGTGTTTGTCGCTTCATATGTTTCGTTCAATTCTGGGGATGGAACAGTTTGTTGCTTACAAACATCTGTATCTTCATGATGATGTGGGAAATCAGTTTTTTCCTGATGCTCTTCTGAGTTCCCTGAATCTGCGGAATTGTTTTGGTGATTTTGTTCCATGTTAGGAGATATTGGGGATTGTCCCTGACTTAACTTATCTATTTTATCATTTAGCTTACTGTAGAGTTCTGTCATATTGTTCATGATCGCATTAAATTTCTACAATATTTTGTTCTCCTTGTCCTTAGCCTCCATTTGTTTAAGCCATATTTGCCTTTTTATCTGATCAATCGTCATCATCGATAAAGACATACTGAACATGTATGAGGTGGGAAATATTTTTCTGCCAGTTTTTTTTTTTCTTCCCTTTTTTTTTAATTAATTAATTAAATATTAATTAATTAATTAAACTAATAATAATAATTTCTATTATATATATATTTTTAAATAATAATAATAATAATTATTATTATTATTTTATTATTTGAATTATATATATATATATATATATATAATTATGGGGAAAAAGATTGTTAACCTTGAAAAGTCACGTGCCTTTTGAAAAGTCACTTTGTTTTGAAAAGGCACGTTGTTTTGAAAAGGGGAAATGGGTTTTTAATACCATGGGCCCAAAAACCATGAGCTTGTAAACCACGAGCAATTACTCTTCCTTTTTAATTTTACTTTTACTCTTCCTTTTTAATTTTACTTTGTCCTCACATGTACGTATATCTCTCTTTTTACTTTTTCTTTTTTCTTTTAATTTATTTCGCCCTTATGTTAACTTTCCTTCTCTCCTTATTTTATTAATATATATATATTATATATATATTTCTTCCTTATTTTTTTTTAAAAACAAATGTTGTTTCCCACAAGCACTTGGTTTTTAAAAAAAATCTGCAATTTTGGAATTTTCTTGTAATTCCTTAATTTTGGGTGATCACACAGATCCCTAAGAGCGATGGCTCCGATACCAATGGAGTGTAAAAACTCTGGTAAAACTGATAAATATATATATTATTAATGATGAAAGATGAGATAAGAGATGATTACAATGAGGGATCGCCTAGGCTTTAAATATAGCCTCAAGGTGTCCCTTGGCGAAGAGGCATGATCTTTGATCATGCCCTTTCAGTTAATAAAACCTAATATAACTATATCTAACTAATAATTAATAAAATATTCATAACATCATATTTGTAGATACAAAGTCTAACGATTGACGTCAAGTGCTGGCCTTGACTGAGCCTCTTCTGTGAGACTTTCACTTCTAAAGCTAGCAGTCAAATGATGAAGGTTGACCCAAAGTCAATGTTGGTCAATGCTGCAACAAAAGCCCTAAAACCAATCCAAAATCTTCAGCTCCCTGTTTCACACGTGTGGAGGAGAGACAAGCCTCTAAGGCTTTACGAACCAATCAGATGAGAGAGAGATGTGTGAGACGAGTGTATGATGAAATGAGCATCATGTCAGTGCTTTTTATATCCATGACTGGGGGTGAGTGATACATCTTTTGGGTTTTGTGAGCCGACATTACAATTCTGGCCGACCTTGACAAATTCCACATGAGTGGAAAATGAATTCAAAATTCAACTTCTGCTCATCCAAACAAGATGATCTTTAGATCAATCTTGTACCTCTTCGAAAGAGGAATCCAACAAAAATATCATCCCCATCATATGAGCAATGCAACATGGAGTTTGGACCTAATTGCCCAAAATTAACACTTCCTCTCAACTAGGGAAAACTCCATTTGTCCACCTGTGCAATCCTGTCATCCAATACCATTGGCTATATGAGAGGTACTTCCCATGAGTCCCAGACTCCAAGGTAGGATGCATGTGGGACATAGATCAAAGAGAGGGTGAACTAGCTCAATATACTCGGTGGGATTTCCTAGCTCGGGCCCAACAACACTTCCACACAACTTCTTAAAGTTGAGTTCCATTGAAGTAGTCACGAACTTGCAGTCCACCATCCCAAACCTCTCCAGCAACTTCACAACATATTTTCCTTGAGAAAGGAAAATCTCACCTAGCTTTTGCCAGACCTCCAAGTGTAGGAAATAGTGCATTAGTCCTAGGTCCTTCATCTCGAACTCAGAAGCTAGCTCCCTCTTACATTCATGAATAAGAGGGTCAGAACCTGTCAGGAAGAGATAGTCCACACAGGGAACAAGAATGAGAGGCTTGCCATTATCAACCTTAAAATAAAGGTTTGGATTAGCATCACTTCGAGGAAAGCCCAGTTTCATCAAGTAGCTATCGATTCTCTCATACCAAGGGCTAACTTCAACCCATAGAGGGCTTTCTTCAACTTGTATACATATGTGCCTCTATGTCAGACATCGAACCCTAGAGGTTGTTCCACATAGACCTCTTCCTTGATTGAACCATGTAAGAAGGCAACCTTCACATCCATCTGATGGGGACTCCATCCTTGCATTGCAGCAAGGGCAATGATTGATCAGATGGTGGTATAGCAGGCAACATGTGCAAATATTTCATCATAATCTATGCCTTCCTTTTGATAGAAGCCTTGTGCAACAAATCTTTCCTTTTAATTTTCAACACTTCCATCGGCTCCATGTTTGATCTTGTAGAGCCATTTAAAAGTGACAAGAGATTTGTCCTTCGGTCTAGGGACCACATCCCATATATCATTCTTCATGATTGACTCATATTCCTCGTTCATAGCATCCTTCCAAACTTGATGCTTTACGACGTCTTCAAATGTTCCAAGCTCATATTGTACAATGGCGCTCATGGCTGCTAGGTAACATTTGTACCTATTCGGCTTCTTACCTTCACAGAATGTTCCTCTTGGAGCAATATGTCTCTCAACATCTTGGAGAGTGTCTCTAATCCATGAGGGTCTTCTTTTATTTGAAGAAGGTGGATCTATAGGATCCATCAGACCTTCAGCATCGAACATCACTTCGTCCTTCTGTTCTTCCCGTCTCCCTGTTCTTCGTCTTCTATCTTCCTTTGAGGTAGGAAGATTCCTAAACTTCTTGAGGGCAACATCTTCGTCGAAGGTGACATCATGGCATATCTCCACTTCTCTTTGACCAGGGACATAGATTCTATATGCCTTTAAGGATTCACTATTGCTCGCAAACATTCCCTTCTTCCCAGAAGCATCCAACTTGCTTCTCTTTTCTTTCGGCACATGAAAATAAATCGGACTTCTAAAAACTCTAAAATAAGAGACATCACGCTTCTTACCAGAGAAGAGTTTTTCGGGTGTTTTGGAGTCCAATGCAGAATGTGGGCATCTATTTTGAATGTACACAAAAGTGTTGGCAGATTCTCCCCATATGAACTTTGGAAGACCTTGGTCATAGAGCATGGCATGGGCAGCTTCCAAAATGGTTCTATTCTTCCTTTCAACAACACCATTTTGTTTGGGAGTATACACAGTAGTGGTCTCCGTCTTAATGCCAACTTCCATGCAATAGTCATTGAATTCATTTGACTCAAATTCGGTTCCATCGTCGGTCCTCAAGATTTTGATCTTCTTCCTTGTTTGATTTTCAACCAAGGCCTTGAAGGTGCGGGACCACTTGAATGCTTCACCCGTATTCTTCAAAAAGTACATCCAAGTTCTGCGGTAGAAGTCATCTATAAAAGTGATATAATATAAGCTCCTCCCAAGGATGTTACGGGCAACATACCTGATAGATCAGAATGAACCAATCGTAAAATATCAGATGTCTTTGTGACATTTGAGGGGAATGGTCCCCTTGTATGCTTTCCTTCGGCACAACTTTGACATACACCTTCATGATCATCTTTGAAATCGGGCATCCCTGTCACCACCTTCCTTGCTTCGGGAAGGTCTTTGTAATGAAGGTGTGCAAACCTTCGGTGCCATAGCTCCGATTGAAGAGTTGTGTCAAATATCATGGCCCCCAGCCGACTTATTCCAACTTGATAGAGTGTGTCAAGCCTAAAACCGAGATTGAATGCTTCTTTGAAGTTCCTCTTCCAAATGCGCACCTTTCCATCAATGAATGCCACGTTGAATCCTTTGTATTCCATTGCTGAGATAGATATTAGATTCTTCTTCAAGTCATGTACGTACAACACATCTTGTAAATGAAGGACTTGTCCTTGGTTTAGATGAAGGGTCATAGTCCCTGGCCCTTTCACGGGATAGGTGGCATTGTCTCTAAGGATAATCTCCAAATTAGTATTCTTTTCAATCAAATCAGAAAGGGCCTCTTTATATCCAGTGAAGTGCCTTGAGGCACCACTATCAATCAACTAATTATCCAGGGTGTCGGGAGGAGATGCAATAGAGAGGGAAAATATAAGAATATATTTATTTTTCTTTTCAACACTATTAGATTCATCATCCCTGGAGTTTCTTGATCTCTTGAAAGGTTGACCATTTCCATTTCGACTTCGATTAGAGGGAGCCTTCCTCTTTCCTTTGTTGTTGAACTTGTTGTTCTTTTTATTTCCATTCCCCCTGAAGTTGTTATTGTCATCATCTTGGGGAGAGTCCCTTTTATTGGGGCACCCTCTTGCATAGTGACCAAACTTGTTACAAGTGTAACATCTTCCTTTTCTTCCTTTGGGACTCGCTCTTCCTTGATTTTGATTTCTCGGACCAACATTGTTTCTCTTCTCTGCATGAGCAGTGAAGGCAGTAGGGTCCCTTCCATTCCCATTAGAGGGATGGTCTCTCTCCATCAACCTTGTCTCCTCTTGAGTGTATCTGGTCAACAATTCATCAAAATCAGGGATCACATTATTATTAAGAATAGTGGTATTAAATACATACCATTCCCTGGGGAGTCCTCCAAGAGCAATGAGAGTGAGCTCTCAGTCAGCTATGGCTTCTCCAATAGCTAAGAGATCATTCTTGATTTCGGTGATCCTCATAAAATAGGATTGGATGGATTCTACGTTGCCCTTCTTGATATCCTTCAACTTGTTCTTCAAAAAGAGAATTTGATTAGCATTGCTAGCCTTGAACATGCTAACCAACTTATCATACATCTCCTTAGATGTGCCCAGCTCGGAGATATAAGCAACCAAGTGCTTATGAATAGAATCCCTGATGATCTTCTTCGCCTTGACTTCCCCTTTCTTGTACTTTGTCTTAGTGGCAGCCAGTGGATTTGATGGAGGCTCAGTGATCTTTCCCTGCACATAATCCATAACATCTTGTTCTTCCAATGTTAGATCCAAGGACATTTTCAAGCATGACAATCCGACTTATCAATTAGCTTATCATCAGATTTGAATCCATTGCATGATGAGGAGGCCATTGATCCCGGTCCTTGTCTTTTCAACTTCCTCGGTGATTGCTCTCCACTCTTTCTTGGGCTTTGCCTTCACCTTAGCTTTGATACCATGTTAATTTTAGTTAACCATGGTATGTTCAATGCTTAGAGCAGTTTACTTCAATCTTTCTTATTAGAACTGTCAACATGATGCCCTAGCCAACAAAGACTTTGCTGGTCAAACCAACCCTTCAACCTCTAATCAGTTTCAGCCAAACTTGGTCAAACTCAACCTCTTCTTTAAAGTCAAACTCAACCCAAAAACTAGTCCACAAAACAGTCAAATCAACAGACAAAATTTTGTGGTCAAACCAGTCAACGTTGCGGTCAAAGTCAATGTTTGACCTCGATTTATTTGCCTCCAACTGCGGCTTCTTCAGATCAGACTTTTTTCCTAAAAAATGCAGTCAAATGATGAAGGTTGATCCAAAGTCAACGTTGGTCAATGCTACCAGTCCGAATACTTCAGCGTCCTGTTTCACACGTGTGGAGGAGAGAGAAGCCTCTAAGGCTGTACGAACCAATCATATGAGAGAGAGATGTGTGAGATGAGTGAATGATGAAATGAGCATCATGTCTCTCCTTTTTATATCCATGATTGGGGGTGAGTGACACATCTTTTGGGGCTTGTGAGCCTACATTAGAATTCTAGCCGACCTTGACAAATTGCACATGAGTGGAAAATAATTTCAAAATTCAACTTCTGCTCATGTGAACAAGATGATCTTTAGATCAATCTTGTACCTCTCCGAAAGAGGAATCCAACAAAAATATCATCTCCATCATATGAGCAATGTAGCGTGGTGTTTGGACCTAGTTGCCCAAAATTAACACACTCTCCTCTCCCTCTGATAGTGCACATGGTCCTCAAGCTAATAGAGGTCAAATGCAACCTACTTAAGATTACCATTGGAAGAAAGAATTGAGAGAAACTGCCTGTGATTACATAGCTAGATTATGGTATGATGCTGATATCGCCTTCAATACTTCTCGTTCACCATATTATGAACCTATGTTTGATGCCATATTTGCTGCTAGAAAGGGCTTCAAAGGCCCTACTCTGCATGAGTTAAGGGGATCTCTTTTGCAAACAGTATTTATGGCCATTGATGAATATTTGAAAGATTTCAAAAGCTCATGGGAAAAAACAGGATGTACCATCATGTCAGATGGATGGACTGATCAAAGGAACCGTACCATCAGAAATTTTCTTATCTTTTCCCCATAGGGAAACATGTTTTTAAAATCAATTGATGCATTTGATAGTGTGAACGATGCACACTTGTTGTTTCAACTTTTGGATGAGGTTGTTGAAGAGGTGGCAGTGGCCAATGTTGTTCAAATCATCACAGAAAATGCCTTTATGTTCTTGCCTGTAAAATGTTACAGGAAAAACACAAAACCATCTTTTGAACACCATGTGGTGCACATTGCATATGTGAAATTTTTATCTATTGCAAGAACTGAAAATTATTTCTCATTGGCAAATTAATTTTTTGCAGTTTATGTCCTATGACAAATATCAAATAATTTTACTATTGCAATTTTCACACTAAATTACTGTGGAAAATATAATGTTGGAAATAGAGAAATTATAGCACACAAAATATTGACAAAGTTATTTTTGGACAATTGTCCTGGGAAAAACCCAATGTGGGAAAACTAGTGCAGCAGATGAAGGTTTCTTTATTAATATTCAATAGCAAATCAATTACAAGAATTCGAACAACCAAAACAGAGGAACAATATTGAGAGAAAGTTAGTGACAAATTTCTCACTCTCCACAGTGACTCCCTGACCCTAAGATGGACCCTCTGCCCATACGCTGGTGTCTCTGCGTTACCCTATGCGCAGTTATTGTGCAGAGCTCTATTGGACTTCATCTCTCCTCACACTGCCTCTTCCTGAATTTGTTTTGCACTTCCCAGACCTTTGTTGATACCCTCTGTTTCTCACCTACTACTCACCCTCTAGCTCTATCTCCTCAATTGAAATGCAACCACTCAGAAAATCGATCTTCCTGGGCAACTAAGTAACTGCATTGGTGTATTCTCCATATCTACACATCAACTTCTTCTTATATTCTTTTGTTGGTGCTCCAACGACCAAGATTAAAACATAATCAATGGCCCATATTATTTCCCTGTTGATCCGTGTGAGTTTCTAGAACATTCACACCATGTCTTAATTAATTATGATTAATTAATCATATTTCCTAAGTGTAGACTTGTGAAATATTAAAAACTGATTAATAAATCTAATTATGTCGTCTCTATGTGGAATTTCGAGAAATGATTTTTGGGTATTGGAGAATGCATATATTCTGGCGTCTCCACCAATTCTCAAGGCTAGAACACATCCGATGCAACAAAACACTAACACCCTCTCTTACCGAGGAAAGTGTTCTAGTGCTGCAACTGCTGCCACAACAGACTGTCTCTGCACCATCTCTTGTCATGTTGCTTATGTTTGGCTACTACTGCCCACCAACCACTGTGCAACTCTGATAAACGTTGTATCTATGCTGTTGCTGACCCTGTTGATTGCTACCAACTACAACATTTGCACTGCGACTCCCTCTCATCTGCTGCTGCTGCAATTGAGAATCCATCTGTTTCTGCTACTTAAACGGGTTCTACACCATACCCATCTATTCCCTGAACTGGATGAACTTAGCTCTCTCTAGAGCTTTCGTGAGTATGTCTGCTACCTCATCTCCTGTGGGAACGTACTGGTGCTCGATTGCCCCACGTTGAACCCAATATCTGATGAAATGACATCTGATATCAATGTTCTTCGACCTATCATGGTATACTAGATTCTCAAAGAGTTTTATGCAACTCTGATTATCACAGTGAAGACTGGTCGCTCCTAACTTCTTACTGAACAAACTCACAAGTAGTTTCCTAAGCCATATAGCTCCACACATAGCTGTGCTGGCTGCCATATATTACGTTTCTGCTGAGCTCAGTGCCACTAACTTTTGCTTTCTGCTGCACCAAGAGGCCATCCTTGATCCAACACTGAAGCAGTACCCGGAGGTACTTTTCCTGTCCACTGAACTACCTACCCAATTTGCATCTGTGAATCCACATAATCTAATGTCATTCCTCGAGTATATTTCAACCCATACCCAACTATTCCACGCACATACCTAAGAATGTGCCTAGTTGCTGCCCAATGTACCCTTTTCGGTTCCACCATGAATTGACTAAGGGTGTTGCTAGCAAAAAAAATGTCTGGCCTAGCGTTAACCAGATACATGAACGACCCAATGAGCTGTTTGTACAAGGTGGGGTCGACTTCCTTGTCGCCTGATGCATCTATCTTCTTCCAGTTGGTGATCATGGGCGTCCTCATGGGTTGACAATCTTGCATACTAGTCTCTTCAGAATATCATTAGCATATCCTAGAAAATAATGCATCAACCCCATATCCTTCATGTCAAATTTTGCTTCAAGGTTCCTTTTGCAGCACTTTATGAGCCCTGAAGATCCTGTCGAAAGCAGATCATCTACATACAAAACATTAATGACAGGCTCATTCTCCACCATCAAATAGTAGAGATTGGGATCTGCATCACTCTTGATGAATCCCAATTGCTGCTGCAAGCAACTGTTACTTCGACCATACCACGCCTTGGGTGCCTGCTTGAGCTTGTATAAGGCTTTCTTGAATTTACATACATGAGTGCGCTTCTCGTGAGTTTCGAAGCCTTCAAGCTGCTCTATATACACCTCTTGTTCTATCACCCCGTTCAAGAATGTTGTTGACGTCCATCTAGTGAATCTCCCATCCCATCTGCGTTGCTAGGGATATAATGGATCTAATAGAGATATATCTGGCAACTGGGGCGAAGGTCTCCTCATAGTCTATCCCTTCTTTCTATGCATGCCCCTTTTCCACGAATCTAGCCTTGTACTTCTCTACACTGCCATCTGCAGCGTACTTGATCTTGTAGATCCATCTCGAACCTACAACTGATCTGTCTTCTGGTTTAGGCACTACCTCCCAAACATCATTTGTCATGATAGAATTGTATTCTTCTACCATGGCATCCACCCACACTTGATGCTGTGCAACTTCCTGAAAGCTGGAGGGTTCTGTAACCTGAGCTACTAAAGCTTGATATCTGCCAGGCTGCCTACACTGTCTCTTGTCTGTC
The DNA here is from genome assembly GCA_034641835.2 of Pinus albicaulis. NCBI lineage: Eukaryota > Viridiplantae > Streptophyta > Pinopsida > Pinales > Pinaceae > Pinus > Pinus albicaulis. The sequence continues at coordinate 41,332,870 of CM076581.1, read as the reverse complement.
CTAGGAGCTCTGACAAACTCCTCTGCGTCCCTCAAGGTCTGATGCACTTCCCTACTGGGTCTACCACTGGTGGTGGGAGGTTCAATCAGTTCCTCCTCTTGTTCCTACTGCTTCGTCCGTTGAGAACTCCATGGATCTTCTTCTCCTGAGGAGATACTGGTACTGGTCACTGTACTCAATCCCTGTGACTGTCCTCCTGCTAGTCCTACTTGCTTGTCCCTGCTGGTAAGACCAACATAACTTCTGTTGACTCATCACTTGCAGGCATCTCTCGAGATCTCCTGGAAGCTCTGTCTTCCATTAACTTTATATCTCGTCTCACTACAATCTTCCTATTGCTAGGAATGTAGATCCTATATGCCTTTGATGTCTCGCTATACCCCACAAGGAAGCCCTTCTTTGCAGTCCGATCCAATTTACTATGCTTTTCATCTGGTATGTGGCAGTAAGCCACACTCCCCAAAAATCCTCAAATGACTAACTTTAGGCTTCTTTCCTATGAAGACTACCTCTAGCATTTTTTGCTTCATTGCTCTATGATGTGTTTTGTTTTGAATGTACACTGCTGTGTTACATGCCCCTGCCCATAAAAATGTAGTTAGATCTTGGTCATACAACATAGGCGTTGCAGCACCAACTGTTGTTCTGTTCTTCCGCTCTGCTATTACATTCTGTTGAGGGTTATATGGAGCTGTCCATTCTCTTTTGATGCCTTACTTTGTGCAGAAATCTGTGATGTTTTTATCAATGTATTCTCCACCATTATCTGAATGCAACACCTTGATCTTTTTCCATGTAGCGTTCTCTATGAGAGCCTTGAACCCTTTGAACTGATCAAAGACCTCATCTTTGGTCTTTAGGAAATAGATCCAGGTCTTCCTGGAATGGTCATCAATAAAGGTGACGAATATTTGTCACCACTAAGAGCTCTAGTGGACATAGGGTCGCAAATATCTGAGTGTATTAGTGCTAACACGCCATTTGCTTTGCTGTCAGTTCACAGAAATGTTACCTTTGCGCACTTTGCTGCTCCGAGCTCTAATTTGTTTCACTTTCTTCCAGCTAGAGTGTTTGACATACACTTTCTTTCCTACGAAGTGTACATCGCACCCCTTGTCCTGTAACTGGGACACTGAAATTAAGTATCCATAATTCGGGCACATGGAGTACATTGGTAGCCTTGGTGCTGGTTCCTGTTTTCGTTTGAAATTCTATGGTGCCTCTCCCTACTGGAGTACATTTAGTTTTGTTTCCCATAGTGATTTGGAAGTCCATCTGCTCCTCCTGATAGGTAGAGAAATATTCTCTAAGTCCTGTCATATGAGCTGAAGCGCCACTATCAATATACCAAACACCAGTTGATGCCGAATCTGACAAGCATGCAAACTCATCTTCCAACTTGGAAGATAAATATGAGGCATACTGACTGTTGATTCTGTCCATGATTTTCTGTGCTATTTCTCTTTTTCCTCCCAACACTGATTTTGCTGCTGCAAAAATGCTGTGTCCAACAAGAGATCCGCTCTGCAAAAAAATGGCTGCTCCCTCTGCCTCTGATAATCCTCGAATTGGAGAAATCAAATTTCTTTATCGCTCTCTCAGAGAAATTGATTTTCCTCAAGAATCTTGAACCTCTAGGCCAAGGGACTGTGCTGCCTTTGAGAAAATCAAATTTTTGCTTACGCAGAGTAGTTATGTTCCTTCCCTTGTTGCTACTGAGCTCTCCGACTGATCATGTAAGCTTTGATACCATGTGAAATTTTGATCTATTGCAATAACTGGAAATTAATTTTGCAATTTACTTGCTACGACAAATATCAAATAGTTTTACTATTGCCATTTTCACACTAAATTACTACGGAAAATAAAACGCTCGAAATAGAGAAATTCTAGTAGACATAAAATATTGGCACAATTATTTTTGGATAATTGTTGACGAAAAAACCCAATGTGGGAAAACCAGTGCAACAGATGAGGGTTTCTTTATTAATCTTCAACAACAAATCAAGTACATGAATTTGGACAACCAAAACAGAGGAAAAATACTGAGAGAAATTTAGTGACAAATTTCTCACTCTCCACAGCGACTCCCTGACTTCGAGATGGCACTTTGACCATACGCTGTTGTCTCTGTGTTACCCTATGCGCGGTGAATGCGCAGAGCTCTAGTGGACTGCGTCTCTCCTCACGCTGCCTCTTCCTGAATTCGTTTTGCACTTCCTTGGACCTCTACTGATACCTCTCTCTCTATCACCTACTACTCACCCTCTAGCTCTATCTCCTTTGCTGAAATTTAGCCACTGAGAAAATCAATCTGACTAGGCAACTTAGTAACTGCACTAGTGTATTCTCCATCTACACATCGACTTCTTCTTATAATCCTCTGTTGGAGTACCAACGACCAAGATTAAAACATAATTGATGGCCCAAATTATTTCCCTGTCGATCTGTGTGAGTTTCTAGAACATTGACACCATGACTTAATTAATTTTGATTAATTAATCATATTTCCTAAGTTAATTAATTAATTAATATCAAAAACTGATTAATAAATTTAATTAAGTCGTTTCTAGGTGGAATTTCTAGAAACGATTTTTGGGTATTGGAGAATACATATATTCTAGCGTCTCCACCAAATCTCGTGGTTAGAACACATACGATGCCACAAAAAACTAACAACATATACCTCATGCTTGAATATATTGGTAAAATAGATTGGATCAAGAACACTGTAGAGGATGCCAAAAGCATAAAAAAATATATTTACAATCAGTCATGGATTTTGAACCTGATGAGGAAAAACACAGGGACCAAAGATATTGTTAGGTTTTGCTATCACTAGATTTGCAGCTCATTTTTTGACATTGCAATCAATGATTTCCCAACATAGAAACTTGCAAAGGATGTTTTCCAGTGATGAATGGAATGAATGTCAATGGGCTCACAAATAGGATGGCAAATATGTGAGAAAGAAAGTTAATGAAGAAATATTTTCGAAAAAGGAAGTAGAGATTGTGAAGGTTGTTGAGCCACTAGTTAAGCTGTTGCGGTTGGTGGATGGGGAAATATTGGCTATGGGATTCATTTATGAGGCTATGGATCAAGCAAAGGAGCAAATAAAGGCAACATACAAGGATAAAGTGGCTATGTTTGGGCCATTTTGAGAAATCATTGGTCAAAGATGGAACAATCAACTCCATTGCTCTATACATGCAGTTGGATTTTTTTTGAACCCAAGGTATCGTTATAAAACTCTGGAGGCGAAAGCTTTGACCGAGGAGGTTAGAGATGGAATGATTGGGTGCCTTGAGCGCATGGTTCCTAAGGAGAGTGACCAGATGGAGATACACCGACATATCACTTGTTTCAGTAGAGCCATAAGTACCTTTGGCAAGAACCTAGAAAGGATTGCAAGGGAAGTAGACGAGCCAGGTAAACACGTTCAATTTTCAAATTCTTATTTTGTTAAATTGTTTATAATTTGAAAGTTGGATATAATTTGTTGAGCTAACTCATTACACAACTATGTTTTTTGTAGCACAATGGTGGGACGCATTTGGTAGCCATTGTCCTTAATTGCAGAAGTTTGCAATCCGTATTTTGAGTCAAACTTGCAGTGCTTTTGGGTGTGAGCACAGTTGGTCTGTCTTTGAGAGGATTCACATGAAGAAGAGAAACTGTTTAGAACAAAGATGGTTAAATGATCTAGTCTATGTCCAATACAACCTCTGACTAAGACGCAACCAATTGTTGAACAAAAGACGTGATACATATCCCATTGTGTTGGAAGATATTGATCCAACATTAGATTGGGTAGTGGAGAGTCAACCAACAGAGTTTGCTTCTGATGAGGATATTGGTCTTGATTTGGATTTAGAAATGGAGGCATTACTTGAACATAATGTCGAGTTAAATGCAGCTCCACTAATACCAGGCCCAACCCCAAGTCCTCCAGTTGTAGGCACTTCATCTACTCATCCACGATGCAAGCGCATAGCTTGTCTATCTCAGCGTGCAGCTATTGCGCCTACTAGTGCTACTACTTCTACATTTGCAGTTGGAGATCGTGATGAGGAGGAGCCATGGGTTTCCTCGTCTGACTCTGATTCAGAGTTTGAGTTAGATAATCTTGGCTTCTCTAGTAGTAGTCAGTAGCAAATAGTGACTAGTGATGTTTTGTTGTAGAGGCCATTTAGAGCCTCCTTTGTTATGTGTTTTTGTTCTGATCTCTATATATTACATGTATTGATAATTGGATAGTGCACTGGGTGCCATTTTGATATAATGGATATATTCATGAGCGTATTTTGATCATATGTTGTCTTCTCTCTATATTCCAATTCTTTGCGTTTGGAAACATGAATGAAAATCTTTAAAATTATGTTTTTTCATAAAAAATAAACATTTAATGTATTTTTTACAACGACCGAGTCATTGAAATCAACTAAGTTGAGTCGATACCAAGTTAGAGTCGGAGTCGACCCTCGGCCGTTTCAGAGTATGAGTCGGAGTTTTAAAACTATGGTTGTCTTTTTCCTTCCTTTAGGCTCTCTTTATAATTCTCAATCGAGCGAGATACCTAACTCTAATGTCCAAAGTGATGGATGGTATTTGAGATCAATGGTTGAGATTAGATCTATTATCTATATCACTAAAGTAAATAATTTTTTTTTAAAGAAAATCTTAGCCCAATAGCCAACATTAATCAATTATTCAATTAATTTGCTTTTCCTACGTTAGACTTGGGAAAAAGATCATAAAAGATACTCACTCAACATGAGCAAGCTCCTAGGAAGGTCTTGGACTACTTTTGCATGCTTGACACCCTGCCTATGTAGAAGAACCTGTTCTCTGCTACAATATCAACAATTCTAGACCAATGGGAGCAGATCAAACTCGATTCTCATGCCTTGGAACCATAAAAAAGGATGGGTATGATGATTGTGTTCAAGAGGTGCATCTTGAACAATATATTTTGGAAGTGATTTTGAAGTTGGGAAAGGAAACCATATCCATTGTTAAGATGAGGTTTAAGAGGGGTTGTGAATAGTGCTCTTAATGAAGTTCAAGAGGTTGTGAATTATGCATAGATGACTTGAAACAAACTTGTAAAGTCTCATAAAAGATCTTTAAGATAACAATCTCATTTAATCTCTGGAACAAGACCTTTCTTGTGATTGTGTTGAACACTTAGTCTCATGGAACAACAAAAGACTTCTAAGAGTGGTGACTCGTCTCCAAATTAACGACACAAAGTCTGAAAGATTTGATCAATGTTTTGGTACTCCAGATTGAATCTACCTATCTTCGTACCCTAAGTTGGTTCCTCTCAAGCTCATGGAATATTTTTGTCTGAGGGATTAAGCATAAAGTTTCACAAAGTTGATAAATGTCTTTTGGATTAATCACATCATTAGGATTTGGTCGACGTTTCAAACCATCTAATGTGGCTCATCCTTAGGACAAGGTGAAGAAGGAAACCGATCTCATTGAATAAATAGCAGGGATGCATCATTGCCCGATGATAGGGGATAAAACTAGTCATTAAAAACTAGGTTCATGGATGATACTTGTGTCATTTGGCCCCATGGTCGCGAGAAGTTAGATTTATTTCTTGATGACTTGAATTCCCAGTCCGACTACATCAAATTCACGATGGAAGTTGAGGTGGATGGTTGCCTTCCCTTCTTGGATATTCTTCTCTCAAGAAGGGATGATGGTTCTATCTCTCACCGTGTTTTTTGCAAGAAAACTCACACTGAACAATATCTTCATGCCGATTCTCATCATTTTCCGGCCCAAAAATTTGGTGTTCTTTGCACTCTGGCTACCCGTGCTCTTAGAATTTCTGATGATAGCCACCTGGAATCTGAGAAAGCCCATCTTCTTGATGTTTTTGAGAGGAATGGGTATAATAGATCTCAAGGTCTTAAGGGCTTTAAAAAAGCCTTTAAAGGCTTAGGAAGCAAGTCTTCTTGGTTGGATCCTATCTCCAAGGTTAATCTTCCGTTTATCCAAGGTACCACAGACAAGATTGCCCATGTCCTTGAGAAAAATAATGTCTCTTCTTCGTTCAAACCTCTTTGTACTATCAAGAGTTCTCTTGGATCTGTTAAGGATCCTATAGAGCTAAAGGATTTGAAAGGGGTTTATATGGTTCCCTGTTCCTGTGGTACCCCATATATTGGGGAAACAGGGCGATCTATTAGACAGAGAATCCTGGAGCATGCTGCAAACCTTAGGCACAATCGATCTCGCACTTCTGCTTTGGCGGAACATGCTGAGAAATCGTGTCACCACGTATGCATTGAAGACTCCAAAGTCATTGCTAAGGTGGATCGTTTCCATCATAGGAAGTTGAGGGAGATTACTGAAATTGAGAGACATCCTAATAATCACAACCGAGATGATGGGTGGAAATTAAGTAAGAGTTGGATTCCGGCCCTCTCCAGGTGATTCCCCCGTGTGTTGGGTTCCTTCACCTTTTCTTTTTTCCCATGCCTTTGTTTTTATTTAGTTTTTCCTTTCTTATATTTGTTCGTTGGTTCTCTTTTTATCTGAGTTTTTATTTAATTTCTCCCCTTTTATTTTATATATATATATATATATATATATATATATATATATATATATATATAACCTTTATATTATTTGATTTTTATTCCCTTAAGAATATTATTCATTTTAAAATTATTCTAGATTATTATATATATATATATAATTTTACCCCTCTCCCTTTTATATTAATATAATTCAATCATTTTTATTAAATTATAAAATTCTAATTTTTAATAATATTTCTTAAAATCCTAAAAATAATTTACTATTATAAGTTATTAACTTACCTAGTCAAATAAGCGGCTAGTTTTTAACAACCAGTTTTTAACGGCTAGTTTTATCCCCTATCACTGGGCAATGACGCATCCCTTCTACTTATTCAATGAGATCGGTTTCCTTCTTCACCTTGTCCTGAGGATGAACCAAATTAGATGGTTTGAAATGTCGACCAAATCCTAATGATGTGATTAATCCGAAAGACATTTATCTACATTATGGATCACAAAAGTCTTAGATCTAACTAAATGAAGTTGTCGAATCATGATGGTCTTGTAAGTTTTAGGATTTGAATTATCCCTCAAGTGGATGATCTAGTGGGACTATAACAAAGGGAAGAATAAACAAACAATACTACTAATCAAATCAACAATATGGAAGTCTGCTAAAAGGCCTTGTTGTTAGTAGCGGTACTGGTGCTCAATATCATGAAATTTCTCTCGATTGGTGTTATTGGAATCTGATTGGCATTGGTGGAACCGATCAGTCTGCCTGGTTTCAGATTTGTACTGGTCCAGTTCAGTGTTGTGGACCAGTTAAGGCTGGTCCCATACTGGAACTGGTCAGTTCTGTAGGGAATAAACCTTTAAAGCATTGAATTGGTTCGTCTGTACGAATCCGGCCGATTTAGTACAATATTGTGTGAATGGTAGAGACCACCAAATCTCGTTCTTTCAATATAAACAAAAAACCTCTTAAAGGGAAAAGCAAAATACCTAATTCTAGGGCCATACAAATTCTAGCCCTAGTAATTAATGGTTATATTAAATTCTTAAAGTAAAAGTTTACATTCTCCTTATCTTCCCTTTAAAGTCGACACTCTCCTTATCTTTCCTTTTCTATCTGTTTACTTAAGTTTTAACATTACCATTAATTGTTTAGGATGTTTGAGGGTGGTTCCAATGTCACTGGACTTCATATGGAGAAAGGAGAATTTTAGATCCCATTCTTACTCCAGCAGACTAACAGTTTTCAGGATTTCAGGATTGGTAGGCTTGCAACAGTTCCACTGGATTCTATGATGTATTAGGGTAGGGAATTGGCATTTAATCAAGAGCAGGAAGCCCTATATGTAGCTTGATGTTGGGTGCATTGATTGTTCATCTCCTCTGTCATAACCCTGGTGAAAATGTACCCTTCACTCAAGCAATATTGATTAAGTCATGTTGAGCATTTTTTATCTTATTTTAATGCTCACAGGATGATAATGGTGATAAGTATCTGTTTATAGGCAATGATTTTGTGATATGTAGTTATTTGTTGTAACATGAATTTTTTAAGACCTTAGAGGCCATTTAGAGCCTCTTTGTTGATATATTTTGGTTCAGAGATGTATTGCAATTGGTGCTATTTTGCTTATATGCACCCTTGCTATATACATGAATTTATATGTTATGCATATTATGTATAATGGTTTTGGTTCACATGGATTCACGTGAATTTATATGTTTTCTTCAAAATTTGCATATTTTATGGTTGACCAATGACCAGTCTTTTGGTCTGATTTTTCCCTGGTCTGGTCCGGTTCAGGCTTTTGGGGTTGACCGGTTTGATGACTGGTCTGGTTTGCTCCTGATATTGGCATGAGGAAAATATGACAATAGAGAATGAGAACATAATAAATGATATTAAGTGTTTGTTCATTTTATATATATGTGTGTGTGTGCGTGTTTGCGCGTGTGTATAATGCAGAAACAGCTTCCTAAGAAAATAAATGTTAAATGTCATCCGACTCTGGTGTTCCAGTAATCTTCTCTTCCTGATCCCTGTTCTATCATTTGCTTGATAATTGTGTTTCATGGTGCCTGTAAAGGACCATAGTGTCTGAGATTTTCTGCCTCGAATCTCTTCTAAAACTTGTATGAGTATTTGAAAATATTCTTCCCATTGCATTGAACATGTTTATTTGTGGTTGCAAGCTTTTATTTTGTTAGCTCAAGTGGTAAGTTGTTTTATAATATGTGTTTTATATAATATATACAGGCTACTAGCTGGCAAGTACCCCCAGAAGTTGCAGAGCTACGCAAAAAGCAAATGCAGGAAGCAACTGCTAAAGCTACTGCAAATTATGGGCAAAATGCAAGTACAGCTGAAAAGGGTCCCATATCTTTCAGTTTGAATGTGCCTGCTGCAACTACAGGTGGTCGTGAATCAGTTGGACACAAGGTTTCTTCTACAGCTCTTGCATCAACTGCTTTAGACCTGATCAAAAAGAAACTGCAAGATGCTGGGGCACCAATGACGGCATCATCTCTTTCTAGTACTGGGTCTGGGTCTGGGACTACAAACACAAATGGCACTACAATGGCTGAAACAGGTGGGAAAAGCCAACCATCTGAAAGCAACAAAGAAAAGCCAACTGTGTCGGATTCTTCTTCAGATAGTGAGGATGAAGACACTGGACCAACAAAGGAAGAGCGCGTCTTGCAGTTTAAGGTGACATTTATTGTGTTAAACGTTATTTTCACAATTTTCATTATAATTTATCACCTATCATGTATTATGCCAAACTTGTATCTTCCTCTTACTCTTGCAAACAATATTTATTCATTTGATTTCGGAGTTCTGCGTGCACTTAAAATATGTATTATGTTAGAGATTTGATTCCCATGGGCATATGATGACATGTAGAGAGAATACATTCGTGACAGAAAGCAGTCAATATTGGATATAATGTTAATGGATAGTTGTGATTGACTGATGATTATTTTGAACACCACTGATTTTGTGGATGAAAGAGCAGTAAAGCTTGGCTAATTGCTGTAATCTATGTGGGTCCATTGATTAATTAATTTCTGAGAAACATCTCTAATGATTAATACATTTCTCAATCCAAGAGATAATTGTGTCTGTGGCATTGTCTTTGTACAAAAAAATATAGCAACGTGTTGGGATTTTATAATGGTAGTTGTAATATAGTGGCCATCCTCTGGAGTCTTGAATTAGGGACCAAAATCTGCCCTTGAAATAGTCGTATACCTCAAACTTGATTGATCTATGTTGAAAACTCTGATATGAGACTTTACAGTAGCAGTAGGCTCCACAAAACCACTGAGAATCTAGAAGCATGCAACAGGTGTTCATGTTTGAATTCAGGGACGACCAAAAAGTTCACCAGTGCAAATAAATATTATAAAATTTGCCATCAAGTTCAGTAAGAACAGTTAATTAAATTCCATTATAACATTATATCTACAACCAAAAAATTCAAATACAATTTGTTTTTAATTTTGGTTTGACTCGTACATACATACATATAGATTGTTTTGTTTTATATTTTTCAAGTTTCTGAAAAAACTTATATCAGGATTCAGCATCTATTTTTAATACATATAATGCTTCTGCATGCTTGATTAAATTCTCCATTTTTGGAGTTTCGGCATAATTTGTGGACAAATCGCCATATGATGGTGTTGAATTTGGATAGGGTTTTGCCAATTTGCTATAACTAGGTAATTTCCTGATGAAGTGTAATTCTCGATTTGAGATGGAGTATCTACTAGTCTAGTGTGGGGAGTTGGTTATAAGTTTTATGGCATATCATAGATGTGGCCCAATTTTGCAGATTGTCTATCAATGTAGCTTATATCCCGGAAAGAAGTGATCAAAATTGATTTGACACTCTGTAAGGGTCTGGTTTAATTGGAGTTTCGGCATAATTTGTGGACAAATCGCCATATGATGGTGTTGAATTTGGATAGGGTTTTGCCAATTTGCTATAACTAGGTAATTTCTTGATCAAGTGTAATTCTTGATTTGAGATGGAGTATAGTCTAGTGTGGGGAGTTGGTTATAAGTTTTATGGCATATCATAGATGTGGCCCAATTTTGCAGATTGTCTATCAATGTAGCTTATATCCCGGAAAGAAGTGATCAAAATTGATTTGACACTCTGTAAGAGTCTGGTTTAATTTCTGACAAAGGAGAAAATTCTAAGACTAGCTAAAGAGTGCTAAGTATGATCAAAATAAGGTCTTTTGCATTTTGACTGAATAATAATAACAAATCATGTAAGAGGGCAGTGCTAATGAATTCTTTTAGCATTCTATCTATCTATGTGACACTTCAATCACATTCATTCTGTATTAATTTTTTTGACTTGATTTTTCAGTCTTCTTTTCTGAACACAAAAATTCAACAGGTGTTTCATATATTTGTGTGCAGGAAATGCTCAAAGAAAAAGGAGTGGCGCCATTTTCGAAATGGGAAAAGGAATTGCCGAAGATTATATTTGACCCACGATTTAAGGTTTGTTGTGTCTAAAGACTAAGAATTACTTTGTACGGGAATTTTGGGCCTTTCGTACAACTGGATCTACTTGAAACAGGTTTGTTGGATCTATGAGAATATTCAATAGTGAACGAGGAATTAAGGCTTGCATGCACTTGTTTGCTGTTTATCCAATTTTACATTTCAATGTAACGTATGTTAGAAGCTGTTCATGGTACTTTTTTTGGAGGATTCACCTCTTAATTTTTAATGAAAGATTTTATGTGCTTCTAGTTATGCACTTCATGTATTAGTCCAGATTATGCACTACCATGCATTAAGCAGAAAAAGTCTAGAATGATCTGGATTGCTTTCTATGTTACTAGTAGTTTGCAATTTTATTTTGGAAACTGAGATTTATTCATGCAGAGAAGCAGAGCTATAAGGTGCAGGCTTGTGTTTTGTTGTAATGATGAGACAGTAGTCGAGGGCTAACTACAATATATAACCATATTAACAAGCTTTTTCATCCAGTTTAATAAAAAGAGATTGCAAACAGAGATTTCCAAAATATGTGACTTGCTGGTGCTGATGTGCTGGATGAGAGAATTTGTCCAATAATTTCTCGAAATTCAGACCACATGACTTTTATCTTGTCCTTGAGACCTTTATAAGCTGAGAATATAACCTTTTATGTCGCCTCAATTTCAATGACCTTTGGATACGTACTTGGTATCCTCAATGACAATTCGGTATTTTGTGAAATTTTCTAAGTATACTCACTTTGCTGTATCAACCTCAAAACTCTCAAGCACCTGGTTTGCGAGTGTTCAAAAGCAGATTGAGGACATATTGATAAAGGTTTCTCTCAGACATCAAGCTTAATTCCAGTTTGTCTGTAATAACATTAGCAACAATAATGACATTTTTACAGCTCCTCTGCCTACAATATTTCGAATCATCGGTTTTCTTGGCAGTGCTTGAAGCTTGTTGCTTTTCAATGAATTTCTCCTTTAAGCAAAGGCACCATCAAATTCAGACAATCTTCATGGTGATAAATGTTCTCTGAGCATCATTGATTTTCCTTGTAGATTAGATAAGCTAACATAATCTTATTAATGTAGAACAAATGACCACAAAAGGAGGCAAATGGGACCGAAAGGTACATCCAGTAACAAGTCGGATGTGAGTGTGTGAAAGTGACTTGTCGAAAGATGATAAAATGATATTAGTAAATTCAGAAAATCTAAGTAGAAGAGTATGAATCAACCATCATGCTAATCAAGCTAATAATGTTAGTAAGAAAAGCATAAGAGGTTACAGGTACATAAAAAGATGTAAAGAGCTAGAGAGTTGAAATAGAAAGGCTAGTGGTGAAACTGGTACTGATCAATAGAAGATGCTGTCACTCAATGTTGGAGCTAGTTGTAGATGCCTGAATTGGAGATTGATTCTCACCCTCCAAGTCATCACTGACTATGAACTCATTGGTGCATGGGGGGGTGATGTTCCTTGGGTGAGGCTAGGGGTGAGGGTGCTTGATTGTATGATCTTTTGTCGGGGTGAGAGTATAGGAAGGAAGGAGCCTTTCTTTCCTATCATTTGAGGTCATGGAGAATAAAGTTTGGATGAAAGCTTGGTTGTGCTAGATGGGAGGGGGATCCCTTCTTCGGGGGCTAATATGAAATTAAGCTATCTACTAGGTTGTCTGCAAATTTGCTAGTGTACATTAACAGAGATGCACCTTATTTTTCAGTGCACCCTATACTATGAGATTTGAGGTCACTAACATTGCTTTTATAGGTAGTCGAGGTGCTCCCTCTCTACTTTGTTTCGGTATCCAAGTCATCCAAATATGATTAGCCCTCTTCATCAAAGAATCTCAGCTCCTGATTGCCATGCCCTACCCCATGATGACTAGATTGATCACGTCATACTTTATTGTTGATCCATTAAATTAGAGCAACGAATGACAAACAAAGTTCGAGAGTGTACAAGACTATAGAATGGTGAGACCCTGGGTTTCTACTTGTGCCCCCCCCTCCCCCTCCTAGGAGGCCAATCAATATTATTGAGACCAACTCAATGATATTGATTCTTACGTTTGGCCACTCATCCTTAGAGTGCTAGAGAGATCAACTTAAGACAATCTTACAATAGAGTAGCTTCGGTTGTTAGACTTCCTAGAGGAGCAACTATAGAGCCATTCGAAGTTTCCTTCTTCCAACCTTGGATGCTAGTAGTATCCCTCACTTATACATCCCCCCTGACGAGTCATATAAACATACCATTTGATTGTTCCAAAATCCAAAGGACACAAATAACAAGACGATGCTCTGTTTGCCCCATTCACCCTTGGCTATCAAACTCAGGAAATGTTGATATGATTGATTTCATTGTTCTCTCTCTTTCTCTCTCTACAGGTTTTTGTGTTGTCCAAACTCAATATTTCGTAACACTGTACATTTGTCACAGTTTTATACATTTATACATTTGTTCTAATGTTAAACCTATGGAGGCTTCTTTCTTTATATTATTTTCGACATTTCTAGGAGTTGTGTTTGCACCCCCATATTGTATTTATATTGGTTGTAGTCTTTAGTCCCATTGGCCTATGTTTGTGATCATTTGTTGAATATTAATATAATGATCTTGTCTTATCTTCTCTCTCTCTCTCTCTCTTTCTCTCTCACACACACACTACATTGCCTACCCATATAAAATGCCTTCTTCCCAAGGCATTTATATAGAAGCTTATTTCTTTATTTTGGCTTGTAATCTTTGAAGTTGTGATGGTTGAGATCAGAGACTATTGAAAAATGTGTAACTATGTTCAGTGTTCATAAATATGAAATGTACTTTTGTTTCTTGTATTTTGTAAAATGAAAGAAAAATTTTTAGATATAGAATTCAGAATCTCCACAGTCATCATTTGATAGAAAAATGATGACTGTGGAGATTCCAAATTCTATATCTAAAAATCTATACCACAGAAACCCTGAAAGAAAAATTGTTATTGTTATTTTTGGAGCATGGGATTCATGCTCAAGGTCTTTTATTTTAGAGGTCAAGCACCCATTGAGTGCTTCTAGGGTTTGTCCTAGGTCAAGAAGTCAAAAGAGTCATTGTCATAAGTTGAAGACCCCATCAGACACATTATAACTTGTAAAAAAATTATTTTCGCAATTAATATTGTCAAAATACCCTTCAAGTCCAAGTTGGCCTGATAGCTGGGAAGTCGGTGTATTTTGAGGAGCCACGCCCACCTTGAGAAGCCTATATAAAGGAGGGAACTCGACCTTCTTGAGACATATTCATCAGTCATTCATCCAAGTGAAGAAGAAGAGAAAGAAGGCTAGCGAAGAAGGAAGAGGATGAAGAAGATTGATTCTGCACTGATTCTCTCCCACACGTGCGAGGAAGTGAAGATAGGGTTTGTTGCTTCAAGGTCGAAATTCTCTATCTACTGGAGGAGGATCAAATCTGTTGGAAGAAGGACCTACTAGGTCACTTTCTAGCACTATACAAGGAAGCAAGGAAAGCGAAGTTGTTGGGAGGCCTTCGAAGGCTAATTTCGCTCATACGTGTGGATGTAGTAGCAGTTGCAGGGGGTTGAAAATTTCAGACCTACATTAGAGGCTGAAATTCTGAAGCATGGGGGTCGAAGTTGTGCTATTGGAAGAGATTTGACCGAGTTTGACTTGGACAAGAAGTGCACATCATCAAGAAAGGTTGGACTTGGTCTTCGAGGGTATTGGTCTTGGTCTTGGTCTAGAGATATTGGAATTCGTCAATTGAAGAATCTATAAGAAGAGAAGATATTTTGCGGGTTTTGCTCACAAGTGGAGAGCTTTTGGCCTTGACTTGCAACCTACATTTTTTGTTCTTGTGTACTATTGTTCTTCTTGTTTTGGTCGTTGTTTGATGATATACGAACATCCTAATAAGTGAAGAAGCTAATAAGTAACAAAAAGTCAAAAGACATCACAAGCAGTTATCATAGAAAGAGAAATCATCACATTTATTTCCTTATAGATTTCTTGTCATGGTTTTAGAGCTAAGGTTGGTTGAGGGCATAATGAAGATCTCTACTACATTGAAGAACTTCCTAAGGAAGTATACAAAGGTAGCAAGTCATCTCAAGAAGGGCTTCAAAGAAGTATGGGATCTCTTATATTCTAATTAGAAGTGACCAAGAAATCTACGAAGGATGAAGAACTATTCTCAACACTCACTTACACATTTCGAAATGACAATATTTGGGTAATTGACAGTGGAGCATCAAGATATATGATGGGCCAACGCAAGCAATTGAAGACAATATCAAAAGGGAAGTCTTACTCCGTATAACTTGGTGACAATAAAAGTTACCTTGTAAGAGGAATTGGATCAACTTCATTTGAGCTGGAGAATGGAGGAAAATTTCATCTTAACAATATCTTATTTGTTCCAGGTTTGCACAATAATTTACTTTCCATTTCATGTCTTGAAAACATGGATGATAGAATTGCTTTTATTGATGGAAAGGTTGTAGTACGGGGTAAAAACTCAAGCATAGAAAATTCAAGAATGATTGGGATATGTGAAGGAAGACTTTACAGATTGTTAACTCCCCTCGCTCAAGCCTTGGTTCACTTTGAAGTTAGCCCATGTGAGCTTTGGCATAAAAGATTTGGTCATATTCACTACAAATCCTACCAACCTAAATACAATAGTAAATGGCAGTGTGGAAAAAATCGGCAAAAAGTCCTGACTTTTTGAAAAAATCCCGAATTTTTCCGTGAGTCGACTTTATTGGTCGACTTTTTGCTGACTTTTTCATCTCTGAAAAAGTCTCGATTTTATCCTCGAAGTCCCAAATTTTTGCCGACTTTTTCCAAAAAATCTTGAGTGAGGTAGTTTCTTTAATAAATTTTTAATTCTTTTTTGAAAAATTTGGGATATTTTCCAAAAATGAATATTTTTGTATTTTTTTAGTTTTACAGACTTTTTGCCGACTTTTTCAAAAAACTCCCAACTTTATCGAGTTTTTCAACTTTTGGACCCTTGCCGATGTAATCCCGACTTCGACTTTTTCCACATTGGTAAATGACATCCCCAAATTGAAAGAAGATCATGGAGGTGTATGTAAGGGATGTGCATTGGGGAAGAACACCAAGACGCAATTTGGAAGCAGTACTTCAAGGTCAAAAGAAATCTTGGATCTTATTCATTTCGATGTTTGCAGTCCTATGACTCCAAATCACGTGGGGGTCATCTATATTATGTCACTTTCATAGATGACCATTTAAGGAAAACTCGGGTTTACTTAATGAAATCCAAGGACGAAGTATTTACCAAATTTCAAGAATTCAAAGCTTAAGTAGAGAACCTTACAGAAAGGAGAATCAAGATATTAAGGTCTGATAATGGAGGAGAATACACATCCAAGGAAATTATAGCCTTTTGTAAGGGGTCTGGGATTAAGAGGGAGCTGATAATCTCATGTAGTCCTGAGCAAAATGGTGTTGCAGAACGAAAGAATCGGTCCATTGAAGAAAGTGTAAAAACTATGTTACATGATCAAGATTTGCTAAAATTTCTGTGGGGTGAAGCAACTAAGACAACTGTATACATACCCCCGAAGAAGTATTCATTGGTAAGAAAGCAAACGTGGATCATCTCTGAATCTTAGGTTGTCATGCCTATATTCATATACTGAAGGACAATAGAAAGAAGTTGGATCCATCAGGCATGAAGGAAACATTTTTTGGCTACAGTAATTCTTCTAAAGGCCTATAGGATCTACATAAAGCGACACTGAGTAGAAGTCAGTCAAGATGTGATATTTGACGAAAGTATTTCATTCAAGAAATCAAAGGATCTCTTTATGGACTCTGATGATGAAGAACTTCTGGTATTTGAAGAGGAAGTTACTAGGGAGGAAGAAGAATCAAATCATGAAGATGAAGGTGCTAGTGAACCTATACAACCTCTGGTAAATCCTAAAACTAGAAAGAGACCTAATTGGTTGAAATTTACTCTATTAGATGCAGAGGGACATGGAGCGGCCAAAGGCACATTTAGGGAAAGCAAGAAGCCCAAAAGATATTCTGGGTATGAAACATATATGCAAAACTAATAGAAGCAGAGCCATCCACCTTTGAAGAAGCTGTGAATCATCAAGAATGGAGAGATGCCATGAATGAAGAATATCAATCGATAATGAAAAATGGGGTTTGGGAGATTGTACCTAGGCTTGAAGACAAGCCTGTGGTAACTTCCAAATGGCTTTACAATATAAAGCATGCGACAGATGGAAGCATTGACAATTATAAGGCAAGATTTGTGGCTGGGGGCTTCTCTCAACAAGAAGGCATCGATTATGAAGAGACATTTGATTCAACAACAAGGTATACAACTATATAATCATTGGTCCCTTTGGCAACATCGATGGGATGGAATATACATCAAATGGATGTTGAGAGTGCATTCTTGAATGGAATAGTTAATGAGGAAGTCTATGTAGAGCAACCCTTTGGATTTGAAGTCAAAGATAGAGAGACATATGTTTGCAGATTGAAGAATGCATTATATGGCCTTAAGCAGGCACCAAGGGCATGGTATGCAAGGATGGATGCATACCTACAAAGATTGGGCTTCACAAGGAGTTCTGCAACCTGCTGATCCAAATCTCTACATCAAGCTTGTAAAAGGTGAACCTGTGATTATTCTTTTGAATGTGGATGATCTTCTCTTGACAGGGTGTAGAAGGTCGAATCCAAGAATGCAAGGATCAACTAGCAACAAAATTCGATATGAAGGATCTTGGGCTGATGCACTACTACTTGGGACTAGAAGTTTGGAAGGAACCTGATGAGATCTATCTAGGTCAAGGGAAGTATGTGATCGAGATGTTGAAGATGTTTGACATGATGGATTACAAACCAATGGCAAGCCCAATGATCACAAACTTGAAAAGAGTAAGGAGTTCCGAATCAAGCCCGGTGGATCCGACTAAGTATACACAATTGATTGGCTCATTGATGTACTTGGTGAATACCCAACCAGACATATGTTTTTTAGTGAATGTTCTCATTCAATTCCATGTGGAGCCGGAGCATGATCATTGGATAACAACCAAGCACATTATGAGATATCTACAAGGAACAATCCACCACTCCTTGAAATATGAAAGGAGGTGTTATCACTAGATTGAGTCCTGATGGGTTGATTCAATGGTCAACTTGGAGTAACTATTTCAAACCACTTGCAGCTGGAAATTAGCCTTTCCAGCCTGAGAGGACTCTTTCAAAAGGATATAGGAATTCAATGAATCGCTTGAAAGCAGATAATTAACTCTGTAATAGTATTTTGAATGTGTTTGTATGCAGGTGAAAAATATATAGGGTTTACTACCGGTGGGCTTATGGAGTTAGTATGAAGAAATTCAATGACAAGTGGATCTTCTTGTAGAAGCTGAGGCTTGTAGATGCTTCAATGAAAGGACAACACACACAAAAAATATTTAATAACTTAATGTTCAAAGGAAGTCAGAGCATGAAAAACACGGATTCTGGGTAATGAGACATCAAGATATCGAAAGCAAAATATTAAGAGAGATATACAATAGCTTAATGCTTAAAGGAAGTCAAAGCATGATGTACATGAATTCTAAGTAATCAAGCATTAAGACATTGGAGGAAAAACATTAAGAAAGATAGAACAGTAACTCATTGAAACATAATAAGAATCTCAGGTGAAGAAAAGTTGTGTTGTCACTATATATTGCTGAAACTCCAAAGCATTACAAATTAATCTTCTGAAATCACGTTTTTTCCTCCTCCCCTACCTCATTCGTAATCGTGCATATAAATAGACTTTTGTGACTTACATAGGATTTGCCATTTGGTTAGATCATCAAACTCTTTGATTTGACACTTCACTCAACCATAACCTATATTGATGCAAATAAAACAGACACATACTAACTTTAAGAGTTAGTGACCTATTAGGACTCTACTACTTATTAATTACATATTTATCTTAAGGGACAACCTATTTGCATCGAAAAGGATCATGTGCTAAAGTAGCACTGACCGTGACTAAGATATAAATGCCCTCACTGTCTTTATGAAACTGATCCTCCTATTTTTAAGGAAATGGTGGCATCACACATGATATTGCCTCCACGATGAACTGATGAGCTAGACAGCTTTGTCGAAGACCAAACCTGCATGAAAAACATTCCTTTGACTATCTTTGACCTTTACATGTGGCTAGCTGACCTCTAATGAATCATTAAATCCCAAAATTTCTCAAAATTTACTTGCTGCAGAAACAGGGTATTCAAAGCAATTTCATAGCAACATTTTGTAGCGAATTTAGTTCACCAACCTCTTGCCACCTGTTAGTTCTCTTCGCTAATGTAGACATGTTTGTTGGGTTAAAAGAGCTAAAACAAAATTTTTCCAGGCCTTGACTTTGAGTTCATCCATGATTTTTGTCATATAATCACCTACAACAGTTTCGTAGCAGATCCTGGGCTTGAAACCTCGACCTCGCTACGAAACTGCCTAGTTTGCAGAAAATTCAAAATTCTCCCTTTTTCTTCAAAATTTCACTTGTAGGTCTGCAAATTGATATGAGGAAGGATGATAAGGCAAACTTGGTTCAAAATGCCTCTTACCCTCTTCAAAAAGCATCATTTTCACCTTTAGCAAGTTTATTTACCAATAAAATCACTGTTTTTTCTGAAAAAATAGGTTTAAAAAATGAACTCCTATCTCCCTATCCTTGATTGCTGTTGCAAAACGGGACAAGGTTTTTGTAAATAAGTTCATTTTGAAAAAAAACCTGTCTTGGTTTTCTGAAAACCATCTCCAATTGTCGGGAATCTGCATTAGAAAAATGTGTCTAAAACAGGAAAATTCAGAATTCTAAAAATAGGTCCCAAGTACATCTTCGAATCTCCAAATTTGTAGCACCTGTGAAAAAAGTGAAAGAGGTTATTGTTCCTTGTTCTGTGCTTGACAATAACCTCTCTCAGTATTGCAAAATTCATCTCCGTTCATCCATAATCTTCTCTTGAAATTGACTGCTCACACAGTCCAAAAACACAACAAATTCCCTTGTAGCTCCAGCAGATATTCAAGCAACCTGAATCGGTGAATGCTTTAGAAAAGCTAGGGTCCTCCATGAATCGCTTAAGGTCCATGGGCTCCTATCTAACCACAGAGCCTCCTTTGTATGCTTTCTTCTTCATGGCCATGTCCCTTTATAACCCAGCTGCCTTCTTAAAAATGTGACTCCTGTAAAGAAACAAATTGGACAACAAGTTGCTTTCTTCTAAGGTGACAAATGACTGATACATGCAAAGGCTGAATGTTTAATGACAGAGAGGAGCTTTGGTGATTTGTTTAAAAAGATGAGATTCAAATATGAGAGGGAAAATGACAAATGGAGGAATGAAAGTGTAATGATGGCAAGCACTTATGATTTCACATGTTGGATAACTGTCTTAACCTAGTAGGTGATCTCACCTTTCCCCAAAACCAATAGCAAATGACAATTCATCAATTTTCTTTTGGTGGATTTGCTATAGAAAGTTTAGGTAGTTTCGTAGAGAAATCCGTTGTTCATCCACTGTATTCGCTACGAAACTATTAAAAACTAGACATGTGGCTGATTTTTTAAATTTGATGACTATGCAAGTGAACCCAAGGTGGATTATTGTGGATATGACCCTAATGATAAGACTAATGAAGTGTCTATGACGTATAATAAACATGATTAAGTGAATTTCTCATCAAATGAATGATGTATAACCTAATGAGACAAGGTGAATCTTATGATGACCCTATCAAATAAATTTGAAAAATTGAGAGTGATAATAGGAGGAATGGTGTCCACTTGATTGGATATACAGATTCTAACTGGGGAAGCAATGAGCAGGATGGAAAAAGCACTACAGGAGGATGTTTCACTTTGGGATCCTCCATGGTCTCATGGATGAGCTGAAAACAAGAATCAATTGCTTTGAGTAGTGCTGAGACCGAATATATTGCAGCTCGTGAAGTAAGCAGAGAAGCTGTCTAGTTGAGGAAGCTGCTGTCTGACTTATTTGAAGGACCAATGGACCCTACAATGATACATTGTGATAACGCAATTGTATAAGATTGTGCGAGGACCCAATGTTTCATGTAAAGACAAAGCATATAGACAACAACTATCTCTACATTGAAAAGCTGGTACAAGATTGTGTTGCAGCTACACTATATCTCCACCGATGAGCAGGTAGCTGACATATTGACAAAATCTCTTCCTAATAAGAAGCTTGTGTATTTGGGGAACAAGCTTGCTTTGGTTGATATATCCTCCCTAGTTGAGAGCGAGAGATAGGCACATCATTCTTGTCTTCACTTGGGAAGACAGAATGGAGGATTGGGTAAGCCTTTGACATCCAATACTCTTTGAGAATGAAGTAGGGCATCCAAGATAAGAGTAGTCGAGGACCAATATTCTTTGAGGACTAGCTATTCAAGATAAGAATAGTCCAGGGAAGGACATACTTTGTGAACACCTGGGTGGGGTATGTACCTTGAGAGACAATGATGATGGTGTCTATAAATCATTGGTTTCACCAACATTGTGCTTTGATCTTGTGGAGAGATAGAGTTATTAGTCAAGGCCTTACTATGTAACAATGTTGGTTGTTATGATGCTAGACAAATGGGTTACCTATCCAACTCTTCTTATGAGATCTCTTCAGATTGAAAATGTTCATGTACCATTTATGAATCCCTCCCTAGTTAAGAGAGAGTGTTGAAAGATGTGTAACTAGGTTCGGTCTTCATAAATATGAAATGTACTTTTGATTCTTGTATTTTGTAAAATGAAAGGAAAAATATTAGTGTTATTTTTGGAACATGGGTTTCATGCTCAATGTCTTTTGTATTAGAGGTCAAGCACCCATTGAGTGCTTGTAGGGTTTGTCCTAGGTCAAGAAGTCAAAAGAGTCATTGTCATAAGTTGAAGACCCCATCGGGCACATTGTAACTTGTAAAGAAAATTATTTTTGCAATTAATTGTGTCAAATTACCCTTTGTTATGAATAAAATATTCATAAAATATTAATAATATTAAAATAGTAAATAATTAAATAATTAATTAAAGTAATTATTAAAATATTATTTATGAAGAGGTAAATAGTGAAAAGACATGACTATTCATCCTTCGTGGTGAGTCATTGCCTATATAGGCAAATCGCCACGAAGGTATTGTACACCATTCATATTTTATACAATAATATAATTACTTATTACTCTTGCAGAATCTACTGACATTCTCTTGCACTATTTTATGCTCTATAGTGGTATTAGAGCCGTTGCGATTGTTTGGCTGTTTTGTTGCATACATCACTATTCATCATCTTTCCCTCGTCTCATTTCCCCGATACCCTTATCACCGCAATTTGAGTCCACTGTAGTCGATGTGTCTTCCAGCCGATCAATCGATTTACTGCTCTTCCTGTGTTTTTCGCTACCCTATCGAATCTGCTTACTCGCCTGTTCCACGTGTAGGTCTCCTTCTGTCCTCGCCCTGTCCTAGTCGTGCACCAATCTATGCCAACGTGCCATCCAAGTCAGACAACATTGACACCCTTCCGTCTGTGTGTTGAGAAGTCTCCTATCCCTGCCTCGACCGTCGCTCATTTGCAAACCCTCCCTCTCGATAGTCTGACTAAAACCCTTGTGTTTTGAGCTGGTCAAATCTTTGTTCGTTCGTCATTTTCTAGTAGTCAAAAGTTGTTCCCGTCAATACATATCCTTTCCATAATATTTTTACAATATATTAAACTATATAATATTTCATTATTATATAATATCATAATTTTTATAGTAAGTTCTAGTAGTCAAAAGTTGTTCCCGTCAATACATATCCTTTCCATAATATTTTTACAATATATTAAACTATATAATATTTCATTATTATATAATATCATAATTTTTATAGTAAGTTATATAATAATTGTTATATAGTTATATTGTAAAATTATAATTATTTAATATATATCTATATTATTTAGGAAAAAAGTTATTATTGTTATTTAAAAAAATTGGTTCTGCCAAGAAGAAAAATAAGTAAAAATGGGGAGTATTAATGACGACGTCAATTCAAAAAAATTTCAAGAAAAACTTGTTAAAGTACGACGACGCCTCGATAATGTTGAGAAGCAGGAAGAATTAGGAGATCTTCAAAATAGGCTACTGGCGACTCAAGAAGGAATGGCAAACGATATTAAAAAAGTAAATATTATTGAGAGAATGTCGCTAGGCATACAAACCCAGTTAATGGGAGTATTTAATCCATTTTTATTCCTTTAATTACTCAAGAACCAACACAAAGTCTCAAGACTCCGGAAGGCGAAGATTTTCCAAATCATGAAATTCCCCAAATGCCACAAATACACTTTTCATGAAGTCAGTACTATACAAAATTCCTAGAAAAAGACTATTAGTGAAATAAGAGGGAGCTCCCAAAATATGATGGTAACGATCATAAAGGCACTCTTGTGTGGGTCAGTAAAATGGAGGCCATTTTGAGTCAAACCCACCAATCGACGATCGAGAAAAAATCATAACTGCATCCAACAATTTGGAAGCTGAGGCATATGATTGGTTCCTATGGTGGTCCAACAAATGTGAAGCTCATTCATTTATTTGGAAGAATTTTGTGGATGCCTTACTAAAAAGGTTTCATAACGAAGAAGAAGTTGATATCCACAAAAAAATCATTAATCTCTAGCAAAAAGGGTCTGTAAGCAAATACACCCACGAATGGGAAGTATTAGCTATAAGAGAAAGGGGATTTTCTGATGAAGAACTGCTAAAAATGCATAGATGTGGACTTAAGGAGTATATCCATCCAGAGTTGAAATTATACAACTTAAAACTATTGAAGAAGCTAGACATGCTTCAAAGATTATTGAGCAAAAACATAAGTTCAAAATTTCATCATTCAAGGAAGATGAAGACCGACAACAATACTCAGGAAAAAAGGAAACAAACAAATGTAGGTATTGTGGAGACAAATGGACATCAGGACACATATGCCATAACAAGAAATTGTATACTTATGAAGTTGAGAAAGAATCATACTCTTCAAGTAAGGAGTAAGAGAAAAGGATAAAAAAAAAATATAATAGTTGTAAGTGTGGAAAAAATTGGGTGCCAGGACATAAATTGAAGACACGTCCTTACATTACTATAAAATAGTAGATGAGAAGCAAGTTGAAGTACAAAAACATGATGATGAAATTCGTTGTTACACATAGTGAAGATTCAGATTCTGAGGAACCATCATTAGCCGCAATCTCATGTGTCCAACAAAATCAGGGTGAAGAAAGCAATTCTTGAAAAAGTAAAAAACAACTCGTCACTGCAAAATACATTCCACCACACCTTTGGAAGCGAAGAAACCAGTCTCCACGACGTAAGAACATTAAACTTTTTACTCTACCAACAAATATGACAAGGAGATTACGCCCTAAAACCTTGAAGCTTAAAGGGCTCATAAGAGGAATAAATGTCAATATACTTGTAGATTCTGGCAGTACTCACAATTGTATAAACATTGATCTTGCTAAACAACTTGATCTTTGTATATGCCCAATTAAGGACTTGACCATGTCTGTTGCTACTCGGAAAAAGTTCAAAGAAATAGGAGAGTGCCATAAAGTTTCCTTCCAGATACAAGAACTAGAGCTACAAAGGAAAAAGTTCAAAGAAATAGGAGAGTGCCATAAAGTTTCCTTCCAGATACAAGAACTAGAGCTACAAATAGATTTATTTGCCCTACCACTCAAAGAAATGGATGTAGTTCTAGGTGCAGAATGGTTAATACAACTAGGAAGCTATACTACAAACCTTGAAGAACAATTCATGGACTTGAATTGGCAAGGACGACATTATAAATTATATGGTGTTAACACTACCAACATAAAGGAAGATACACATACTCATGAGGAATTCACCAATCAACGTAAAGATGCCACTCCATAGCAACATTTTCAACTTGAGGAAACCCTTTTGGTTATGTTCGAGGACAAAGCATCTCTAAAACGGGTGGCAATGTTATGAATAAATATTCATAAAATATCAATAATATTAAAATAAAAAATAATTAAATAATTAATTAAAGTAATTATTAAAACATTATTTATGAAGAGGTAAATAGTCAAAACACATGACTATTCATCCTTCATGGCTAGTCACTGTCGATATAGGAAAACCACCATGAAGGTATTGCACATTCAAATTTTATACAACAATACAATTACTTGTTACACTTACAAAATCTACACACAAATTCTCTTGCACACTGTTTTTGCTTTACACCCTTAAAGGCCAAGTTGGCTTGGTAGTTGTGAAGTCGACCTATTTTGAGGAGCCACGTCCACCTTGAGAAGCAGATATAAAGGAGGGAACTCGATCTCCTTGAGACATATTCATCACTCATTCATCCAAGCGAAGAAGAAGAGCAAGAATGTTAGCGAAGAAGGAAGAGGACACAAAAGATTGTTTCTCAGCAAATTCTCTCTCACTTGCGAAGAAGTGAAGCCAAGGTTTGTTGCATCATGGTCGAAGTTCTCTATCTACTAGAGGAGGATCAAATTAGCTAGAAGAACCTACTAGGTCACTTTCTAGCCCTAGACAAGGAAGCAAGGCAAGCGAAGATGTTGGGAGGCCTTGGAAGGCTAATTTCACTCGACGCGTGGATGCAGTAGCAGTTGTAGGGGGCTGAAAATTTCAAATTTGCAGTAGAGGTTGAAATTCTGAAGCCGAGGGTCGAAGTTGTGCTATTGGAAGAGATTTGACTAGGTTTGACTTCGACAAGGGAAGCAAATCATAAAGAAAGTTTGGACTTGGTCATGGAGGGTATTGGTCTTGGTCTAGAGGTCTTGGAATCCCTCAATTGAAGGATCTGTAAGAAGATAAGAGATTTTGCGTGTTTTCCTCTCAAGTGGAGAGGTTTTAACTTTTGGCCCTGGCTTGTAGCCTACATTCTGTGTTCTTTTGTACTATTGTTCTTGTTTTGGTAACTGTTTGATGATATACAAACATAGTAATTAAGTGAAGAAGCTAATAAGTAAGAAAATGTAAAAAGACATCACAAGCAGTTATCGTAGAAAGAGAAATCATCACATGTATTGCCTTATAGATTTCTCAACAAAGACGACATGAGTTATGAAGAGTTGAGCATAACTGTCGAATTGGGAAGGGGTTAGACCGCCCTAATTCTGTTTTTAGAAAAACTGTGGTGTCGACTTTTGTGATTTCGAACATGACTAGATTCCACACCCGAGCTTCTCTTCAATATAATAGGATCTTCAGTTAGTTTCTCATAATGATTTTGCCTTTTGTTACAATTTGCCATATTGATTTTTTTTTTTTTTGTTACAATGATTCTTATGTTTTGGATGATGAAAAGGCAACATTATAACATGGTCTTCCCTTACTATATTTCTAGTGCATTATTGTAGTTTCATGTTTGGTAGTATGTCTTGTTTGCATAATTGGGTCGTTTGTTGATCATTATATGTTTATTGGTAGAAATACTTGGATTATCCCTACTTCAATTGGATCAAGCCCGATTTCTTTATTGCCTAGTGGTTCTTTAATGACATTTTGGTATAACTATGGTTGCGTTTACTATTTATCCTTCAACTTCTTGATTTGCACAAGCAAAATTTGATTTATGGTTCCTTAGGTTTGAAAGTTCTTAATCATTTTGGGGTTTGTCGAACTTTTTTTAAGGTTTTTGTCTCTTGGTTTCTCATGTTTTAACCTTATGATTTATTCAAGGAATCTTTGATCTGTTGGATGGCATTGTCATTGATGTCAACTACGAGCTTTGACTTTGACTAAAACGCCAGTCATTGATGTCAAACAGTTAATGAACACTTCTTATATTTGTGTAGGTTACATCATGTTGGACACTCCACTATTGGATGGCTAGAAACCCCAAGTTATGGGTTTGGATTTCCTAGACTAAGGATGTACCGCAAGTAACCTACAATGGGTTTCCTAATGTCTTGATTTAATTTAAATAAAATTTAAATTTAAAAGTATTCCTCCTCCAACAGTTAACTTAAAGGGCCTTCTAACATTCATAAGGAGCCCCTTTTAGGTCTATAAAAATAAGACGTTGTACCTCACCCTACAATAATTTCAACACAAGATCGTAGCTCTAAAATCTGTTTAGCTTATCTATGAAATTTTCGGCTACCTAAGGAGTACAATGAAGGGCTAGGTTTTGATCTCTTGGAGGTTCGTTTTGTAGGTCCCTAGCTTGAGGAAGAGCGAAGGTCAAAGGTAAGAACTTGACAAAGTCTTGGCTAAAATTCTTTACATTCTAAACCATTTGGACCTAAGGTCATCGTTCTGAACTATTTCAGCCCTATTGTGGAGTGTCTTCTTGTTGCAAATATGGTGGGCACAAGTTTCATTTATTTTATTTTGTTCTGATGAGGGACTTGCATTTTTATTTTTATTTGAGGGTACAAATATGTGGTTTGACTGTTTGTCTTGATTTGAAGATTTGTTTTGTTGCAAGTCACCTTGTTCTTTGCAGCCCTCGGCCTCCTTTTAGAACTTCAGAACATTGGTCCTATACAACAATAATATGATATAAAAGGCACGTTGATCCTAAGCTTATTTATAGTGATTTAGGTTTTTAACTAATGAAGTCTTTTCTTTCAAGTATGCTGTAGCATGCTATTACAGTGAGGAATTTCCTTTAATCACAATGATCTTAAGATTATAATACATGACCTAGCTTTGAGTTGTGTTAAGCTCATTTAAGACAACAATCCTTGAACTCTTGCCTTGGTAAGGCATTGACATCTCCTTGTCAATATATGACATTGATTCTCACCATAAAATAGTGGTAGTAATCTCATTGTATTAGTGAGCAACTTCAAGGATTAAATGCACCATTGTTGCGAACATCGACATCGGGATAAAATCGATAAGAGTCTGGAAAACCAAAAAATCGTAAAAATCGGGAAAATATCGGCAAAAAATCAGCAAACATCAACAAAATTAAGATACCATAACAATATATTTAAAAATCAACAAACATTAGCTAGGCCAAAAAATCGTGATTTTCAGAGAAAATCAGGATGTTATCGAGATGGTCGCAACACTAAAATGCACTAAGCCAATCATTGACTTCGAATTTTGTTGTGAGGTATGTTGTGATTATTATACTTGCAAACATCATTGACATTTTTAAGAGTTAAATACATTAGGCTATGTTTGTAAGAGTCCAAAGACATAGAGACTATACTACTATACAACATTCAATAATGGAGATTCACTTCACGACTAAGAGCTTTCTAGACTAATAAGTAAATCAACACCTATACTATATAAGCTATAAAGTTACTTGACTTAGATTTGACGTTGATGCGCATAATAACATTGACATAACTCTTGACAATGGCAAGAACTTTGTTGTACAACAATGATGTTGCAGTGATTTGATTTGACAATCTCAATATGATATTATGACTTGACTTGGCATTTTTAATTGAACAAGTGAGACATGAATAACATTGTATGACAATTTGGAAGGTTCTTCATAGCCATGTCTGGGCAAGCTATAAAACACATGTTGGTAACGCTCCTTGGGCATAATTGAGAAAGTTGCAAGAGGGTGATAGGGATGACCTGAGGAAACTTGGATTGTGGCATCATTGGACATCAGTGGTAGGTACTGGCATCAACTTAAGTAGCTTGGCACAATGATTTGGATGATTTCTATATGGACCGTTGAACACCTATTTATTCATGAGCATTGCAGTACAATGACATTGACCATTGCAACCATGGTTTGATGTGTAGCAACATGGTGCAATAGACAGTTGATGTGACAACTAGGGTTGGGTAGTACAATTGATGCAGGAGTAGATTCTGGGGTTTGATGTTGTGATTGAACAAAGGCAGGTTTGGACAGTTTGTGGTACGGTTGTGCAGTGGTCAGTTTTGAGCAGAGTTGTGCAGTGAGGCTGCCGAGACTTGACAGATACACATATTGGGCAGAGCATCATAATCTTTATTATAGTTTTCTTATATTGATTTAGAGCGCATGGAGATCCAGTGTGAAAATTGCGAGACGTGGTCCACCAACTCTTAAGGGTGGCAGGGTGGTATAAGGCAGGTAGTTGGAGTCACCTTCAGGTTGCAGCTCGAGAACACTTTAGGGTGGCAGGGTGGTGCAAGGCAGGTGATTGGAGCCACGTTCAGGTTGGAGCTTGAGAACTCTTTAGGGTGACAAGGTGGTGCTAGGGCATGTTAGAACCTGCACAGGGCGTTGGAGCGTTTGTCTAGTTGCAATTGGTTGGTACACAAGGTGTTGGAGCATTCGTCAGGTTGGAGCTTGAGATCTAGGGCGTTGGAGCGTCCTCTCAGTTGTTGTTAATAAACAGGGTGTTGGAGCATCCTACAGGTTGGAGCTTGTAAATCGAGGGGTTGGAGCGTCCTTCAGTTGTAACTGAAAATTAGATGTAATTATACTTTTTAAAGAAGACAAATATTAAGAAGCGTTCAGTGGTTTTCCACCTAAAAATCTGTGTGTCTACTGTCTTGATTATTGTGCATTGTTGAATGATGTTGTTTATTGTTTATGCTATTTGATATTGATTAATGTTACATACTGCTGAAGGATTAACAAATGCTCTGAAAAGATTAATAAGTTGCTAATTGCCAAGAAACACTGGTTCACCCCCCTCTCAAAATTTCCAACACGATCAAGGTTTTCTTAGTGAGAATTTTCTTGATCTTTTTTTTTGATAAACTCTTGTTGAGCTTTTGATTTTGATTCTCTTGTTCTAACTTTTGATTGCATTGCTTCATATCTTTTGTCTTGATTTTTGGAAATAGTTTTTGACTATGTTTGTTTACATGAAAATTTTCCTCATTTTTTTCTAGTAATTAAGTTCCAATTAAATTCTCAAGGTCTATATATGTTTCTTGTTGTTTAACTAGTTCGTCCTTTAATTTCTTAATTTGGGATTCATATATTTGCATGATGTAGTGTGTGTGCTCTTCACCAGTTGTGGCAAGGGATATTTTATTTTTGAAGGTCGACAAGTACTTGAACTACATCATACAAAAAGGACATGTAGTCCAGAAGGTTGGATTTTAAGTTGCACGAAATGGGGAAATGGAAACAAGGCTCTGAAATGGGGTACAATACGAAACACGACCTCTCCAAATTTTGGAAACAGGGAAACACGATATATATATATTTATATTAGAATTTAGGACATTTAAGAAATGTTATGTGAAATCATAAAACATAGATGATAAATTATAATTTACAACACATTTACTCATGAATGATAACATTACAAAGACACATAATGAAAATAACAATATTGAAATATCCAAAACCAACCTTTATTATATATCAGAATCTCAAAATCAGCCTTTATTATATATATGAGGGTGTTTGGCCAGTTCCACTTCTATGCTCCTGGTCCTCAATATTCATGGCAACAAGAGAGAGCTCCAAATCAGGATTTTCTGGATCCACGTCTCTAAATTTATGTAGATGTTCTATGCTTGATGCAACTTTACTTTTTATTACAGCAATCACATAAACAATCAAGTAAAATGCTGATAGAACATACCGGTGGATCTATAGAAGACAAACCAGAAATAGAAGAATGTGTTGGATGCTTCAACCAGCAAAGTCTTCTTGGTCGGCCAACCTAGCTTGTGTCACAACAGCCCTCAAATCAGTCACCTAGTCAACTCAAAGTCAACCCCAGAAAAGTCAATGTTGTCCAGAAACATCAACGCAGGGCAGCAGAAATAAATTCAATGTAGGTCAGTCTTCGGTCAACCTTTTGACCTCAGTTTTTGTGCCAGTGAGTACGGCCTTCCAAAATCGAACTCTCCAAATTTCAGCCCTTTTGGACCATGCGTTGACCAAAGTCAACGCTGATCAAACTAGCGTGGAAACCCTAGCTGCGGTGAGCTGCAGTAAATTTCGGTCAACTCTTGCTGCAGTAAATCGTCCTCTTTCCCACGTGTGAACCGAATTTGCCTCCAAGGAGCTCGTACTAAATCAGAAGAGAAGATGTGTGTGAGAGAGTGAGTGAAATGATCTCCAACATTGACTATATATATATCCATCATTGAGGTGTGTGACACGTCTGCTGGGGGTGTAAAACCTTAAGGCTGACTTGCACATATTTGAAATTATTAAGAATAAATTCAAAATAAATGTTCCGCTCATTAGATTAAGATCAATTTTATATCGATCTTACACCTCTCCGAAAGAGGAACCCAATAAAAATATTGGTATCTTCATTTGAGCATCACAACATGGAGTTTGGACCTAGTTGTCCAATTTTAACACTCCCTCTCAACTAGGGAGAACTCCATCCACCTGTGCAAACAAACATCGTGCGTCATCCTGCCATAACTTGCTTTGCTGGCCTCTTTATTTTAGAACAGAAGTGGGTTAGTCACAAAGACATCATCCCTCGGCTGACCTCTATCAGACTCACAAAGAGTCTCATACCAACCCGAAGTTGGTTTACCTGACCCGAACTGAGTTGGAGGTCCGAAACCTCACTATACTTGATCCCAGATCAAGTGGTTGGACCGTGCCATCCTAGATAGAGAGTAAGACAATCTCTGATGCGTCCATCAGTCTTTGCTACTAGTCTCTAGCTTTTCCCACCTCATTGGCCAAATGAGAGGTACTTCCCATGAGCCCTGAGCTCAATAAGTAGGATGCATACCTGGCACAGATGATGAGAGGTGAACCAACTCAAACATCATAACGATGGGGTAGAAGCACCACAAGGTTTGGCAAGCCTTGCCTCGTGAGTGCTTATAGCTCCGAGAAGCTATCCCCAAAGCCCCCAGAGCTCCCAGAGCTCATCGTCCAACAGGACCCACATCATAGGGTCGTTCCACAATACCAAGACTCTCACGGAAGGTTAGGAACTTGACCTTCCCTAGGGGCTTTGTGAGAATATCTGCGACCTCCTCATCAGTTCCTATATGATCGAGCCTTGCGGCGCTTTGTTGTACCATATCCCGGATATAGTGGTACCTGATATCAATATGCTTGGATCGATCGTGGAACACTGGATTCTCAGACAAGCGAATCCCACTCTGGTTATCACAAAGTATCACGGTGGCATCTAGCACATGTCCGAACAACTCACTAAAGAGCTTTCACAACCAAACTGCTTCACAACAGGCCATACTTGCTGCAATGTATTCGGCCTCTGCGGTGCTCAAAGCCACTGACTTCTGCTTCCTGCTCATCCATGAGATCGAAGCAGAACCAAGATTGAAGCAGCATCCTGATGTGCTCTTACGATCCACCACACTGCCAGCCCAATCAGCGTTAGTATATACAAGGAGTGTCACGCTCCCAGCAATGTATCTCATCCCATGGTTTATCGTGCCCTGAAGGTATCTTAGAAGATCCCTGGCACCAACCTAGTGAAAGTGATGAGGCTCAACCATCTGTTGACTCAAAGTGTTCACTGCAAAACATATATGTGGACGGGTGTTCACTAAGAACATCAGGGCCCCTACAAGTTGACAATACTTAGTAGGATTTGATAATACGAGCCCAGCAGCGCTGCCACTCAACTTCTTGAAGTTGAGTTCCATTGGTGTTGACACGGACTCGCAGTCGACTGTACCAAATCTTTCCAGAAGCTTCATAATGTATTTTCCTTGAGAAAGGAAAATCTTGCCAGGTCTCTGCCAGACCTCCAGGCCTAGGAAGTAGTGCATCAGTCCTAGGTCCTTCATCTCGAACTCAGCAGCGAGCTCCCTCTTGCACTGATGAATGAGAGGGTCAGCACCTGTCAAGAAGAGGTCATCCACATACAGAACTAGGATGAGAGGTTTTCCCTTGACAACCTTGAAGTAAAGGTTCAGATCAGTGTTACTTCGAGTGAAGCCTAGCTCCATCAAGTAGTTATCTATCCTCTTGTACCAAGCTCTGGGTTGCTTGCTTCAGCCTATAGAGGGCCTTCTTCAACCTGCAGACATGGGTGTCCCGATCCTGGACTTCGAACCCCAGAGGTTGCTCCACATATACCTCTTCCTTTATTGCACCATGCAGAAATGCAGTCATCACATCCATCTGATGAAGACTC
Source organism: Pinus albicaulis (assembly GCA_034641835.2). Classification (NCBI taxonomy): domain Eukaryota; kingdom Viridiplantae; phylum Streptophyta; class Pinopsida; order Pinales; family Pinaceae; genus Pinus; species Pinus albicaulis. The sequence continues at coordinate 41,299,644 of CM076581.1, read as the reverse complement.
CATCCTTGCGTAGCAGCAAGGGCTATAATAGATCGAATGGTGGTGTATCGGGCCACAGGTGCAAATATGTCATTATAATCTATGCCTTGCTTTTGAGAGAAGCCACGGGCAACGAACCTTGCCTTGAATTTTTCAGCACTTCCATCAGATCCATGCTTGATCTTGTAGAGCCATTTCGAGGTGACAACTGCTTTCTCCTTTGGTCTTTGAACCACATCCCAGACATCATTCTTCATAATGGTCTCATACTCTTCGTGCATAGCATCCTTCCAGACTTGATGCTTTACGACTTCCTCAAAGGATCCAGGCTCGGATTGTACAATAGTACTCATGGCTGCTAGATACCCTTGGTATCTACTCAGCTTCTTGCTTTCACGGAATGTCCCCCTTGGGGCAACATGTCCCTCAGCATCCTCGAGAGTGTCCCTGAGCCATGATGGTCTATTTCCTAGTGAAGGAGGTGGATCAATCGGGTCCATCGGTCCTTCAACATTAGGCATTGTTTCATGCTTCGATTCCTCTTGATTTCCAGGCCTTGCTTCATTATCTTCCTCAGATCTCGGAAGATTGACTACTTTCCTCAGGGAAGTATCTTCGTCAAAGGTGACATCGTGGCATATCTCCACTTCCTTTTGACCAGGCACATAGACTCTGTAGGCCTTCGAAGTTTCACTATAGCCCACAAACATTCCTTTCTTCCCAGAAGCATCCAACTTGCTCCTGTTTTCTTTCGGCACATGAAAGTAGATGGTACATCCAAAAACTCTAAAATGTGAGACATCAGGTTTCTCACCAGAGAAAACCTCTTCGGGAGTTTTGGATTCTAGAGCGGAATGTGGGCATCAGTTTTGTATGTACACGACAGTGTTCGCAACTTCTCCCCATAGAAACTTTGGCAGACCTTGGTCACATAGCATGGCACAGGCAGCTTCCACAATGGTCCGGTTCTTTTGTTCAGCAACACCATTTTGCTCGGTAGTATAGACAGTTGTGGTCTCCCTCTTAATGCTAGCTTCTCTGCAAAAGTCCTTGAACTCATTTGTCTCATATTTAGTGCCATTATCAGTTCTCAAAATCTTTATCATTTTTCTTGTCATATTTTCCACCAAGGCTTTGAATGTACATAACCACATGAAAGCCTCATCCTTATTCTTTAAGAAGTATATCCAAGTTTTGCGAGAGAAGTCATCTATGAACGTCATATAATATGAACATCCTCCCAAGGATGTCATGCGCAGCATACCAGATAGATCATAATGGATTAATTCCAAGACATTAGATGTCTTTGTGACACTAGAGGGGAAAGGTCCCCTTGTATGCTTTCCTTCGGCACAACCCTTACATACACCTTCATGATTATTTTGAAGCTCGGGCATCCCTGTCACCACCTTCCTTGCTTCCGGAAGGGCTTTGTAGTGAAGGTGTCCAAACCTTCGGTGCCATAGTTCAGTCTGTCGAATAGTATCACATGTCATCGCTCCCAGCGGACTTCCTCCAACCTGGTAGAGTGTATCAACTCTAAACCCTATCGAGATAGCTTCCTTGAAGCTCTTCTTCCACATGAGCACCTTTCCATCAGTGAATGCCACATTGAAACCTTTGTTTTCCATGGCCGATATAGACACAAGGTTTTTTTTCAAATTTGGTACATAAAGTACTTCCTGCAAGTGAAGGACTTGACCTTGAGACAAGTGGAGGGTCACAGTCCCTATCCCTTTCACAGGATATGTGGCATTATCTCCAAGGATAATTTCCAGATTAGTATCGTTCTCAATCATATCAGAAAGTGCTTCCTTGAACTCAGTGATATGCCTTGAGGCACCACTATCTATCAACCAGACATCCATAGTGTCGGGTGGGGATGTAACAGAGAGGGTAGATACAAGAATGTATTCATTTCTTTTATCAACAACATGTGATTCCTCATACCTGGAGTTTCTTGACCTTTTGAAAGGTTGATCATTTCCGCTGGAGGAAGCCTTCCTTTTTCCCTTGAACCTGTTGTTCCTTTGATTGCCATTCCTCCGGTTGTTGTTGTTATCATCATCGGGAGAATCCTTCTTGAAAGGACATTCTCTAGCATAGTGATTAGGCCTATGACAGGTGAAACACTTGCCCTTCTTTCCTTGGGCCCCTGCTTTTCCCTTATTCTTCGGACCACCAGAGTTCTTCTTTCTAGAATGAGCAGCGTATGCAACGTTTCCTCCATTTCCATACTCCTTCATTCTTGATTCTTCTTGAACGCATCTTGACAGTACTTCGTCAAAGTCAGGTATCACATTATTATTTAGAATGGTAGTGTTGAACACATGCCATTCAGATGGGAGCCCTCCAAGTGCGGTGAGTACCATCTCTCGATCAACTATTGTCTCCCCAATGGCTAGTAGATTGTTCCTGATTTCAATCAGCTTCAGAAAGTATGATTGGACAGACTCATCCCTGCCTTTATTTAGATTCTTCAATTTTTTCTTGTTGAATGGTACTTGATTCGCATTGTTGGCGTTGAACATGAGGATCAATTTATCATACATCTCTTTGGATGTGCTCAACTCAGAGATGTAGGCCACCAGGCTTTTATGAATGGATTCCCTGATCATTAGCTTTGCTTTGATCTCCCCCTTCTTGTACTTTGTTTTGGCAGTAGCAGCAGCAGTGGATATAGGTTGTTGGATTTTGCCCTGCACATAGTCCATGACATCTTGGTCTTCCAATTTGAGATCCAATATCATTTTCCAAGCATGGAAGTCATCCTTCCCAGTCAATTTGTCATCCTCCTTGAAGCTATAGCTTGTGGAACCCATTATCCTCTCCGGTGATTGCTACAAATAGGGCTTGTCTTCACCTCAGCTTTGATACCATGTAAATTTATGTAGATGTTCTATGCTTGATGCAACTTTACTTTTTATTACAGCAATCACATAAATAGTCAAGTAAAATGCTGATAGAACATACTAGTGGATCTATAAAAGACAAACCAAAAACAAAAGAATGTGTTGGTGCGTTACAGCGGTCAGCAGGATTCTTCAACCAGCGAAGTCTCCTTGTTCGACCAACCTAGCTTGTGTCACAACAACCCTCAAATTAGTCACCCAGTGAACTCAAAGTCAACCCCAAAAAAGTCAACGTTGTCTAGAGAAGTCAACGCAGGGCAGCAGCAATAAAGTCAACACAACTCAGTCTTCGGTCAACCTTTTGACCTCGGTTTTTGTACCAATGAGTATGGCCTTCCAAAATCGAACTCTCCAAATTTCAGCCCTTTTGACCATGCGTTGACCAAAGTCAACGCTCATCAAACTAGCGTGGAAACCCTAGGGGCGGTGAGCTGCAATAAATTTCGGTCAACCCTTGTTGCAGTAAATCATCCTCTTTCCCACATGTGAACCGAATTTGCCTCCAAGGAGCTCGTACTAAATCAAAAGAGAAGATGTGTGTGAGAGAGTGAGTGAAATGATCTCCAACATTGACTGTATATATATCCATCATTGAGGTGTGTGACACATCTGCTGGGGGTGTAAAACCTTAAGGCCGACCTGCACATATTTGAAATTATTAAAAATAAATTCAAAATAAATGTTCACCGCTCATCGGTTAAGATCAATTTTATATCGATCTTACACTCTCTGAAGAGGAACTTGATAAAAATATTGGTATACGCATTTGAGCATCGCAGCTTGTGGAGTTTGGACCTAGATTTGGCAATTTTAACAATGTCCCATTCTTTAGAAGGACCATTGCCATATTTTGGACCCCTACGAGATGCAAAGTGAAGGTTGGAGTGCACATAAACAAGATCCTCTGCCTTCTGTGAGCCCAACCTATTGCGCTTCATAGAATGAATAAAACCATAGGTGCTCCAATTCCTTTCTACTGATGAAGAGCTTGCCACTTGTGAAAGGAGGCGAATGGCAAGGTTTTGCAAATGTACACCATTTTCTCCATGACAAATCCACCACCTAACTGGATTCATGGTGCTTCTCTCCTCCAAAGATGATATATCTGAATAATCATCTATTCCTGCAGCAAAACTGGCAAATTCTTCCTTCACCTCCCTGTGTAGATGAGCTAGAAAAATTCTCATAAGGGCTTTTTTCACCCCATTAGCCACCTCTCTATCCTTATGGGGTGCCTTCCTCTTCCCATTGCTTTGAGCAATAAGCTCCTCATCATAAAATTTGGGGTTCAAGGCATGTGCTAAAGTGTGCAATGGAGTGTTGAAATTGTTCCACCTATCAACAATGATTTTCTTGACTAATTTAGCAAAATGATCATCTACAAACAAAAGTTGTGGAGACTCTTGTGAAATGATTTCCATAGTTTTCTCAACCATGGAATCCATGCCATCATATACCTCTCCTAAGAAAGGTTGGTTAGTGTCAGCGCTCTGAAGAAGCTCAAATGCAGGGGTTGTGAAATTTAGCAATAAATCTATCTTGCTCCACCAATCCTCATCAAGGCACAATCTACGCACCGTGTATACTCACTCTGAATCTGTTTGTCTCCACTCAACCCAAACTTGACTCACCACCATAGAAACTAATGCTTGCTTTACCTCAACCAGGCAGCGCAACATTATGAATTTTGAGGCATATCTTGTCTCAACAACTTTTAACAAATCCAATTTGGAGTACTCTCGAAATATTGCTTGAGATTGGTGGTGGTTGGTGATGAATTTAACGATCTCCCTTGATTCCCCTGTGATTTCCTTTATCCATCGAACTTTATTGACGATCTCCTCAAAGATGAAATTCAAATTATGGACAATGCAGGTTGTCCAAAATATGTGGTCATACCTCCCCTCAATAATTAAACCTGCAGCGTTGCAAATTGGTGCATTACCGTGATAACTTGCACCACCTTGTTAGGACCTATTTGTTCAATAGATTTTATAATAACATCAACAATGAATTGTGCATCTTTTACCTCTCCTGAGCAGTCTTCTGCCTTTAAAAACATTGCTCGTTTTGGTGAAGTGGCAATGATATTTATCAATGGTTTGCACCTTGTATCTATCCATCCATCTGAGACTATGGTAACCCTAGAGCTACTCCAGGAAGAACGAATTGGTGATAACATATCCTCCACAAGATCCTTCTCATTTTTTAGACACTGAGTTCTAACTTTCTCATACTTGGGCCCCTTGTACCATTGAGGAGCATTGTTAACTACCCTTGTCATTTCTTGCCTGTAAGGAGAGCGAACAACATTGAATGGGATACCACATGCATAGATGCACCTAGCCACTATGGAATCAGCTTCTTCTCTTGTCGCATTCACGATTTATCCAATACGGTTCCTTGGTATGCCCGGATGCCCTACATCGTATGGTGGTTGTTCTGAAGCACATTTCGAATAGCATGGAGAACTCTCCTAGGGTCCTCTGTGACATCGTCGACCTCTCTTCCGCGACGCATGTGCCTTGGGTCTGACTAGTCCAACATCTGTAGCATGATCAATAAATTTGTAAGTCAATTGTCCTATCAAAAAGATTTGTTCATTTTCATATTTTTTGAAAATCCAAAAAAACAAATAATCAAAAAATCATTTAAATGCGATCTTACCAATCGGTCCCCATGCTGCTCCGGGTGGTAAGGGCAGATCAACATCTCCCACAATCATACTTGCGCAAGGGTAATTCTCCTGACGTCTTGTTCCCCCACCACAGGAAGAACTCATTATCCCAGGTAGTTCTAGGGACTTCACCACCCCCCTAGCCTCTTCATCGGGTCAGCCCATCGTGCTATACGTGGATCTCGTGGGCTGCTGATAGTAGAGATCACTTTGGGTTGAAGCCTTGGAATCCTCTCAAAGAAGAATGTACACAAAATGGTCCCATAACCGAAATGTTTAGTTTTATTTAGCTACAATCCTTGGCTCAATGTTTGTAGAGCTTTATTAGTAGCTTGACTGAGATCATCATGCCTTATTTTAATTCCATCTGCCTGATCTTGCTCTCTTTGATATCCCCTCCTCACTACAGGGTTTGATGTTTTTGTGCAACCTGCAATACCCTGTCCTCCTCCATGCAAAAGATGTGTCTTGACTCTTGGGTAAGAACCTTTGTAAGAATTACTGCAAAGATTACATCGCCATTCACATGAGCCGCCACCTCCACTTCTTTGAAGCTTCTGAACATGCCTCCAAAGAGGATAGTATTCTGCCGTTGGGTTGGACTTGGGGCTTGAACTTGAACCTTGGATGGAAGCCATTGCTGCAAAAATAAAAAATAAAAAAACAAATCTGTAAATAAAATTAAAAAACGTTTTTCATAATTTTGGTAATATAAACCCTCAAAAAATAGAAGAAACAATGGGAAAAAACCAAGAAATTGAATGCTTCTAACCCAAATTAATTTTGTGTAGCTAAAGCTACCCGAAAATGCCAGAAAGAACAAGAGAAATATGGCTGTAGTTGAGCCAAAAGCCAAGAATGTCGCAGCTGGAAACTTTGCACTCCAAATCTGCTTTTGAAATCTCTTTATCTTGCTGCTAAAATCTCCTTTGCTCACTAGTGAAAATGCCCTAGCTGAAGCACTACTCTCTTCCTCTTTTCTCCTTGCTAAAATCGCCCTTCTCCAAGTGAAACGACTTGCTCAATTCGTGTGATGAGAGAATGAGGCGAGAGTCTTTTATAAGTTGAGATAGCCATCTAGAAGAATCCAAAAGACACTTTAAACAATTAAAAAATATTAAAACACACGCAAACAGGTAAAAACAAAAAAAAAAAAAAAAAAAAAAAAAAAAAAAAAAAAAACACAACTTAAATCAAGTTAAGTCGACGGAAACGTGCCCGTACAGCCTGGAAACACGTTTTGCATTTCTGTTTCTTTTTTCTGCTGAAACGGGGATGTGACCCACGTTTCCTGCAACATAGGTTGGATCATTTAAGGAATTCATAATCAATATTGGCTTATAAATACCTCCTAAAATTAAAAAAAATTATGCTCTTTATTAAACAACCTCCTTTTCCACTGTATATTCTTTTGTACTTTTTTGTATAAAAAAGTCCTTTATTATTGGTTTTCGAAGCCAATTATTAGTTAATTTTATCTGTTGATAATAGATATTGTGGAAGGTCACCATGCTTGCATTCGAGTCTTGGATGTCAGCTTTGCAAATAATAGCAGTGGATTTTGGTTGTTTTTTTGGCAGAACTCACATTCTCCAAAATTAATAATGTGAAGCCACAAGTATTATGTTTATTCTAATAGTGGCGGCTTGTATGTTGGCTGGAGTGCCTAAATTTATTGTTAATATTGGCTCTGGAGGCTGGTTTAACTCTCAAACTTAGTTTGGAAACAAAATACAGCACTATAGGCCCTTCAGCGGATGTGGCTGATAGCTTAAACAGGGTTCCATATTGTTACCCCACGAAAATTTTCCCTTATGCACGATAGTTCTATTTCCCATATTTATGACTGGCAGCCGACAATAATTCTATTTGCACTAATATAATTGGCATGATTTTTGACAGTAAGTAATGCATTCACTAGCTTGGTAGATTGTGGCAGCTCTGTTGGTAGCTGTTACAAGCTCTATTTCTTTCATAGTTGCCAGAGTGTTGGAGCGGAGTGTGAGCAATGAGAGCGCCATTTCCGAGAAAACCTTAGCAGTGGAGCATCATGGAGTGCATGCATACAGCCAAATTTGTATTCGGAGAAGCATGCATACAGCGGCACAGCCAAATTTGTTGCTTAATATATGAAAACATGCATATTTTTGCTAGCTGTAAGATGGAGTCTGGACAGTTCCTTTTTTATGAAGTTAGACCATTAACTTATGGAATTAAATAGGAAGTAGACCATAAACCTATGGAATTAAATATGTTTTCCACCAATTGTCAACATGTCCAAATGGTAATGTTTGCAAAATATGCGATCTCACCCTCAATAGGCATCTGAAGGTTAGGACATAGCTACCAAATCTGGTCTTTGCGATCTTAAGTAGCTGCAATGTAGACTCTGGAATGAGTTTCATGAAAGTAAATGACATCTACATCCCTGGTTACAAATTTGATGAGTTTCTTCCCTCTCTTGTGCAAGTCATTACACTATCCACAGTTTTTATGCTTTGACAATATCATGTATCAAAAGGTTCAAAGTGTCAAGAGAGTGCTTGGGGAGTGTCCAGGGAGCGCCTAGGGAGCACTTGGGGAATGCACTCTTTGCTCTAGGAGCGTCTAGGAGGATTTGGGGGGTGCACTCATTGCTCTAGGAGTGTCCCAGGGAGCACCATGCTACACACAGTGGCAACAAGCTCACAATTTTCGGTAGTGTGCTCAGAGAGGTGCTTCTTGGATGCTTCCACTTGAAGAGTTTGGGAGTGGCTGCTGGGATTTCTTGACTTTGGTAACCAGTTTCCACAGATTTATACACTGATTAATAACCCTGGTGTCTTATATTGTATTTCTTCTGTGGCAGAACAACACTATTATATTAACCAAGATTGGCTTACTTTTGATTCTTCTACCTTGCAGCGGAATTATTTTTTTCTTCTCTAGAATGTATGGAATATCTGACTTTTTAAATTTCCAAAAGCCAGTTGTGGTCAAAGTTCTGTTAACCCAGAGAAAGTCTTAAGAGTTATGTGTGGTAAAATGCTGGATCGGACAACACGTGATAAAAAGTTTGGCCAAAGGCCTAGTTTTGATCAAAGGCCAGGAGATCAGAAAAAATCTGAAAATACTTGGGTGTAGTTAAAAGATGAATCATAATCCTTATATTGTATTTCTTCTTTGGTGGAACAACACTGTTATTTTCCCTTAGATTGGCTTATTGCTTTTGATTCTTCTACCTTGCAGCAGAATGATTTTTTCTTGTCTAGAATGTTTGGATATCTGACTTTTTAAATGGCCAAAATCAAGTTGTGGTCAAAGACATGTTAATCCAGAGAAACTCTAAAAGGTTATGTGGCAGAATGCCGGATAAGATAAGGTCTGATAAAAAGTTTGTGAACGAAGGCCTAGTTTTGGTCAAAGACTAGGAGATCAAAAAATTCCTTGAAATATTTAAGTGCGGCCAAAAGCTGGATCTTAGCAATCATAACTTTGCTATGATTACAAATGAAATGAGCAAAGTTCATTTACTGAATATCCAATGTAAAAAGGACATAGGCTGAAATCCATATAGGATAAGCAGTAAATATAATTAAATAGTCAATGAGTGATAAGTTGATTGATACAATACCATGTGACGGTGTATTTATATGTATCGAGTCTTGACTAGTCATCATGGTCGAGTGGTCATTTCCATTCATTAGGTCATATCTTTTAGTTGAGATGTGACACTTAATTTAATTATTTATTACACACACATTAAAATATATGTCTGCAACCACCTTCCAAAATGTCCTATATTTTGACTAAATATCAGGGTTACACAGGGTCTCGCCCCCCCACCTAGGGGTTTAGATTCCTCACCCCCTTGTGCTTTGGGGTCTTGGGGACTTCTAAGGGGTGTTTCCCCACGCCCCCAAAAATTAGGAAACTAAGGGGGTGTGAGGGGGGATGTTTCCTCAAATTTAGGGGAAGAGGGGGCGTGAGGGGGCGTGAGGGGCCCAAAATTGAAAAAATATATATTTTTAAATGAAAAAAAAATAAACAATTTTTTTTTAGGTTAAAATTTTATTTGTGTTAAAAGTTTGTTTCATTGTTTTAGTTTATAGTTTTGTGTTAAAATTTGGTGTGCCACTTAGCATGTTTGAGAATCCAAGTGATTCTGATTCATATGGTGACATGGTTGATCCTGATATATTCATGCAGCAACTGGATGCAAAGACTAGTGGGCCATTACCTTGAGCATTTATGCTCATTGATCATTATGATGGTATCATTTGAATATGTTATGTTTTATGTTTTATATTTCAGACATAACTTATTTGCTTTTAAGTTTTGTGTTTCAGACTTGAGTTGTAAACTTTAATTTAAATTTTATTTTGAATCTCGATATAATATGTCATATGATATCTTAAACTTTATTTTCATTGTACATTGTTAGTAGTTACATTAATGATTATACAGTTACAAAGTTACAAACTTACATGTATGATTGTATGATGTATGTTTTAAGTTTTAAATTTGTTTCAGTTATATGATTCATCATTCATCGATTTATAATTTTATCATTTATGATTTATCTTTCATGATGTAAGTGTATGATGACTGTATATACATTCCTTGCAAAAATACAGTTACATTATAAATATTAAATTTTCAATGATATATCATATATTTTTATATTATATAATTTTTATGACCCCGACGACCCCCCACGTTTCCTAAAAATTGGTAGGGAGCTTTTGCATAGGCCTCTCCTGCGCTCCCTCGCCCCCTCGCTCCCACCTACAGGGGACTTGGTGGAACATCGCTAAATATTCTATTCTTGTTCTCCCAAACAGCTTGATTTGTACTCCTATCAAAAGCTGTGTACAATTTCATTTGGTTTGCTCCTTGATACTGGTTTAGAGGCTGATTTTCTACTGGCAATAACAGCACCAGATTTCGAAAAATCCAATAAATATGAACCTTTCACATTCCAATAAGTCATTTTGCAGAGTCAAGTTGCTCTTGATTTAGAGGATCCTAAGAGTAGTTTTTTTTTCCCATTTTGTGGCTACCTAGTCTTTTACCATTCTCTGGAGACAACTTGTATGGAATGTAGATTCTAAAGTTTTGCACATCTATTATGAAAAATTAATCTTTAATAGCATGAAATATCTGATTTTCCATGAATCCAGTCTCACTAAACTTGTGTCAGCTGAACAGTTCTGTTATGATAATCTCTACTAATTTGATCATACTTCAGGAGTAAGTTGGAGGACCAATTTGCATGGACAGTGACTTCTAGAATTTTGCACCAATTACTGTGAAATCATAAGCCATAGCAGCTGAAGAAATCTTATTTCAAATGTATCCTGTCAGACTGAATATTTGATGTCGACAAACCATGGCAAAATGTGACGGTACTCATTAAAGTTTCGGTCTAAGATCAGTCCTTCTCTGATACCACTTGTAACTTTCTAAGTTAGGCAAAACATCACAATAAATAGTGAATACAATAACTATGAATGAGCACATCACCTAAGTATACAAATTATGATGATTTGCACTTAGACCAGTTCTCCTCTGATACCACTTGTAACTTTCTAAGTTAGGCAAAACATCACAATAATTAGTGAATACAATAACTATGAATGAGCGCATCACCTAAGTATACAAATTATGATGATTTGCACAACAACTGTCAAGAAGAATGAGAATATCTCTGAACAACTCCAAAAGGTAACAATATCAACTAGTCGTATACACCCGTGTGTCTGAATGAGCATAATAATATCTATATTATTGTGCTCACACTAGATGTAGTATGTACATTGTACCCTTGAAGTCCCAGTGAAAAACTTTTGTTGTCATTTGTTGGACTTTAATATAAAATTATCTTATTATATCTAAACTTTTTTCGCAAGGAAAAACTGTATATTTATTATTTGAAGCAGAAATACAAAATATACATAGGTATGTGCTTTGGAGCACTCAGAATTGCTCATTGTGAACATCAAAAGTCTAAACATAGCTGTAAAAGTTTTTATCCTACCCATCCTATTATTACATTCATCGATAAGGGGAAAAATGCTATTAAGGCCCTGCAGAAAGCAATTCCCTTATATATAGTAATTTCCCACTTCACATCTCCTGGCTGGCCTACTATTTTAGTATTTAGTTATGCAAGTGTCCCTTTTATTGACTATATGGATCACACCACAGAAAAATTAGCTTAATTAAGTTTCCATTTGAAGTTTATGTGGCTACCTATACCTAAAAAAACTCGTGTTTTGAAAGTTTTCCAAAGACTGTTTCCTAGTTGAGAAAATTATTCTAATCAGACTACTATCTGAAATTGATGTGGCTACCTAGTTCCTATATTGATAAATTCTTGTGTTCAAAGTACATGCTCAGCTTAAAGAATGATTACATTTAAAAAAATACTAATCCTATTGACAAAAGCTAAGCTAACATAATATTAATATTATATATTATTTGTGATTTTTAAGAGCTATGATGTAAGGATTCCCTTTTTGTCTCTGTATTTTGATTGCTCTTTGATCTATATATGAAGGAGTGAAGCATCTTGGGCACAAAACAATCTTTTTATTCTTTTTTTTATAGTTTCCTTCACATTGTCAATTTCATGCTATAGATGCTTGAATTTGTAATTTTCAAGTGTTTTGTTTTGTAGGCAATTCCAAGTTACACAGAACGTAGATCTATATTTGAACACTATGTGCGCACTAGAGCAGACGAGGAACGGAAGGAAAAAAGAGCTGCTCAGAAGGCTGCTATTGAGGGTTTTAAGCAACTCTTAGATGAAGCGTCAGAGGCAAGTTACCTGGATTTTGTATATTATGATAAGTGAACATTGTAGATTGTCTATTTATGTGTATATATGTGGTAGGCTTTTATTTGTTTTGTATTGCTTATAGCGTTAAGATATGATTCTCATGTATTCGGTATTTTATTTCAGGATATAACGTATAAAACAGAGTATGAAAATTTCGCAAAAAAATGGGTCCACGATCAAAGATTTGAAGCTCTGGATCGTAAAGAGCGGGAGTCATTGTTGAATGAAAGGTACATGCACGGTATTTTTTCATAGGAGTCATTTTAGAATGATGTATATATTTGTATTTTCATTTAGATTTTTGTCCTGATTTCTTCTTTGTGATACTTTTGGGATATGATAAAGTATTTAGATTTTATATTCTTTGTGTGTATACTTTTGGGATATGATACTCCAGCATAGGCCAGATACTTGTTATACCTTCCTTTTGCTCATAGGATATATTTACTCCTTGCTCAGAGTTGTGTCCTGAGCAGTCTTTACATATGGGAGTGTCAAACAGTTTCAATATGCTTCTGCAACTCTTTCCATTCATAAAGAAGTCGCTGAATTTGCATTAGTAGAGTTAACAGCCTTTATTTAAGTGGAAATGACTTCTTGCAAGATGTATGGCTTCATTGTGGAAGATAAAATCCATCTTCTGTTAAATTTCAGAACAAGATTTCTGCAGCAACGTTAGTCATAGATTAAGTGCCTTGTAGTGCATATGACCATATTCTTCTGTTCTTCTAACTTTTAAGCTTCAGAGTAGAAAGTTCAAACCATAAATAATAAATGCCAAATATTAATTTTAGAAAACCTTCTGCAGAGTGCTTCCATTGAGGAGAGCTGTGGAGGAGAAAGTGAAGGCCATACAGGCTGCTTCCATTGCCAGTTTTAAAGCTATGCTGCGGGATAGAGGTGATATTAACTCAGGTAGCCGTTGGTCAAGGGTAAGCTCAATCTTTCTGAATATGTACAATCATTTTTGGTGTACTAATCTTGTTTATTATATTGATGTGATGCTATCTAAATCTTTAGTTGTCATTTTAGGTCAAGGATAGCTTACGCAGCGATTCAAGATACAAGGCAGTGAAAAGGGAAGATAGGGAAGCTTTGTTTAATGAATATGTGGATGAATTGAGAGCAGCAGAGCAAGAGGCTGAGCGGGCTGCGAAAGCAAAGAGGGAAGAAGAGGTATATCTGAACTCAATTTCATTAAGCTCATCCTTTATTACAATATTAAATGATGATGCTTTTGTCAGAAACGATGGAGCATTCTTGTGTAATCTTGCTGGAAAAAAGTTGAAATCCATGCAGTATGAGACAGGTGTTGGCAAGGATGTTTGCCTTAAACATTATGATAATGCCTGATTTATGGTACAAGGAACCGTGTTTTTTATTGAGAAGATACCTTTAATGTTAGTCAGAGATGCAGGATCTCCATATTTATGGACAATCCACAAACACGAAAGGTTTTCTAGTCTGAAAGAATGAATAATAAGTTGATTGATATATGCATAGTAATGTTTACTGTAGGTTGAGGTACATGTTGCTATAACTTATTGTTTTGTCATGAAATAGTCACCTTTCTATTCATAACATATATTTTTATTTATTTATAAATTTTCTGTGACCTGTGCAGACACAAGTGGATCATAATCCCACCCCCATATCCTTTAATTTTAGGTCAATTGGGTCTAGCTCAAGTGGTAGGTAACATAAGAAAATTATGTCAATGTCCAGTGAATGACCACAATAGTAGGTCAATGGGACTGAAGAGTTCAACCGGTATGAATACAATGTGGTAGTGCAAGTGTAACTCCTAGAAACGCTGAAAATGTTATAAAGAAAGAAGCCTACATAAGTATAACATCAGAATATAGGCATAAAAGTGTGACAACGGTATGGTAATATAAAATACTAAATTGTTATCCTCTCCACCCAGGTTCAAATTCCACCTGTGACATGGAGGCCGTCACAAGCTAATTGCTTATTGGGGCTGTCACAGTCAAGGTACTGTTATGCAAAATTTAGCAACCTTGTGCGAAGCTTCACTGAGTACTCTAGGTCTAGGGAACAATGAGATCAGCCACCACTGACACCTTACAGCTGTTCTTCCGGTGTTTTATGTATGGATGTTATCCCCACAAGGGAGGCTTTGCCAACAGGGTTTACAGATTAAGTAACTCAAGAAATTCCAGGCTAGATACCTTCCTAGGACCCTGTTAAATTTATAGCCTAGAATGATGTTCAATAAAGAAGGGTTCAGGGTGAAAAGGAGGTGACGAGTTCAAAGAACCTATGGTTAAGTCTGAAAGGCTAAGATAAGTCCCGAAGACTTAAGGAAATTTAATAATATAAAGAAAGAAAATTTACATAAGCTTCTCTCTTAAACGGTTATCAGACAAATGACCCTCCATGCTCTTTAAATAGAGATCATGGACCAAACGGGTATTTAGCCACGGATCAAGTGTCGGTAATACTGAGGAGAGAGTGAACTGTCGGATCACTACATATCATGACCGTCGGATTATAAGTTACAAATGTACATAGTAAAGAAACACACTTTACCTAATTCTATGCTAGACCAAGTTATACTTAACTATTTCCTATGTCGGAATATCTTAACATCCCCCCTTAAGAACAACTTGGGATAGGATTGAAGGATTTACAAGGTGACACAATAGGAGACTATTTCCTATGTATTTAGAATTCTTTCGGTAATAATCACATGACATAGAAAGATGTCGACGCATTTCGAACCAACTAGTGTAGTTCATCATAAGGACTACCTGATGATGAACCACACTGGTTGGTTCGAAACGCGTCGACATCGTTCTATGTCATGTGATTATTACTGAAAGAATTCTAAATATGTACGATGGATCATAGAAGCCAAAATTCTAAAAATATTTCCTATGTGTCGAAATACCCTAACATCCCCCTTTAAGAACAACCTGAGATAGGATTGAAGGGTTTACAAAGGTGACACAATAGGAGAAGGAAGGAGGCATTAGAGCCTATACCCCCTTAATGATCACTGTCCTGAGCTCCAAGCATAGATCGAAGTTTGGTAAACTTCGCTTCTGTGAGAGCCAGTGTAAAGATATCAACAACTTGATCATTTGTTGAACAATACTGCACTTCAAGAACACGATCATGAATGAGCTTTCTAATGAAGTGTATGTGTAGCTCAATGTGTTTCATGCGCTGATGCTAAATTGGATCTTTGCATAGCTGAATGGCACTCTGATTATCACACCAAAGTGTAGTTGGATGCTGCTGATGAAGACCAAATTCAGTCAGGATCTGACGAAGCGACATGGATTCCTTGCTGGCTTGAACTGCACCACGATACTCTGCTTCTACCGAAGAAAGAGAGATGTCACTTTATTTCTTACAAGACATGTAATGGGTCTTGAACCAAGAGTGAATACATAGCCTGCAGTAGACTTTCGGTCATCAGGGTCACCAACACAATCAGAATCAGTGAAACCAATCAACAATGTAGATGCTCCCACATTGTAATGAATCCCCAACTGAACTGTACCTCAAATACATCGAAGTATTCTTTGAGCTGCTTTCCAATGACTTTCATGAGGTTTGTGCATAAACCGAGCAACAAGACCAATGGAAAGGAGAGGTCAGGACGGGTATGGGTTAGATACAAAAGTTTACCAACAAGTTGATGGTATAAGGTAGCATCAACTTCAGGGGAAGTACAAGTGACTGAAAGCTTGACTCCATACTGAAAGGGAGAAGGGGCTGGCTTACAGTTTTCCATGTGAAAGTGGCGTAGAAGGTCACAGGCATACTTACACTGGGAAAGGGTAATACCGTCTTTGGATTGCAAGACTTGAAGACCAAGGAAATAATGCAAGTGTCCTAAGTTTGTCATTTCAAACTTCTTTTTGAGGCTAGACTTCACGTGGTTTATATGATTGGGATCACTACTAGTAAGGATAAGCTCATTAACATAAAGAACAAGGATGATGCATAATTTTAAAATTAGCATCATGATAGAAGCATTAAAAGTTAGGAGTACTTGTCATAGGAGTTTGTCTAAAAACATTTATGCAACATCTGCGCTATAAGATAAAAATGGCTCCTGGATACCTCATTGTATATAACATTTATAAGAAGGTAGTTATCTAGATCATGGTTCATCATTCATTAATCAATATAAGAAACATGTGCTGACATTTTTCTAATGAAGTCCTATTTGGATTTAATGGTTAGAAAGAAAGCAAAAGGTTTCATCAAGAATTCTAATTTGCAAAATTTTGGGATTAGGATATGATGCCATATTGATAAAACGGGTCAAGAGAATGAAACTCTTTCATTCTAAGGAAACCTGGTGCAAGATGGCTCAAAAGAAAGGGAAATAAGGTACATGCATATTTATGCTTACACTGGATGCTATCAAGTCATGTCATATGGTTACATGTATATACTTCTATCTTTAGAGGTATGATCAAAGGAAAATAGAAATCATAAACTCTTCCGATACACAGGTTGCCAAAAGGCATGATCCACACCAGATGAAATCAACATAATATGTTCCCTTATGGAATATGAGGTGACTATTCACAATCAAGGAACTGCATATTGGGAGCTCCTGGAAATGAAATTAAATTGTGTGAATAAAGAAAGGAAGAGATTGTGAAAAGTGCAACCATGATAAAAAGCAGCCAACATCCACGAAAGCCAAAAAGACTTGACTAGAAAATCTCCTGGAAAGATATGTAGACTTTGATATAAGTCTGGAAAAGATGACGACCCTTGAAAATACATATCTTTAGGAGATGTGTCAATCTGTAAATGAAGGATGCCGATGCCTACAAGAAGATGTCACGATGAAAGGTCATCACCAAGCTAATTTTTGATTTAAAAGTTCATATTTATAATTAAATAATATCTTATGAGCTTATGTAGGGTTGCCAAAGGGAAGCATATATCTTCTACAAGTTGATAACCATATGGCAGGATGAAAGATCCTTGAAAGAAGTATGGTTCGAAGGAAAGCAAACTGGCATGAAGCTAGACCAGATGAGAAGATTGAAGGATCACTTTCTGATTAAAGACACGACCCTTGGATGAAAGTGATGGATGATTTGTGCCCTATGAAGAGATCCAAAAGATGAAGCTCCTCAACTACGAATAAATTCATGACATCGAAGAAAGGAGTTCTTCTTGAGCAACTGGGTGTTTTCATTATTGCTGTTGCAGGTCTCTGATTAAGAGGGAGCCTGGTAATAAGTTTCTTACTTGGAAGAAACTTGGTAATTCCTATGCCTAAAGGGAGCTTAGGTACATTCCTTGTATAGGAATGTGGACATTTATTTGTGGAATATGTCCTCCCTAGTTGTTAGGGAGAGATAGACATGTCATTCTGGTCTTCACCTAGGAAGACAGAATGAGGGATTGGGTAATCATCTGGCATCTGATCCTCTTTAGGGTATGTATTAGGGCATCTAAGATAAGAGTAGTCGTGGAAGGACCTATATTCTTTGAGGATTGGGAATCCAAGATAAGAATAGTCCTGGTGGACATATCCTAAGTGAACCCGGGGGGATATGATGCAAGAGAGACAATGATGTAGGTGTCTATTCCTCATTGGTCTCGCCAACATTGGAGCTCAAAAATCTCGTGGAGAAATGGAATTGTTAGTCAAGGCCTTGTACTATGACAGTGCTGGTTGATATGATGCTATACAAATGGAATTTCCAATCTGATTCTTCTTATGAGATTCTTCAGATTGAGAGTGACCATGTACCATTGTGAATACCTCCCTAGATAAGAGGGAGTGTTGAAAAGTGTAACTAGGTTTTCTCTTCATAATGACTTGTAATTATGAATTTATGTAATGAAGAAGACAAAGATAATAAAATGTATTTTGTAATGCTTGCCTCATGGGTTTCATGAGCAAGGAGTTTTTATTATAGGTCAAAGACTTTTTCTTGATGTCTTTAGGAGTTTGTTATCTTGTCATAAATATAATTTAGAGTCATGTATTTGAAGTAATGTTACACGTGTAAAAGGACAAATATTGATGTAAAAGTATACTCATAGACCTTGTCACTAGGCTCCAAGAAGTTGTCGTGAGATGTGATGAATATCTTCCTTGGGTGAAGTTGGCCTATTGTCCAGTTCATGTCGGCCAAGGAGCTAAAGGACAATCACTATATAAAGGTGACCACTGCCTCGTTGTAACCACAAGAATTTGTACAAGTCTGCAATAGAAGTGCGAGATAAAAGGTCTGTAATTGATGCAAAGAAAGGAGTTTCATCAGCGAAGGAGAATGTGACATATCTGATCTTGTTTTGGGTCTACTACACCTCGCATATCCAAGAAGGACGAGACCTATTATAGCCAAGATAAGTCTGCTCTCAAGTGCATGATATAGTGCTAGAAGAGGAGGAGGTATCACGAAGTAGTGGATTGCTGTCAGAACAAGAAGATAAGTCTTCATCTCGGTTTTGAATAACATCTATATCTCGGAAGAGGTCGAAGTTGACCGAGTAAAAGGACATACACCACAACGTGAAAGAGATCTCAGACTTAGGTATCATGGGATGCAGAAAGAAGGCCGAGGAAGGATCTCCATGAGATCGAGGCTAGTTCAAAGGAAGGAAGTAGAGAAGCACATTGCTTAGGGCTGCTAGACTAGGGATCGAGCTTCCCTAGTGCAGGTGAAGTGCAGTACAAAAAAAGAAGATAAACATAAGGAGTCTATAAGAGCAGTGACAAGGGTCTTGAAGGTATACTGGTGTCAAAGGTCTTATTCATGGTTATGGTACTCCTCAGTTGAAGATCAATAAGAAGAATTACTTTCGGGTTTTCCTCTCCAAGAGGGAGAGGTTTTGGCCTTGGCGTGCTAGCCTAAATATTTGTGTCTCTTGTGTTTTGATAATTGACTTGATGAAATACATAATAAGTTAACAAAGATAAGATCTAAGCAAAAGAAGCATAACAACTTCACAAGTAATTATCAAGAAGAGAAATTGAATTAAACACCTTAATTTCTCAACAACTCTTAACCTTCTCCTCAACATGAAGGGTGCATCTTCAAGCCATATCTCTCTTCATTCATATGTCATCATCAATAAGCCTGGTTACCCTCCAAAATGGGTAACCATATAGGAGATTTTTTTTCCAACCTTGCCAGCTAGCTAATAATCCCAATGTTCCACCAAGTCCCCTGGAGGTGGGAGTGAGGGTGCGAGGGAGCGGCCTATGCAAAAGCTCCCTACCAATTTTAAGGAAACGTGGGGGGACATCGGGGTCATACAAATTATAAAATATAAAAATATATGATATATCATTGAAAATTTAATATTTATAATGTAAGTGTATTTTTGCAAGGAATGTATATACAATCATCATACACTTACATCATGAAAGATAAATCATAAATGATAAAATTATAAATCGATGAATGATGAATCATATAACTGAAACAAATTTAAAAAGTAAAAGTTAAAACATACATCATAGAATCTTACATGTAAGTTTGTAAATGTATAATCATTAATGTAACTACTAGGAATGTACAATGAAAATAAAGTTTAAGATATCATATGACATATTATATCAAGATTCAAAATAAAGTTTAAACTGAAGTTTACAACTCAAGTCTGAAACATAAAACTTAAAAGCAAATAAGTTATGTCTGAAACATAAAACATAAAACATAACATATGAATATCAAATGATATCATCATAATGATAAATGAGCATAAATGCTCAAGGTAATGCCCCACTAGTCTTTGCATCCAGCTGTTGCACGAATATATCAGGATCAACCATGTCACCATCTGAATCAGAATCACTTGGATTCTCAAACATGCTAAGTGGCACACCAACTTTTAACAACCATAAATTAAAACAATGAAACAAACTTCTAACAAAATTAAAATTTTAACCCAAAAAAAAAATCGTTTATTTTTTTTTTTCATTTAAAAAATAGTTTTTTTGAATTTCGGGCCAGTCACGCCCCCTCACGCCCCTCATGCCTCCTCGACTCCTAAATTTGACGAAACGTCCCGCCGCACGCCCCCTAATGCCCCCTCATGCCCCCTCACGCCTCCTCGACTCCTAAATTTGACGAAACGTCCCCCCGCATGCTCCCCTGAGATTCCTGATTTTTGGGGGCGTGTGGAAACACCCCCTAGAAGTCCCCAAGACCTCGGAGCGTGAGGGGGCGAGGAATGTAGACCTCGTGTAACACTGAATAATCCTACACAGTGCTCAGTGACGATGAAATGCCACATTCCTTCGCCTTCTGCACCAGTCATGCACCTCTCCCCATTTGACATTCCTCTTGCATGAAGGTGGGCTATCGCTCATCAAGTATTTTAACCATTTTGCAATCAAGTGCTTTTACTTAATGTTTTGGGCATTTTAATATGGATAAAAGTGTGATTTGGATGATTGACCGATCTTGAGTATAAAATTTTTCTCTCACCTTATCACGGAGGTTAATATTTAGCCCTACTCTAGTGGGACAACCTCCAAGGCCTTAGGGTTATAGGAGGGGTGTGACTTGGAAAACATTGATTGAAATAGCTTGTCCATTGCCCTTTCATACTTAACTTCTTTCGTCATTCCCTCACACCACTTCCATCCTTCGGCTTCATTGGTTAATTGGGATTTCATACTCACACATCCACATCCTTGAGTAGTGCTAGAGAACTTTGTGTTGGAGGTTGATGCAACTAAAACATTGAAAAACCATAAGATGGTCACAAGAAGAGAAAAATAAATGTTCAAATGCAAAAGATGCCAGGACAAAAATTAGTGCATGGGCAAAAATTTAGCATGAATTCTACCCTTGTCATTAGCCATCACCTTTTTCTTGAGCACTTGATGCTCCATATCATCATAATGAACCCTTTTATGTCCCAACCCTGATGAGTGAGAAGGGTAAAACAAATGCTATGTCAAAATGAGGAACATGCTATATGTTGGGGTTATATGCGATATCTTAAAGGTTAAGGCATTGGGATCCCATTGATGATCAAAACTCTTCAAATTTTGTAACCTTTTCTCTCTCCTACTTTTTTGCCCTTCAAGGAAACCAGCTAGGGCTAGGGCTGAATTTAACAAGGGCTTGAGTCATTGAAACATTGGAGCTGATTTGGCATTATTTCACCTTGCCTAACCTTACCAACTCAAAATTGTTGATGTTTTTGCAACAATGTGCAAACATTCTCCCATGGGGTCATGCTGATTTGAACAAGGTAGAATGATTCATTTACCCATGGGTCAATGCTGATTTGGCTAGGGGTGAATGGCCTAGGGGCAGTGTTTCTCCCATGGGACCATGCTGATTTGGCTAGGGGAATTGGCCCGCGACACTCACATTGCTTGCTTAGGGAAGGAGTGATCTATTTTTTATAGAACGGGTTTGATTTGTTTATCTAATGGGGTTTTATACCCATTAGTGGAATAAGCAATTCTATTCTAATGTTGAGTTGTACTCTAGGCTCCATAAGTGAAGAGGCTTCTTGTGATGAGCTGCCTATTTATGGGTATCTACTCAACATTAGAGTTGTATATAAATAGACAAGCATATGAGGAAACAAATTAGCAACATAGCATGTTCATTCAATATTTTCTAGTGGAGGAGAAATTAAGTTAAAGGAGAAATTTGTTTGTTAAGGTTCATATTTCATCTCACTTCATCATTTCATCCTTGCTCTTGGGGGTCGCATGTGTGAGCCATATAGCAAAGTTTTGACGCCCACATGTGTGAGGGTTGATCGAGTGTTTTTGACCAAATTTGACTGAGGTTGATTGCGACTGTTGACCGAGATATGACCACAAAGTTTGAGTGCACGTATGAATTGATCACAGAGTATGTTCACCGTAGATGCATGTGTGAGTTGACTATAGATAGTTGACCGTAGACCGTTTATCACAGGGTTGAGCTACCCACAGGCTAAAGTTTGACTAGAGTTGAATTTTGATTGGTTTGACCAGTGTTGACTTGCAATAGTTTGACCATGTTTGATTGGTATTTGAATTGTATTATTGGCATAAATTTCTAGACAAAAATTTTGATTCGTAAACCTTACTGAGAAGACAATATCTCCTCAAGAAAAGATTGCTAGGTTTTCTCCCAAGGTTGGGTTTCCCAGGGTAGAAATATTGTGCCTTTTGTGTGTTGTTGCCTTAATCCACACCTAGGTTTGTCGTGGAGAAAGTCCTTAACACCACTTGGTGTCCTTTGGGACAAGGTTCGAGTTGAGGCTATCACTCAATTTTCAACTCCTCTGTCTAGGCTTATTTCTAGCGAAGCCTGTTAGTTTTTGTAGCATTAGAGGTGTTCTAGCCTTGAAATTTTGCACAGAGGCTAGAATACATGAACTCTCCAAAACCCAAAAATCGTTTTTGGAAATTCCACCTAGAGACAACTTAATTAGATTATTAATCAGTTTTTAATTATTTCCTAATTTTAAACTTATAGGGAATATGATTAATTAATCAGAATTAATTAAGTCATGGTGTGAATGTTCTAGAAATTCACATGGATTGATTTCTAGTTAATCCTAGCCATTGATTAAGATCTAATCTTGGCTGTTGAAGTCTCAACGAAGGTTTATAAGAATAAGTCGATGGGGCTTGGAGAAAGCACTCAAGACACTTGCAAAATTCGATTTTGCTGGGAAATCAATTTCCAGAGTAGCAGCGTTTTGTTGCCGGAAGTGATAGTGAGATCGAAGCAATGAGAGAGGGGTAGAGATAGTGAGTCCGGAGGAGGCATTCCAGATTCAGAGAGTGCATTTGCAGAGAGAGGCAAAAGTGCCATAGTGAGGCAGCACAATGCCCTCTAAAGGAAATTTCGTTTTGCTGGGGAGAAGTTGAGATTCAGTGCCTGAAGCTTGGCAAAGGTTTCCAGAGGCCGGGAGAATCAATTTCCCAGACTACAGTTGGCGAGATAGCTTTAGGTGAAGCAATTCCAAGCTTAATTGACGCAAAGACTGAGTAGGGTAACTCAGAGACTGCGTAGAGGCAGTTAGGACGACTCCATTTCGAGCCGAGGTCAGTGTCAAATTCGCCTGTGGAGTGAGGAATTTCCTCACTAGATATTTTTGCTAGTTTCTTTCTGTTTGGATTGCCAGTTTGGGCATCCATAGATTGTAAACAAATTTGACTGTTGTATAATAATAAAACCCTCAGCCGCTGCATTGGTTTTCCCAAGCTGGGTCCCAAAATAACGACGTTATTTATGTGTGCACATATATTTTTTCCTGCATTTATTTTTCTTTCGGAGTTTATTTGTGTAGGTTGTAGTGTGATTGATTTAGTGTTTGCCGTAGAAAACTACAAATAAATTGTTATGTTAATTTAACAATTAGGAGAATTAATTCCTGCAATATGATTTGGGGTAGGCCGAATTTTCACATGGTATCATAACGCAGATGATCAACCAGAGAGCTCAGTAGCAGAAGAAAAGAGGAGTTTTGCTGCTCTGCGTGAATACTAATTTGAAACCCTAGAGGGTAGCGTAGTCACCTTGGCCAAGAGGTCAATTTCTTAAGGAAAAATTGATTTCTCTGAGGGATTCCAAAAGCAGCGAGAGCAACCAGTATTTTTCTTGCAGAACAGATATCCAGCTGGACCCAATAGTTTTGCGACAATTTGCTAGAGCAAAACTAGTGCCGAGAGGAAGAAGAGCACATAGTGAGGACAAATTTTCCTTCGGGAACTTCTAGTATCAGAAGTTCGATTTCCCTTGTATATCAGCAGTCGTTGTGGTCTGAGTTAGGGAGTGCGTAGAGCTGAACAACAATTGAGCAAAAGGGAAGAGGATATTTTCAACATTTTTTTATTGAGATGGAAACAACTGGGCTTCAGGACCAGGACAGGTTTTTTGGAGCCTCTAACTATGTGATCTGGAAGGCAAGGATTTCTTTCCTTCTAGATGAGTATGATCTCAAAGCTTATATCGATAACGTGGTAGCTATCCCCATAGATCCAGATCAGCGGAAGCAGTACAGGAACGAGATGGGGAAGGCAAAGAGATTAATCCTTGATGGAGTTCGGGATCATGTAGTATCACAGATAGTGGCCTTGGGAACGGGTAAATAGATGTGGGACTCTCTTTCCACGCTATACCAGGGATATTTTGAGCAGCGGAAGATGTACTTAGAAGAAAAGCTGAGATGCACCTGTATGCGGGAGGGGGAGCGATTAGATCCTTTCGTTACCAGGATTCAGAAGATCTGAGATGAGCTAGCAATTGTAGGGTCAGCACCTCAACCCATAGAGCTAGTGCGAGTAGTGTTGATTTCTGGTAGCATCGGATGTGATCTAAGTCTTAAATTTTGAAGGGAGACTTAGACACATGTATTCCAAAATACCCAGAAAGCGTTTTGGGAAATTGCAGCCGGATGGGGTTTTATTAAAATAATTAATTATTTTTAATGGAAGCCTAAGTCTAAACTTAGTGAATTAAAATAATTGAGGTGTATTAATAGAGCTTGGTGCGAATCTTCTAGAAAAAGACGAAGATCAAGTCAAGTTAATCTTAGCCCTCGATTATGTTTTAATCCGGGCCGTTGATTTCTTAACGAGAAGATTATAAGGACATCGATGGGTATTTGGAAATACACCAAGCAGATACTCAGTTGCCTAAGAAGATCAATTTTCTCATTGGTTGAAGTTCGGTAAGAAAAAATCGAATCAGAGGGAGAGTTGTAGGGGTGAGAGAGAGGGTATTAGCAAGAGTCGAGAGTGCAGGGTTAGACCAGAGGAAGCAACACAGAGGAGGGACAACATAAAGGCTGTGATGTAGGGACAGAGACCAAACAAAGGCTGCGACGCTGGGACTGCACAGAGCCTGACACAGTGAGGTTGTGGGGCCTCTCCAGGTTTAGAATTTCACTGTGGAACATGAGAAAAATTGTTTGTAAAATTTCTCACTGAAATTCCTCTTCTATTCTACTGGTTATATTTTGTACAAGAGATTTTGCTGGAAAATAATAAAGCAACACTCATTTGCTGCATTGGTTTTCCCATATTGGGTTTTTTGGTGGACGATTGTCCAAAATAACTGTGTCATTGTGATTGTACTTGTCCTAGCATTTACTTTCCGCAGAATTTTTAATTGTGAAGGATGCAGTAGAATTTATTTCGATATTTACTGTATAATATCGTATATAACTTATTTTCGAATTGATAAGTAGAAGAAATAACATCACTTATTGCAGTTGGGGTTCTATTTTAGAATTTTCACAAGTAGCACTCAGCTCTTTCTGCAAGGAGTGGTAGGTGTTTGTCCAAAGTATTTTGGGCAGAGAAACCTTGCCAAGATGGGACAAATGTCAGCAGACTTGCAACAAGAGGAGTTCGGGCAAGATATGATGAAGAGCACCATCAATGGCAGTAGCAACAACAATGGATCGAAGGAGAGTTAGAAGAAGAGGAGAATGTGGCCCTCGCATCGAAGGGTCCCAGTCAGGGACAGTGGGAGCCTAGGAAGAAGGACCTGTGGAAGGTGAAGTGCTTCAGGTGTGGCGAGCTAGGCCACTACAGTTCCCAGTGTCCTCTCAGAAAGAAGGACAAGGAGGAGAAGCAGGACTAATAGACAACTTCAACATAGATTGATTGGCTGTCCTTCAGACTCGAGGAAGATTTTGCAATGATTGCAGACATCACTCCAGGAGTGAGGTGGGGTGACTTGGTTTTGTAGTCCGAGAGTGCTACAGTTGGGCAGGATTCTTGAGGAGGTCCACCTCTTGAATCAATACCTAGCTACGGGGGCCCACAGAATGCAGTAGCAAGATGGACCAGTGGCAATTGGTGCAGTCAGATGCTAGAGTGACAGTTGCAGTGGCTAGTAGCAATCAGATTCTAGGGAGCGCAGTGCAAAGTCAGTAGAAACACAAAGCCTTCAGTGACAGCGTAGAGGCTCGTAGCAGTCAACACTCGGGTGACAAATGCATCATATTGAACATAGTTGGTCCAGTATCTTAGATATTTCTTAGTTGTTGATGTTGCAGTTTCTACGGCAACAAATGAGAGGGAGTTTGAGTGGCAGTGACAACAAAGTTGAAGTTTAGATGCAGTGTTGGAAGCAGTTCAACAGGGTCAACAGCAACACAAATGTAGCTCATATCAGAGTTTCATAGTGATTTGTGGGCAACAGTAGCCAGACAGCAACAACGTGGCAGGTGATGATGTAGAAGCACAATATTGCTACAAGAGGTGCAACATTACTAGAAAACTTTTCTTGCTAAGAGGGAGTGTTAGTTTTTGTAGCATCAAATGTGTTCTAGCCTTGAAATTTTGTGGAGAGGCTAGAATACATGAAATTTCCAAAATCGAGAAATCCTTACTGGAAATTCCACCTAGAGATGACTTAATTAGATTATGAGTGTTAGTTTTTGTAGCATCAAATGTGTTCTAGCCTTGAAATTTTGTGGAGAGGCTAGAATACATGAAATTCCAAAACCGAGAAATCGTTTCTAGAAATTCCACCTAGAGATGACTTAATTAGATTATTAGTCAGTTTTTAATTAGTTCCTAAGTCTAAACTTAGGGATTATGATTAATTAATCAGAATTAATTAAGTCATGGTGTGAATGTTCTAGAAAGTTACATGGATATATTTCTAGTTAATCCTAACCGTTGATTAAGATCTAACCTTGGCCGTTGAAGTCTCAACAAAGGATTATAAGATGAAGTCGATGGGGCTTGGAGAAATAACTCGAGGCACTTGCATAATTCAATTTTGTTGGGAAATCGATTTCCAGAGTAGCATTGTTTTGTTGCTGGAAGTGATTCTGTGAGATTGAAGCAGTGAAAGAGGGGTAGAGATAGTGAGTTCGGAGGAGGCATTCTAGATTCAGAGAGTGCATTTACAGAGAGAGGCAGAAGTGCCACAAGGAGGCAACAAAATGCCATCTATAAGAAATTTCGTTTTGCTGGGGAGAAGTCGAGATTTAGTGCCAGAAGCTGGGTAGAGGTTCAGAGGCCGGGAGAATCAGTTTCCTAGACAACAGCTGACGAGATAGCCTGAGGTGATGCAATTTCTAGCTGAAGTAATGCAGAGACTACGTAGGGTGATAGAAAGACTGTGCATAGGCATTTAGGATGACTCCATTTCGAGCTGAGGTCAGTGTCAGATTCGCTTGTGGTGTCAGGGATTTCCTCACTAGATATTTTTGCCAATTTCTCTATGTTTGGATTTCCAGTTTGGGCATCCATAGATTGTACTCAAATTTCATTACTGCATAATAATAAAACCCTCAGCTGTTGCACCGGTTTTCCCAAGTTGAGTTTTTTTAGGGACATTGGTCCAAAAATAATGGTGTTATTTGTGTGTGTGCATACATTTCTTCTTGTGTTTATTTTTCTTGTGCAGTTTATTTGTGTAGGTTGCAGTGTGATTGATACATTGTTTGCTATAGAAAACTGCACATAAATTATTAATTTAATTTAACAATAGGAGAATTATTTCCAGTTGCTGCAATAAGATTTAGGGTAAGCCAAAATTTCAGAAAGCCAAGGGGGGTGGACCCTAAAAATGTCGAAGGTTCAGCTAGCTCAAAGCTAACAAGTTAGTTTTCTCGGAGTTAATACATCAAATATATAACACCAATTGCATTTACAGGCTTAATGAGCACATGCATCCATAATTATAGCAAGCCAAGATTAGTGCCTAAGTATAACTGCTTGCTAAGGATATTCCGAGTGAATATATAAATTTGCAAAACAAATTGGAAAGAAAACAAAATGCCACGAGATGGATGTAAAAGTAATGTTGGCAAGTCACAACTTTAGCAAGTTCAACAAATGAAACAAGTACTTGAACATCAAATATATGCTTATTAACTTGGAAAAATGCTTATGTTCAATGTAATATTTGAAAGTAAATAAGATCTATCCAAGATAAGAGACCAATCCCAAATCTAAGCACACAAAACACATTAAAATAATGATGGTGCTTTGTAGTCTACTTGCTTTTTAATGTGATGAGATTTATCTTGGTTTATTTTAAATTACCTAAACTCTAAAGCAAGTTTCAAAGAACTCCATTTCCCCAGACCGCACCTTTGCTTGGGCCTTGATCTTAGAGTGAGGAGTCAATAGGGGGATTGGAGGGTCCCTATTGTTTACTTCAACCAAGTTATGTTGGAGGTAGATTTGTTAGTGCCAAATTGCTATGAAGGAGAAGCTTAATTAAAAATAAATGACAATTGAAAATACTAACTAATGAAATTGTAGCAATTAAACTAAATGGGATTGCAAAAATGATGTAAAAACAAGTTAATCCACTATCTCAAAGAAAGAAAGCAATTGCAATAAAGAGATGAATGAGACAAATAGATTTAGCAAGTGAAGTTAAGAAAGACCATTCATCACATTATATTTGCATAACATGTAAAATGAGAAGAAAAAGTTAGGGAAATTAGAGATGCATGAAAATCAAAGAAACAATAGAGACACTCAAACAATAATACAATGGACACTTTTAGGTCCCTATATTACTAGTATAGTCCCTTATTGTTGTTAGTGTAATCCCCTTATTGCTATTATTGTACCCTTGTAACCCCCATATTGTTATTATTGTTCCTTTAAATTATTATTGTTAGGTTGGCTAGGATTACATTATGGCCCCCATGGACTCCTATATATAGAAAGGAGGTTTTGTAATTTGAATCATCCAAGAATTGTTGATTCATGTAATGTATTGGAGGTTGCCCCCTCGAAGTGGCTTATTTCTAAGGCGTTTATATCTCTTTTCTTCTCTTTTTGGAGCTGGTTTCACAACATTTGGTATCAAAGCTTTGAGATTCTAGGGTTTCGCTGCTCCAAACAGGTCATCGTGGCATTTTCGCTATAATTTTTTTTCTACGAAGGTTCTGAATCTGAAATTTTTAGAGTGCGAAGCCAAAATCCTGAGGAACATCATCGCAAAATTTCAGAGCTTGGTTCACAATATTTTCAGAGATATGATCTATGCAAGTTAGGTCATTTTGCAGGCTCCTGAATTTAACCTAAACAGGTCATCGTGGTATTTTCGTAATAGCTTTGCTTCTACGAAGGTTCAGACGCTGAAATTTTTAGAGTGCGAAGCCGCAATCCCGAGGAACATCGTCGCAAAATTTCAGATATTGGTTCGCAATATTTTCAGAGATATGATCTGTGGAAGTTAGGGCTTTTTGAGGCTTTTGAATTTCATCTCAAAGAGGTGATCGTGGGAAAATCTTCATAGCTCTCTCTCTGAGCATCGGATTGGAATGCTGTAAAAAGCGGCCACAAGTGCACGGACTGTAGTTTTTGGTCCATCAATTTCAGAGCCAAAGGAGGAAACAGTGACACGTGGTAAGTCATACAAGTTCGCTCTACTGAACTAGTTCAAAATTGGGTTATTGTGGGAGATTGGACATAACTTTGTCTTGAAGAATCCAAATAAGATCAGACCTATGGAATTTGAAAGAAGCTTCAGAGGGCTACTAAAGGGATAAATTTTAGATGTTTAGGGTCCGCAATTATAGAGATAATTCAATTTCAATATCGAGCTCCTCAAAAGCAAGTAAAAGGTGTGTATTTTTTTTCGGAATTGCATAAGTCTTGTTTGAAGAATCAAGTTGAATTGATTACAAGGACATATTGTAGAACATATATCAGTATTGGATTCTAAAATGGCCCCTAAAAGGAATTCAACACCCATTAAGCCTTTATAAAGCTCTACTATGACTCATGAAGACGAAGAATGGCAACATGACATATCAAAATTACAAGAGCAAGTGCAACAAATTTCACTCTCGCAAAGAGCAACAAAAAATGATATGGAAGTTTTGAAGAAAGGCGTGGAAACTAAGATGGATGGTTTGAAGAAAGGCGTGGAATCTAAGATGGATGGTTTGAAGAATGGCATGGAATCTAAGATAGATGGCATGGAAGTTGGCATGGAATCTAAGATGGATGACATGGAAGCTAAGATCGATGAGAAAATGGAAAACATGAAGAATGATCTAAAAGTAGACATGGAAGGTTTGACAAAGTTGATATAAGAAATGTTTCCTAATGGCGAAAAAATAGTAGAGGAAACTCATGATGAGAACAAAATAAATGTTAATCGTGATTTCATAAAATCTAATGTTGGCGGGAAGAACCACCATATTCCAAAAATGGATATGAGGAAGTTTGATGGAAAGGATCCTGTAACATGGATACTACAGATGGAGCAATATTTTGATCTCCATAACGTGCAAAACACACAAAAGGTACGCGTTGCAACTTTACATTTAGAACAAAATACATTTGTATGGTATCGATGGCTTTGCTCCCGTAAAAAAATTGTCACTTGGTCAATTTTTACGGAGGAAATGATAGTGCATTATGAGGATACAAAGAGCAACACCTTCTTTAGCCAATTGATAAATCTCAAACAAAAGGGTTTAGTGGGGGAGCACATTGAGGACTTCCAAAAATTGAATATAAGGGTAACTGATATTCCAGAGGAACACATGATTGATCTCTTCATGGGTACTTTAAAGGATAACATCCAACATGAAGTTCGCATTTTGGAACCTGATTCATTGGAGAAGGCATTCAGGTTGGCAAGAAAAATTGAATGTAAAATTATGGCGACAAGGAAGCCTACCACTCACTTCTATAAAGAGGGAAGTGTTGCTGCTCCTAGATTTCCACAACCTACAAGGTTGACACCACAAAAATTGGAAGAAAAAAGAGCAAAAGGTCTTTGCTACAGTTGTGATAGAAAATACACTAAAGGTCATAAGTGTGCTGAGAAGAAATTATTTTACATAGATTGTGAAGAGGAAGAAGAAAATGAACAAGAAGAGGATATACACCGGGAACCAACCCTAGAAGAGGAAGAAATGAATCCGACCATATCGTGTAATGCACTGGCAGGAATTACCACTCCTCAAACTCTCAAGATACAAGGACAAATCAAGAAGAAAAAGGTAATGGTGTTGATTGATTCAGGTAGCACCCATAATTTTATTCATTGTAAGGTAGCCAAGGAATTAAATTGTTTCCTATACCCAGCACCAGAATGTCAAGTGATGGTTGCAAATGGAGGAACTATAAATTGCTCTGGAAAATGCCATAATATCAAGCTAACCATTGGGGAATATGTATTGACTAGTCCAATGCTTGCCATTCCTATGGGAGGTGCTGATGTTGTACTAGGAGTACAATGGTTACAATCTTTGGGGACGGTAGCTTTTAATTTTCAAGAACTTTTCTTGAAATTTTTTTCAGAAGGAAAGGAAGTCGAATTACGGGGTATTGCGGGAAAGCCAGGAAGGATAATAAGCTCTAATGTCATGACAAAGCTTCTAAAGAAAGAACAACGAGGCGTAATTGCACAATTATGCTCACTAAAAGTTCCAACATCAAAATCATCTATTTCTGCAGATCTCCAACAAGTCTTGGACAATCATTCCAAGGTGTTTGAAACTCCCAAAGGACTCTCACCTATTCGTGATCATGATCATGTTATTCATTTGATTCCAGGAAGTGTTCCTCCAAACATCAGGCCTTATAGATATCCTTACTTCCAAAAGAGCGAAATTGAACGTATGATTGCAGAAATGTTAGAGGCGGGTATAATTCAACCCAGTAAAAGTTCTTTCTCTGCTCCTGTAGTATTGGTACACAAGAAGGATGGATCATGGCGAATGTGTCCGGATTATAGGGAGCTCAATAAGCTCACCATTAAAGATAAATTTCCCATTCCTGTGGTTGATGAATTATTGGATGAATTACATGGAGCAATTTATTTTACCAAATTGGATCTTCGTTCAGGGTATCATCAAATTAGAATGAAGACTGAAGATATTCCGAAAACAACATTTCGAGCTCATGAGGGTCATTATGAATTTTTGGTCATACCTTTTGGCTTTACCAATGCACCTTCTACATTTCAAGGGTTGATGAATTCCATTTTCAAACCCTTCCTTAGAAAATTTGTGTTAGTATTTTTTGATGATATACTAATCTACAACAGGGCTTGGAAGGATCATGTTCAACATGTTGACAGGGTGCTCAAACTATTGCAGGAGAAACAATTATATGCAAAAACTTCCAAATGTTTGTTTGGAGTACAAGAGGTGGAATATCTGGGTCATATTGTGTCTCACGAGGGTGTTAAGGTAGACCCTAACAAAATTAAAGCCATTAAGGAATGGAAAGTCCCCACAACCATAAAGTAGTTGCGAGGATTTCTCGGGTTAACAGGGTATTATCGAAAGTTTGTTAAGAATTATGGGAGAGTAGCAGCACTTCTAACAACATTATTGAAGAAAGATGCATTTTCATGGACTCCTGAAGCAACTAAGGCCTTTGAACATCTTAAAGAGGCAATGTACCTAGCACTAGTCTTAGCTACACTAGACTTCACAAAAACATTTATTGTGGAATGTGATGCCTCAGGAAATGGAATTGGTGCTGTTTTAATGCAAGAAGGAAGACCCATTGCTTTTGAAAGTCGTCCAATTAAAGGAAAGTATTTACAGAAACCTATTTATGAGAAGGAAATGTTAGCAATATTGCATGCACTAAAGAAATGGAGAACTTACCTAATGGGAAGACACTTCAAGGTAAAAATTGATCATGATAGTCTTAAACACTTCTTGGAACAAAGACTATCTTCAGAAGAGCAGCAAAAATGGGTCAAAAAGATGTTGGGTTATGACTTTGAAATAATCTACAAAAAAGGAAAGCTTAATGTTGTTGCAGATGCACTCTCAAGAAAGAATGAAGAGGTGGAAGCATTGCTTTGTGCCATTTTTATTATCCAACCAGATTGGATAACCGAAGCAAGAGATGAATGGAAGAAGGACAAAGATGTATGGACACTCATTCAAAAGTTGCAGCAAGATCCTAGTACATCTGATACATTTAGTTGGAAAAATGTTTCCTTATGGTACAAAGATCGCTTATATCTTTGTAAGAATTCTCAACTAAAACAAAAGATTCTTCTGGAATTGCACACTTCTCCTTTAGGAGGACACTCAGGATTTTTAAAAACTTACCACAGGGTGAAGAAAGAATTTTTTTGGGATGGCCTTAAATCTGATATTCAAAAGTTTGTGTCGGAATGTTTGGTTTGCCAGCAGAATAAAGTGGAAACAATTAAGACCCCGGGACTTCTACAACCTTTATCCATTCCAAGTCAACGTTGGGAGGAGATTTCAATGGATTTTATCACAGGTTTACCTAAGTCCGAAGGAAAGAGTGTCATCATGGTGTTAGTTGATAGACTTACCAAGTATGCACACTTTTGTGCATTATCTCATCCATTTAAAGCAGGTACAGTTGCTACTACATTTATGGACATAATTCAAAAGCTACATGGAAGCCCAAGGGTTATTGTGAGCGACAGAGATCCCATTTTTACTGGAAATTTTTGGACGAAGTTATTTTCTTGTTTGGGTACTCAATTAGCTCATAGCTCATCTTATCATCCTCAATCGGATGGTCAAACTGAGATAGTAAATAAATGTTTGGAAGGATATCTTCGTTGTTTTGTATCTGATAAACAAACACAATGGGTCAAGTGGTTACCTCTCGCTGAATGGTGGTATAACACTTCCTTCATACTGCAGCAAAAATGACCCCATTTATGGCACTTTATGGATATCATCCACCATCGATCACATCATCTTTAAGGGAAAATTTGAAGGTTCAAGCAGTGGAAGATCACATCGAGCATCAGCAAGAAGTTCTCCAACTCTTAAAGGACAACTTGAATTTGGCACAAAATCGAATGAAACAACAGGCAGATCAACATCGCAGTGAGAGAAGTTTTGATGTAGGAGATTGGGTATTTTTACGGCTACAACCATACGAACAAATGTCCCTCAAGCAAGCTAAGAAGGATAATAAATTATCGCCAAAGTACTATGGTCCTTACAAGGTGTTGCAAAAGATTGGTACTATGGCATACAAATTGGAGCTTCCTGCTTCTTCACGAGTGCATCCAATTTTCCATGTTTCATACTTAAAGAAGGTTATAGGTGAAAATCTTCCAGTTCAAACATTATTGCCAGAACTTGATGAGGAAGGAAAAATCATATTGGAACCTGAAGCGGTCACGGAAACAAGAACTCGACAGCTACGGAATCGATCAATTTCAGAGTATCTCGTCAAGTGGAAGAACTTACCCACTGAAGATTCTACATGTGAGTATGAGAATGTTATACAAAAGCACCCAGAGCAACTCAAGCGTTGAGGACAACACTTTTTTGAAGGAGAGGGGCATGTTAGGTCTGTATATTACTATCATAGTCCCTTATTGTTGTTAGTGTAACCCCCTTATTGTTATTATTGTACCCTTGTAACCCCCATATTGTTATTATTGTGCCTGTAAATTATTATTGTTAGGTCGGCTAGGATTACATTGTGGCCCCACTAGGATTACATTGTAGCCCCAGGGACTCCTATATATAGAAAGGAGGTTTTGTAATTTGAATCAACCAAGAATTGTTCATTCATGTAATGTATTGGAGGTTGCCCCCTCGAAGTGGCTTATTTCTAAAGCAAGTTTCAAAGAACTCCATTTCCCCAGACCGCGACTTTGCTTGGGCCTTGATCTTAGAGTGAGGAGTCAATAGGGGATTGGAGGGTCCCTATTGTTTACTTCAACCAATTTATGTTGGAGGTAGATTTGTTACTGCCAAATTGTTATGAAGGAGAAGCTTAATTAAAATTAAATGACAATTGAAAACACTAACTAATGAAATTATAGCAATTAAACTAAATGGGATTGCAAAATGATCCACTATATCAAAGAAAGAAAGCAATTGGAATAAAGAGATGAATGTGACAAATAGATTTAGCAAGTGAAGTTAAGAAAGGCCATTCATCACATTATATTTGCATAACATGTAAAATAAGAAGAAAAATTTAGGGAAATTAGAGATGCATGAAAAACAAAGAAACAATAGAGCCACTCAAACAATAACACAATGGACACCTTCCCCAATTGGGGAAAAATGGGATGCCAAAGGGAAGAAATCCCCAATCTCCCAAATCAAAATTTACTTTTATCAGAATCCCTCTCATAAAATGAGGGATGAGGAATGGAATCGGAGAGAGGTTTACAATGGAATCTTTTGAGAGGGAAAAATGCCTTCTCCAAATGCTTATTGAGTTGGAATGAGAAAGTTACAAATAACCACCTCTTTTAAGAGGAATCAAACAAATTAAAGAACCAAATGCAACGAGGAATAAAGGTACAAAGACATTCCTGGATGAACCCAAGAGGTAAATTTCTCAACCAAAATTACAATGAATCTCTTGAAGATGGCTACAAATCTTGGAGTTTCATGGGTAGCCTTTAAGGTTTTTGTGGAGGTGTTTAGGTGCAGAACAAATAAGCTTCTAACGTT
The DNA here is from genome assembly GCA_034641835.2 of Pinus albicaulis. Taxonomy (NCBI): domain Eukaryota; kingdom Viridiplantae; phylum Streptophyta; class Pinopsida; order Pinales; family Pinaceae; genus Pinus; species Pinus albicaulis. The sequence continues at coordinate 41,263,889 of CM076581.1, read as the reverse complement.
TCTTTCCTTCTTTGACTCTTATCCTGAAGCATCAAAGAAAAGAAGGATTCCGAGTCTGTCTGGAACTACATCGAAATTATTGCCAAGAAGAAATTAAAAGTCTGCTCAAAGGTAGCTAAACAAAAAATTCTGTCAGAAGGGACTATATGTCTGCTCAAAGGGGCCGCAAAAGATCAGTCCTAGGGACTGTCAAAAGTGTCCTTTTTTGCTACCCAAATTTCAGTCTTGAAGATGTTTGTTCTTTTTGCTCAAAGAGTCTAGAAAAAATCAGATTTCAAAAAATCATAAAGCAGCCCCAAATCCCTGCCAACTGACAACAAAGCATTAGTCTATATGTTAGCTAGCGAAAACACCAAAATCCATCATTAAATAAAGTATCAAACCTAAATAGAGCAAGCAGACTTAGGTAGATAAGCATTATTTCAAATTTTTTGTTCAAAGGGCACAAGCAAGCTTGTTTCTCTTAGAGTAAAATTGACCACTGTTGGGATAATGGTCTAGTCTTGAACGTAATGCTTTGATATTCAAATGATAAACCCAAAAAGTAACCAAGAAGTAATTTGAGATTTATAGGATGGAGAGAGACAACTCTTGAGAGGTTCAAAGTCCTCTTTGGTTGATCTTCTGGAAAACTTGGATGGCCCTTCATCAAATTTGGATTGAGGTTCCTTGGTCTTCTTGGAAATGGATGGTTTAGTCGAAAAGTTCACCACCTTCAAGTATGCAAGGCATCCTGTAACACTAAAATCACAACTCTTGCAAAACAAGTGATTAGTGAACCCTTGAGACTATGCTCATATGATGGCAAGGATTGGCTTATTGTTCAGCCAAGAACACATAATCCTAAGCCAAGCCTAGGATATGAGCAAATTTCAAAGAGGATATCCAAATAATTGGATTCCTCTCCCGTAGGTAGCAGCGCCCCTATGGCTAGACTACCAAAAGAAATAGTTTGCAATCAAATAAATAAATCATGAACACAAGTGCATATCAACCATTGGAAACAAAACAAATGTTACCTCCCAAGGCTAAATATGAATACACAACCCAAGTGAATAGACCTCCAAAGTTTTGATATTTTTAATCACCTAATGAGAGTACTAATGTGAGAGTTTTTCCAAGCACTATGCTTCCAACCATGGGCAAATGAGAGCTCCAATGGTTGCTTTATACAACAATGGGAGAAGATCCCAATACAAGATAGAGAAAGCAAGTGTCATGCTGTCTCTACTCTTGTTACTCATCTTCGGTCTGATACCATGTGAAAATTTCAACCCTAAAAAATACTTCTGCAGTGATAGATTTATTTCTCCTACTTATTATTTCCAATAAGTTTACAGAGTTCTTCTAGTAAATTTTGAAATAAATACTACTATAGCGTTCACTCAAGTATATGTAGAGAATAGAACAGTATGAAATACAAGCATAAGAATCAATCACATAGACAATTATTTTTGGACAATTTTCCCTGGAAAAACCCAATGCGGGAAAACCGGTGCAACAAATGAGGGTTTATATATTATTCTTCAGCAATGAAATTCTTTACAAGGAAAAGACTGGCAAAATTCTTTATAAAACACCTGAGATAAATTCTCAGGAACCCTTTGGAGAATTTTTGACACCTAGGAGACTCATAGCTTCCCTGTGCGTCCCTCTGCGTAGTGCCTGCATGAGACTGCGTCACTCTGCATGAGCTCTCTGCACTGCCTTGTTCGGCCTTCGGCTTCCTTTCCTCGACCCTTGTCACTGTTGACTCCCTCTGCTTCCTCTGCCCTGCAACTCTCCCTCTGAAATCAAATTCTAATGTCTAGGGGTGACCATGCTGATTTGGCAAGGGGTGAATGCCTAGAGGCAACCTTTCTCCCACAGTGCCATGCTGATTTGGCAAGGGGTGAATGGCCTTGAGGCAACCTTTCTCCCATAGGGCCATGTTGATTTGGCTAGGGGAGATTGGTCCATGATGCTCACATTGCTTTCTTTAAGATGGAGTGATCTATTGTTTACATAGCGGCTTTGATTTGTTTATCTAATGTAATTTTTTTTACCCATTAATGTAATAAACAATTCTAGTCTAATGTTGAGTTGTAATGTAGGCTCCATAGGTGAAGGGGTATCTTGTGATGAGGTGCCTCTTTATGGGTCTCCACTAAACATTAGAGATCTACATAAATAGATATGCATGTGGGGAGACAATTATCAACATAGAAAGCTCATTTAATACTTTCTAGTGGAGGAATTATTAAGCTAAAGGAGAAATCTCTTTGTTAAGTTCAACTTTAATCCCTCTTCATCATTTCATCCTCGCTCTTGGAGGGCGCACATGTGATCCGTACAAATGCGTTTTGACCAGCTTTGATCACTGCACGTGTGAGGGTTGACTGAGCATTTTTAACCAAGTTTTACTGAGGTTGATTGCTGATGTTTGACCGAGATTTGACTATAGAGTTTGATCACATGTGTGAGTTAATCGTAGACCATTGATCTAGGGCTGAGTTTGACAAGAGTTGTATTTTTGTTGGTTTGACCAATGTTGAATTGCAACAATTTGATTGGTATTTGACTTGTATTATTGGTACAAATTTCTACACAAAATTTCTGATTTATATTGGTGAAAAGACAATTTCTCCTCCAGAAAAGATTGCTTGGTTTTCTCTCAGGGTTGGGTTTCCCAAGGTAAAAATATGTTGTCTATTGTGCATGGCTATCTTTCAATTATCTTATTGTTTCGTTGCATTAGCTGTTGAGATTTTTAGTGTGTAATTATTCAATGATATTAGTGGCATGAAAAATACTGTTTGAAAATCATTAGAAAGTAATTATCAGAGTAGAAAATTGTATTCTACTGCACATGCTATAGAATTTCATAAAAAATCTAACATATTTCTTGGTGAAATGTGCTTCCTTAGGGTTGACAATCCTGACAATCCTCAGTGACTACCCACCTTCACCTTGCTCGATTCTGTCAATCCCATCAAGTTCTTTAGCCATTGTATCTTCATCTTCTGTTAGCATAGAATGCTGATTCTTCTTCATCGTAGCAGCTTTAAAAATCTGTCCACCAATTCTTTCTTGGCTCATCAGACAAGCCAAATTTTCTCTGTTATCAGCAGTGGAAAATTCCTGCATAGGAGACATGGCTGTCTCATCTTCCCTCAGCAACAGTTTTTCTTCTCCGAAGACAATTTCAGAGGATGAATTGTCTTCTGCATCTCCTGTACACATAAGCAAATTGTCAATTTTAAAACCATGAGACCCAATGGTCTCAATTGATGACCCAGTCACCAATTTTTCCTTCAGCAGTTCCAAGTCTCTATCAAGACTCGGGAATTATTTATTACCCTCTTCCTCAGCTGCCAGAGATATCTCCACCGCTCCGATCACCATATTAAAATGATGATCCTTCACTATGTTTCCAGCCAACAAAGTTCCTCTTTCATTCAATCCTCTGACATATTTCATTCGCTGTTCTTCTTTCCCTGTATGATCAATACAGGAATCATCAGTATTAAAATTCCAAGGCCTCAATACCTTCTTCTTCTCTGACAACACATCAATATGTTGTTCAGAACTCATCTCCAAATTCTTTGTCAGCACATCAGTATGCTGATTCGCTTTACTCATGAGACTGTCAACTAGCCTCTTTTTCTCATTTGCTTCATGAATGTTCTTCTGCTGTGATTCATCAAAATGAACTCCTTCATTTTGCTGAATCATTTTCTTCTTATCTTCTGTTTGCTGATTGTCATTCATGACAATTTTCTGCCCTGCTTCTCTAGCAACTTATCTTGTGCATAGGTTCTCTGCTTCTACAATTCTCTTCTCTGAGAATCCAACCTTCTATACACTTCAACAACTTCAATAGGAGTAGATTTCGGGAACCTTACACAGCCTTTTATGCCTCTGCTCGTCCTTGACCAATCATCTGCTGGTCCTTCTTTCTCAGCCTCAACATTCCGTTGAATATCTTCATTTGACTCTTCTTTCTTCATCTCCCCCTGAGATCTCACTATCTCAGCATTGATCTGAACAGATTTCAGATTCAATGACTCCTCCTCAACAGCAAACTCTGAAGCTTGTTCATCTTTCGGTGGTGTACCTGCAAAAACACACAACTTTTTAGTTTTCAAATCACAAGACCTTTCAGTCTTGGCTGCTTCCTCAAGCACTTCTTCTTGAACAGGTTTGCACATGGAATCTTCAATTTCCATCTTTGACTCAAGAACCTTGAGTTCTTCCTCCTCTGTGGAGTCTGTCATCACTTCACATTTGTCAGACTCAAAAACACAAGCCCTTACATCATCTGGACTTGTCCAATAACTCAGGAAATACTCAATGACTTCCTCTTTAGCAAGACAAGCTTCTTGCTGCCTCAAGTCTTCATCATGTCTCACAAGATCTCTTGCAGATCTCCACTCGTCATCTGTGCTCTGTTCTGCTTCACAAGCAGAAATTTCTTCTTTCAACTCAGCTGCTCTGAGTTCTTCTTTCAATAAGGCAATATTCTTTACCCAACCTCAACTGAAATTTCTTCTTTCAACTCAGCTGCTCTGAGTTCTTCTCTCAATAAGGCAATATTCTTTACCCAACCTCAACTGTAATGGTTGCCAATTCACTCTCTTTTTCATGAGCCAACCAACTCTCTGACTTTCTTCTATCATCCTCTCCAGTTTATAAAAATGTTCTGTAATCTCAGCTATCTCTTCCCACCATTCTTCATCAATGGATTTCTCCTTCATGCCATTTGCTTTGGCATCTTCTTTCTTTCTTCTGTTGTGGCCTCTTTCAGAACCTCTGCAATCTCTGCTGTGGCTATCGGGAGCCATTTTCTCCTACAAGCTGCACTAAGCCTCTACAACAACAAGTTCTCTTGTTGCAACTTACCTCACCAATTCCTTCCCCCGGATCCGGCTTTTGGTAAGTACTGGTCCCCTGTCTGCTGGAACCTTCTGAGCACTCTCTTCTGCTCTTCCTAGGCTTCACTCTGCAACTTTTCTCAAGAACACCTCTGCTCTCTTTTCATCCAACCTCTATTGGGAATTCTTCCAGGTTCTGCCACACTTCTTCTTCACTCAGAGTCCCTTGCTTGACTCTTCTATCACTGCTCTCAAAGCTGTGATCTGCTTCTGCTGAGATGTCTTCAATTGTTTGCACTCTGACTTCTGCAAACAATCCTTCAACCAGAGTTAAACACTGCTCACCTTCTCTTGAAAACACTGCAATTGTCCTCTTTATGCAGCCTCTAGCTGAATATCAGGCTCACTGCCTTCACTATCAAATTCTGTCTTTATCTTCCTGCAACCACAATTTTGCAATTACGAACTCAAATCAGATTTAAAATCATTTACCTGCAAGATCTCTGCATGATCTTGTCTTCCACTCACTCTGCAAATCCTGTTTACTGTAACTCTGTGTATCTTTGCTGCCTATCAGTTCTTAGAAGCTGATCTTCCTTCTTCAAATCTGCAGTTTTCAAAACACTCGTCCTCCAATTGGACTCTGTGATTCTGCAATCACCTTCACTGTATCCTTGTAGGCTGAAATCTCTATTAGTTTTCAAGAGTCTGGTTTCTTCTCATATACACATTCACCAAACTTGGACTTTTTCAAAAAGAGCTATTCCAACTCTGATACCACTTTGGTGTCGGGTAAAACCCACAGTTCCGGTTTTCTCAAATTTCATCCTCGATTAGTTTACAAGCTGTATTCCCTTTTTGTGCCCAACCAAAATCCACAACCTGGACAATTTAATATTCTAGTTCTGTCTATTCATTCAATAAGGAAGCCTTCTTAATTCTTCTTTTTGATTCATTTATCAAATTCCTAGAATTTGATTAATGAATACATCGACAGTCTTCATATAAACTGAGATAAAAGGAAAATATCCTGATGCACTTCTATCATATGTGAACCCCCTTCCGTTGGTTATTAAATCCAATGTATTAATCCAGACCTATTACTTAACTCTTATAACAATGGTTCTACGACTTAAACATACACACAGTGCTCATAACACTTAATCATAGGTTTATAACATTACTCGACGGGATTTAATGTATTGTAGGCACGACCCACATATTGCTTTGTCAAATGAGAGGGTTTCAACACAATCAAACGATCCCCTATCACAGAACCTTTCACGCATTAACTTAAACACTTGAACTCGTTAAACTTTCAGCATAACACCAATCAGTGCATCGCGGTTTGGGTCCACCCCAAGTCTTCGATCGTCGATTGTAAATTAACCATCAACCAATACAAAAGTCGACAGACATTCAGGCCCGTCGGTCCCAAAATTTCGAGAACATACCTTGGTTAAACGTCGAGCGGATCCAACGATCCATATGGCATCGCTCCCCAAATGTAAATCGGACGATCACTGGGCATTTTCGCACTTTTTTAATGCTCGAGCGTTTACGCTCAAAATTTACGCGAAATTCGCTGTTTTGCAAATCTGCCCAGGGGCACGTGGCGCTTACCTTGTGATATCGCATTATTTTTTTGAATACAACTTACCACGAATTAACTTGCGCGAAAACCACCATTCCTCCAAAATTGTTTTGCACTGTTCGACATGGTTCCATGGTTCTTTCCCTCAGGGTTTTGTCGTGCTCTGTTATGTGCAACTTCGCCTCTTTAGTTACGATCCTTATCTAGGAGTTCCGCTCCTCGCCAATTGATCCTGCCCTCTGTGGTCCCGTTACACAAAAGCCCAACATAACACGGATCTCCTTACGCTGGTTTGTGGATGGTGTGGTTGAAATCGAATTTCCTTTTATTCCAATCGTTGGCCAACTGAATCCAACGATTATTTCTTATTTCAACGATTCATATGGATTTAACCCTCTGCTTTCACTTCTCTTGATTCCGCTTCGCCTACTCTAGGATTCGAACAGTACCTCTGTTCCTTGCTGTCTCGTTGGTCTCACGCACCATCAATTTGTTCATCCAATCACACAACGTCCGCTCAAATCCCTTTTCACAGAGGTTTTCGCTGCTCACAACCCTGGATAACTAACTTATACTTTCATAATTGTTTCAAGCAGTTAACACATGCAAATTTCAATCAACTAATAATACAGAGTTCATGTTTACTCCAAAGACTCGGACATTCTCGATACAGATTCGATCAAGACTACGTTAAATTTCACACAGGGCTTACAACCAATTTCCTCAGTGACACACTGGACTCATTACACAGAGTTTACATCAATTGCCCACAGAGCTTAAATATTCCTTATCTAAGTTCGACCAAGAACACATGTTATGTACACATAGCTTATAACCAATTTCTTTAGCAATATATATGTTTGTAATCAATTTCGAAAGTAATTACTTACAACTTCACATTAGGCCAGATCTTCAATTCAATGGCCTTCCACTACTCTGTCCTGAACAGATCCCTCGCTCTCTAATTCTGACCCCTACTCTATCTTTCATGCGTTCATTTATACAAAATGAGGACCTGAATTGATTCAGGTTCCTCTATAGCTCGACAAAGGCTCTTTAACTTCCTAAATTCTAATTTTAGACTCAAACCCTAAATAACTGAACTGACCCTTCATCTTCCTAACTTAATCAACTCCTCCTAATTTATTTAAAATACCAATATTTACATGAGGATTTAAAACCATAATACCCCCTTAGGTCTTATAAAAGTGTAAAGTATTTCGAGAGCCTAATGCCCCTGCATCAGGGCAGGTATCAGATTTCCCCAAGCTTGGGTTGCGTGCCATGCAACATACCCTTATTCACTCCATAGCTCGAGGAGGGACCTTAGACCTATCTTATATGAAGCAATACTGGGAAGAGCAGAGAATGCCATTGGAATGAATTGGAGGTTGAGCATTGATTCAATAGTTTTTTTAGTCAAATAAGTTTATCAGTAAAATATTCAAAACCTACTTGAGCTCTGGACGACTCCTCGCTCCTACTTTTGAAGCGTGCTGTGGATGAAAGCGCTTAGGGAATTATCCCGAGAGTGTGCTGCTGAATTGCTTCTCTTTGGGGGCAATTTTTTGGAGCGTGATCCCGCATATTCTTTTTTGCTCCCTAGCTTTTCTTCACAAAAAAATTTCGCAAAGACATTCCAAATGAAAATTCTTTTTTCAAAGAAACAAATATTTCTAAGTGGGGCAGCCTAATATTCAGGTCTATGGCTCTAGTATTGATATGCAATTCATGGTAATGTTTTTAAAGTAAAAGTGACATTCTCCTTTATCTTTCATTTTCATCCTGTTAGTTAAATTTTTAACATTACCAAGAAATGGCTTGGGATGTTTAAGAGTGGTTCCAACATCATTGGATTTGATATGGAGAAAATGTAATTTTAGATTTCAGTCAAAGTCCAACAAACTTATCAGTTTTCAGGATTTCAGGATTGGGGGGATTGCAATGTTTCCATTGGATTTTGTCATGTACTAAGGTATGGGACTCGTATTTAATCAAGAGCACCAAACCCTCTATGTACCTTGATATTAGTGAGACTGGTTGTTGAACTCCTCTATGATGACCCTACTAAAAATTTACCCATCACAAAAACAAAATCTTGACTTTACATGCTACATTTTTTCTATCTTATGTAAATGCTTAGAGGGTGATATTAATGACAAAGATCCCAAGATAGGCAATGATTTTGATGATATGTAGGTATTTGTTGTAGCATGATTTTTTTTGATGCTAGAGGCCATCTAGAGCCTGTTTGTTAATGTATTTTCGGTTTAGAGATGGATTGCACTCGATGTTATTTTGGTTATGTGCACCCTTACATGCTATATAAATGAAAACTTGTAATTTGTTGACCCGAGGTTGATGAAGATTATAACTTACTAGATGAGTGATGTTTTTATGCTTTTGATAACTAATTCATCATTCTACATGCTTTTGTTGACATATATGCATCAAAATATATAATAATATATATTATATAAAATACGCTCCCAATTCGCTCTCGGCCTAGAAGCTTTTGAAAATTGTCTCTCCCTGCTCCTGCTTCCGCTCCCGCTCTTCGCTTGCAAGCAACCTTGTTTGGGACAAATCATTGACTGGAGGATAGCAAAAGAGTGAATCTTGCTCTTGCCAAGTGGACAAGGAGGAGCAAAGGTTCAAGTAGTAGGGTTGAAGAGCCAACCTCAACCCAAGAAGAAGGAATTGACTAATGTGAAGTGTTTTCCCTGTTGTAGGATGGTACACTATGCCTCATAGTGTCCAGAGAGGAAGAAAGGGGAAAGGGCACACAGTTAATTGTAGTTGTGTATGTGGGAGCTCAGGAGGAGTTTGCTAAGAAGTTTTAAACCGAGTTCACACTTGTTTCCTGCCTTACCTTAGGAACATTACCAGTGGTTGCATGGCTACTAGACAATGGAGCCACAAGGCGCATGAAAAGAACATGAGCGTCGAGAACAACTTGACAACTTGATCGAGTGGGACTTAGAACTGCGTGTAGAGTTTGGTGATGACACCAAACATGTAGTAAAAGGAGTTAGAACAATGCTATTTCAACTTGAGTTAATAGGCAGGATGGAAGTGAAAGACGTGCAATGGGTGCCAAAACTCAAGTGGAGTTTGCTCGTAGTCTCTGATGGAGAAGGGGTTCTGTGTAGTATTGCAGGATCATAATTTATTGATTAGACCCAAGGGATCTAGATTTGACGAGGGACATATCATTGGAGTTAGAGAGAGAAACTTGTATAGGATAAAGGGCCAACTTATTCGAGCGATGGCACAAAGTAGAGTAGTGACAAAGGACAAGGGGTGGGAAACTTTGGAGGTTGACTAGTTCAATTCTACATAGGTTTCGGGCTGGAATCTTCTAGGAACTAGGCCAAGGGGAGCAAGATTTCTAGGATGTTTCTAGGTGGCAGGGAGGGCTTCCAGTTTAGAGGGAGTAACCATGGCAGTAGATGCAGTTTCGGGATGGATGTGACCTCTAGGAGGTAGAAGTAACTCCATTTATAAGAGGGAGTGTTGATGGGCGTGGAGAATTCGCCCAAAGTCTCCGTAGTCACTTGCTCTAGTGTGAGCAAGTTGCATTTGTAACTTGGTATAGATCTAACGTAAGAAAAACACATAATTTTTATATTGGCTTATTTAGCTTTAAAACATTAGGAAAAAATAAAATATTTACTTTAGTAGTTATGTTTTAATCCCGACCCTTGACTTCAAGTGAGGTGAGATCTAATCTTGGTTGTCAAACATTTTGGAGATTAGGGTTAGGGGTTTAACTCAATGAAAAGTTATAGAAACAAGGCTAAGGAAAAGGAGAAGACACACCATACATCAACACAAGATTGAGAGAGGCATCTAAGAGGGAGTGTTGATGTTTTAGCTTGGGCAGGTACTTCTGCATAAGTCCAAGTGTCTAGGCATGTAGAAGTAATTGAAAGTCTCCTTAGAGACTTGCTCGTGTGAGCAAGTTCATTTGTAACTTGGCATAAGTCTAACTTAGAAAAAACACATAATGGTTATGTTAGGTTATTGAGCGAGTAACTATGTTTTAATCTTAGCCCTTGATCTCAATGAATATGAGATCTAATCTTGGTCATCAATCACTTTGAAGGTTAGGGTTATGAGTTTATTTGAACGAAAAGTTATAAAAACATGGCTAAGGAGGATAAGAAAACACACCATACAACAACACAAGATTGAGTGAAACATCTCAGTGAGGAGTGTAATAGTCTAGTGTGTTGGGTTTGAGTTGGAGGGAAACAAGAAGTTCTGATGAGCCAAGGAGGGCTCGATCAATTGTGGGAGATCTAGTGTGTACATGTATTTCCTTAGTTGTGCCATTATCCCAAGACGAGAGTCCAAGTAGGTTTTGAATATTTTGTTGATGAACTGATTCGACGACCATCTTTTGTTGTGTCATTTTTGTGAGATGGTTATATTTTTGCTTCCACTAATTTAATGTTAATATCTTCGCTGTGTATTCATTGAACAAGTATATAATCTGCTAGGTTAATGGATTGTTGGGTGTTAGGCTTACAAGAAAATTAACTAGGAGTACATGATGGTGCCGTTTGGGTTGACTAATGCATCAATCACATTTATTTGTCTTGTGAATAATGCTCTCAATAAAGTTTGTGTTGGTTTTTATTGATGTTCTAGTATACTCAAAAAGCAAAGAGGAGCACAAAAAGCACCTCATAGTCATGTAATAGGTGTTATGGGAGCGTCGACTATATGCTGTGCTTAGTAAATGTGACTTCTTCCAATTGCAATTGTACTACTTTAAGTAATGTTATCTCAAAAGGAGTAGTGGTTAATCTTGAAGAGATCAAGGCCATACTAGAGTGGCCTGTTTCCTGGAATGTAACATAAGATCTTTTATGGGGCTAGTAGGATATTATAGGAAATTGATTCAAAGATTCTTGAAGATTGGAGTCTGGACACTCGATTATAACATTGCAAAATAATGGAGTAAGGTTTTATTGCACATAAGAGTGTGCAAGGAGCTTTGAACAACTGATGCACCTTCTCACACATGCCCTATTTTGAAGATTGTGGAGCTGGATGATGATTTCTTGGTTTGCACTGATGCGTGCAAGGAGGGACTCAGCGGAGTTCTCATGCAAGATGGACATGGGATTAGCTACGAGTCCAAGAAATTAAATGGACACGAGAGGAATTATGTAACACGTGATTAGGAGCTTGTAGCCATAGTCCTCACCTTAAAAATTTGGATGCACTACTTGCTCAAAAGGAAATTCATCTTAATGACAAATCACAACGAGTTGAAGTATTTGTTTGATCAAGCCCAATTGTTTTCCAAACAAGCTAGGTGGATTGCACTTATTAATGAGTTTGATTTTGAGATCAAATACGTCAATGAAAAGGAAAATCGTAGTCCTTGCCTTAAAAATGTGGATGCACTACTTCGTCAAAAGGAAATTCATCTTAATGACAAATTACAACGAGTTGAAGTATTTGTTTGATCAAGCCCAATTGTTTTCCAAACAAGCTAGGTGGATTGCACTTATTAATGAGTTTGATTTTGAGATCAAATACATCAACGAAAAGGAAAATCGATTGGTTGATGTACTTGGTAGAAGCATGCGAGTGATACGCATGGTAGCCATTCATACATGTGTGATAGACATCAAGGAAATATTCAAAGAAAACAGTTGGAAGCCGTTAAAAGAAGTAATCTTGTTTTTAATTGGGGCCTGGATGCAAGCTGGGTGAAGACAAGTTCATGCTAACAGTTTTGTGATAAAAATGAATTACAAACAATGCAAAGACAAGCCACTGATGAGATTGTTGAAAAAACTGGTGAAAGAAAGACATGTTTTATGAAAGAACGGATAATTTTTTCTTCCACATTGATGTAAAATATATGCAAGAATGGAATGACAGTGAAGAATTGGTTCCAATAGTCCAGTAGTGTGAAGACTGGAAGTCAGTGGTTAATAAAAGCTGATAGATTGCCCAGAGAACTAACAGAAGAGAATCAACAAGGATACTTTTTCACAGATGTTTTTACAATTGTTTATCTTTAATGATATTATCAATGCCAGTTTTGATTTGGACGCAGATTCAGGCAATATATTATTAGAGATTAATCCTAACCTACAGTTTCCTTCCTTCCACACGTCGTTGCATGTTGCTGCTACCTGCCTGTAAATTGGCACATGCCCCTGAGGTAGTGAAAAATAATTATACATAAAGAGACTATCGCTTGATATGGATCACACAATTTGTTGAAAGAGCACTTTGCCAAAAAATGTTTTACCAACATTCCTATACAGGAATTTTGAAGACTCAAAATCCACAGTAAGTCCCCACCCATCACGATAGGGTTGGAAGATGTTTTCTAAAAGTGACAATATTAGAGGATAGATCAGTTCGATGATGTTGTGGGTGGAATGACATCCGTTATGATAGGTTGCAGTTTCAAAGAAGGTGCCAGTTCAGTCAAACTCTGAATGAAGCAGTAGCAGGCTCTTGGAATACAACGCTACCATTGGAAACAAATGCTGTCCTGGAAATAAATAAGAAATTAGTTCCTGCAGCAGAGTAAAGAAAAGTCACAGACCATATCATTAGCCCTCGACCTATCTCTTCCATCACCATTATAGGCGTGGAGTAATTGTGTCTGTTAGTATTGCCAGACAAAATCATTGAAAGTGATGGGCACAATTCTGCAAAAACTGACACGAGAAGCATTTCAATTGGAGAACCACCAGAATAAGGATTATTGGACATTCAGATTATATTTACTGTATTCGCATATCCCTTTGTTGGTATTTTTTCTGTGTATTTTAACTTGTAAGTCTTAAGTTTGAATGATAAGTTGATGCTGATTGAGATATGAACATTGATTGTTACAGTAGTTTGAGCTTGTTTTATAGTGTCATCGAACCTATTTATTTATTGAATTGTCAAGTATGTGTTAACTCATACTATTTTATATTGTTCTTTACTTTATCTATTTATTTAGAATTATTGTATCTATACGCTAGTTAGTGTTGTACAAGTCGTGGCAGTGTTTCCTGATTTTTTTGACAATCTGTCCAGGAGAAACTTAAGGAAAGAAAACGTGAAATGCTGAAAAGGAAGGAACGCGAGGAACAAGAGATGGAGAGAGTGCGATTGAAGGCAAGAAGAAAGGATGCAGTGACTTCATATCAAGCTTTGCTAACGGAAAGGATAAAAGACTGCGAGGTGATTTTCTTTCAAATGCCTTCCCTACAAGCAGTTCTCAATTACTTAAATTTGAGACTAGCTGTTTCATTCTGGAAATTAATATTTTTGTTTGTTGTCAGGCTTCCTGGACCGAGTCTAGACCCAAGTTGGAGAAGGACCCTTTAGGGCGTGCTACAAATTCTGATCTAGATCTAGCAGAGCGGGAGAGATTATTCCGTGAACATGTTAATGGGTTATATGAGGTGAATGTTTTTATATTGGAATTAGTTTATTCATTAAATATGATATTAAAAAAATTATCAGATTGCTAAATAATGGCATGGAATTTTTTCTGTTTAGCGATGTGTGCGGGAATATCGGTCGCTTCTGGCTGATGTTATCACCGTGGATACAGCAACTAAAGATCTTGAAGACGGAAAGAATATTCTTACTTCATGGTCTGAGGCAAAACGCTTATTGAAGCCAGACCAGAGGTATGCTAGGATGCCGCGAAGAGAGCGAGAATTATGGTGGCGCAGGTATGCTGATGATGTACAACGGAGGGTAAAGGTAACTGGATCAGAAAGGAATGAAGATAAACCAAATGTGGATGATAGTAGTAAAAGATCACCAAGCTTGAGGAAAAACCAAAGTCGTAGGTAATTTTGTACATATATTCGTATTTTGCCCAGATGCGATGTTCGCAACTACTGGCATTGCTTCAAAATCTGTGGTCATGGCATCTGTTTTGTTGTCTGGGCTGTAAACTTCTGTTCTAATATTTTTTAGGTAATTTTGACAATTTTAATTTGCAATCTTTAGTGCCATGACTGCAAATCTCTAATCTGTATGTACTTGATACAAGATATCGTTATGTATCATGAATATTATAGTATGGTCTACTACATGCCATTAAGCTGTTCGATAACTTGATTCAGTTGCTCCGATAGGCCCTTTGAGAGAAACTGCAGGCTATGGTAGGATATACAAGATCGAGTTCCAATATTTGTTGCCAGTGTGGGGAACACTAGGACTGATGGAAAGAGGCTATATGGTACAACTTGCACCGATGTCGATATATTTGGCCACAAGAAACTTGTGCCACATTGTACTGAGAATATACACTTGTTATATTCATGCAGCTGGGCTGCTTGTTCTCATCACCTCAACTGGATGTGTCGCCAAACTTTGCACTCTATTAAATGAAACAGTGCTGAAGTTGTATGAATTTCCCAAATATTTGATTCTATTTTTTGGATCTAAACGTTGCTTCTCTAGGTCGTGCAACATTTGGAATGTTGGTTGGTTATATTTTCTGTGGGTAGCTCTTACTAAGTATGTGAACTTTGTATTCCGTTAATTTCCTTTTACGAGTTGTCTCTTTGAAAATAATCACAACGAAGCAATGGCTTCAGCAAGAATGTGGTTCAAGGGCTTTTTCGAGTTGTCTCGTTGAAAACAGTGACAACAAAGCAACGGCTGCAGCAAGATGTAACATTCATGGTATTATACTCCAGGGTTTATTGCGGTTTGATGTAGGTGACATGGACATATCTCATCTCTGTACAATGTTTTCATGGAATCTTCAAATGGCAATGATCGATTTTAATGTTTTGGCAAGAAATTCAAGAGAAGATTTTATAGAGATGGGAAGCTGGATGATTGCCGCGAGGGTTCTGATTTGCTGAAAAAGATTATATTTTGTAAAATTAATAAAAATACAAATAATGTTTTACTTTAACAATATTTGTGGATTGCAATACATAAATTTTGAAAGGTCTTGATTTAAGAAGATTATATATTGATTTTAAAAAGATTCTAAAACAGAAGGTTAAGAATTTGAGCAGGATATAAGATATACTAGCAATAATTTTTAAATGGTTTTGATGGGGCAAGAATATATTAATTATTAATGAAAGTTTCAATATTTGTGGTATGATGGAGTTAATCATACTGTGATTATTTTATTTATAATGTTATTTTATGATAGGAATTTTTAAATGTAAAAAAGAATTCAGAGGTACTAATAGACAAAAAAATACAATTAATGAGCAAAACTTCACATATATGAGATATACAAATTAAATAGACCATATAACAACTACATATATAAGTAAGCATATTTGAAATAATTGTTGCATTTTGACTTTTCATTTGAAAAAGAGAATTAGCAAAACAATTTTACAGCAAATTATTTCGATCAAGCTCCAATAGAAGTTCTATCAATTCTATTGCTTCAAATTGATCGCCCATATCTTTAAAATTGTGAGACATGACAATGACATATGTGGATGCATTGAATTTTGTTGTGTACAATCCTAAGACAGCATAGTACAGTTTTTAATCTTTGCTTACCTAAGGTTTGTTTTTAATTTTGGGAATAGCAGACTCCGGCTGAGCATTGAGGATTACGGTGTATGTTTTCCACTGAATGCATCAACATTTGCTCACTAGCCCTCTCCGTAGTTTCAGTTATAAGGAGGCCAATTAGTTTTATATTACTAGGTACACCGATCTCTGTCTAGGAATGAGATACACCGTGAGCAAGTCACATCAATGGGTGCATTTTTTCCCTAAGCATAGGAAATTACACATGCATGAATTCGTTTTGCATTGATAAATCACCAGTCACTCCTTGATTGGGTGGTTATGAATCACATAAATAGGTGTTTTGATTTGTTAATCTATGCTATGTTGATGTAGTCCAAATCTATTGCTCTCCTCAATGCCATTATTCCATGAGCATTAAAATTAATTTGGTGATGTTTTAATCTTACCTTCTAAAAAGATTCATTGAGCCATCGATACTAAAACCAGGCCTCTTATAATTTGTTTGAATCAGCAAAAAGATTTATTGAGCCATCGATACTACAACCAGGCCTCTTATAATTTGTTTGAATCAGCAGAACTTAATAGACAGAGTTCCATCAATTTGTCAGTGCAGCAAACCAATGGAGTTTTGAAGCCAAATTGAAGTAAGTTGACTAAGTAAGTTGACTAAATTGACTGATGAGCGTTGGCTTTGTCAACACAATTAGCAGAACTAGCTCAACCCCCCGTTTGAGAAACATAATGTACAGGGAAGCAATTGTTGATTTTGTAGATTTGTACTGGTGAATTATGCGGACTTTGAGTCCCTCAATTATGGATCATCAAGGCATTGCCTTGCTTCATAAGAGGGGTTGGTTACGGTAAACAAAGTTAGAGGTCAAGTCCTAGATAGTTTGTCTGGTTGGAGTGAGATGGGTAAAGTATTGAATTATGGCTAAAGATAATATAGAGGACTCAAGTAGGACATGACTTTGAGATGGCTACTAACTAGAAAATCTCCCATTCTCAAGGGTGGTATCCACTTAAAATTTACGTGTTCAAACATTTTTGTTCATGCTAACTTGAGTTGGAATTGTCATGTCATGGGGAAAGTCGAGCATCGAGGCCGGAAGACTTCCAAATGACTCGATTGATACGTTGATAGTCTATCTAGAGTAAGATATATTTGTCATTTGGACATTTTTCTCTTATTATTTTGGTGCTAATAACTCATTTTATCTTATTGCAATTATGGCACGGACACAAAACTGGAAGTTAAGAAGATTGAGGATAGTGTGAGTTATAGAGGATGGAAGTGAATGCAAATGACACTGACATTGGAAATACGTACTGTTGATTTATATTTGGATAGAGGACATGTCATCTGTTGATAGCAACGTAGAGGGAAAAGATTGAAATTATCAAGGTTGAAGACCACCAAAGGTGTGGATGTATGCTTGCAAGAAGTGGACATGGCTGATTAAAAAAAAAAGCAAAAGGTAAGCAAAGCAGGTTGGGCATGAGGATGCTTGTCTTGTGCCTTTTCTAATTTTACTTGGAGGAAATACTTTCACCTACAATGTTTGATGGGATGGGAAGATATAGATGGCTCTATGAAAGACCATAAAATGGCAAGATGAAAGAGATAGGAACATGAATTAGAAGGACGGTTGAAAGAATGACCTGATATCATGCAAATGTTGGGTATGTGTTATATTCCTTGCATGACCACTGCCACATGTTGTACGTTGTGTTGGGTGCAATTGGGAGGGTGAGGGGGTGTTGCAGGAGGGGTGAATCTTCCACTACTAGGAGGGTTTAGGGGCAATGTTCCATAATTATTTTGTTGATATTTTGTTGCATTATTTTTTTTTGCGGATTTTGAGACCGTTTTTGCTTTTAGCTGTTTTATGGTGCATGGTGTTTTAGCCCATGGTTTTGTAGTTTTGGTGAAGGATCTATGGTTGGATTCTAATCCATAGTAAATTTATTGGCGGTTTATGGATGTTGTAGGATATATAGTGTATAGTAATACTATAATGATGAATATATTGAAAATTCTTTATGGTTTTCCCAATTTGAGTTTTCATTGTCAAATTTGTGTTAGTGTGTATTTGCCATTGCATTTTTGTTTTGTTTTGTTTTGAATATATTTTTAGCAATTAATTTTACATTGTAAAAACCTACAAAAAAAATTCATAGAATAAATCATTTACAAAGAAGGAAGACATTGAGCTAGACATGGTTTGGTCTTTGTTAAGAACAAGGGATGTGAAGAATCTTTAGCTAAAATCGTAGAAGAAATCATTTGAGGAGGAATACATTAAGCTAGACATAGTTTGGTCTTCATCAACAATGAGGGATGTGAAGAACCTTTGGTTTTGAGGACTAATTTAGGTGGCTTAAATGAGGAAAGAGAAGATGTGTTGAGGCCTCAACAAGCCATAAGGCCTTATGTTAAGGGAATCCCTCTCTATCTCTCAACCCTACCTCCTCATCTTGGAATTTAAACTAGCTTTTCACTTTGCTTCATAAGATTTGTCCTTAGATTTTTGAAATGGGTTTTATGGTTTTTTGTTGGGAATTAATTGGCTATTGGATGAAATTTTTTGTTCGAATGTGTTGGAGAATGTAACTAAGATCGGGCCTCATAAAAACATATTATTACTTTTTATAACAAGCATGTTCTTCATGCTTCTAGGTTTTTGAGTCAAATAGTTAAAGTTTTATTTGGACGTGTTGTAAAGAAAAAATAAATAGAATTTTTAATATGTAATTTTGGGTCAGAAACCCCTCTATGTGCCATGTTGGCCTTCATGTCAAGTCGGCCTTGCCCGAATGGACATGTCTATTCACACCCCTCTAAACTATGTAAATAGAGGGAAGATGGAGCTCATTTGCACACACACTTCATGGATTGTGGTTTGAAATATATCAGAGAGCGCAGAGAAGTGGAGGGCCGTAGTTTGAAAGAAAATATTTTTTCTTGAGCTAGAATTTGTGGAACCTCCGTCTTGATACATCTTTTGTTGTTGGTCTCCTGTTGATGGAGCTGTTGGAATGAAGAAAGGCTTTACTTGGAATGTAGAGGTGGAAGTTTTTTGTGGTTATGGGTCTTGGATATCTCATTTGATCCGATTCTATAAGAAGAGACTTTTCTGGGTTTTTCCCTTGGAGGAGGGGTTTTGCAGTGGTTTGAAGCCCATATCTTGTGTTATTTTGTTTATGAGATCTTCACGTTCATATTATGGTAAATGTTTGATGAAAGAGGTGGAATCTAGAGGTGGAAGTTTTCTATGGTAATGGGTCTTGGATATCTCATTTGGTCTGATTCTATAAGAAGAAAATTTTATGGGTTTTCCCCTTGGAGGGGTTTTATCCTGGCTTGGAGCCAATATATTGTGTTATTTTGTTTCTGTGATTTTCATGTTCATGTTATGGTAATTGTTTAATGAAAGAATTAAAAATAAATAAATAAAATTCAAGTTAGGAGGGTAACTCCACGAACCAATTTTTTGTTTTTGCATTAAGAGAGAACATGGATATATATACAAGGAGATGGATACTATTGGGATTCATCTCCCAATTTCCTTTATTTTTCTATTTTCAATATTTAAATGGATTTCCCTAATCCCAAAGGTTAGGTGTCAAAATTCCCCCCCTTAATCTGAAGGGATGTTGATGAGTCCAAGCATCATTCTAAATATTTCGAACTTTTCTCTTCCAAGTGCTTCAATGAAGATGTCTACAATCTGCTCATTTGTGGAACAATGTCGTAGGTGGATTGTCTTGGCCTCAACATGATGTCGAATCAAATGATAATTTGTATTGATGTGCTTGGCTCAATCTTGGAACTTTGGGTTCGTGGCCAACTTTATTGCATAAGTGTTGTCAAACAAAAACGAAGTTGAATGCATTTATTTCTCCTGCAAATACTCTAGAATTTTTTTTGAGACACACAATTTCCTTCGTTGCTTGAGCTTCTACATTAGAGGAAATTTTAGCCTAAAAGTGGTCTCTTACGAAAAAATAATAAAATAATCGTTAAAATAATAAAATAAGAGATGAATTTTGGAGGGAAAATAAGATAAATACTTTTTTTAATTGTATTTTTGGCTTACCTCCTCATAAATTTACTCAAATTTCAAGTGTAGACACTCGTTGGATGTAGAATTAAATTACACATCCAACGAGTACCCGTCATACATACATTTGAGAAGACCCACATTGATAAAAATCGAAGATACATTTAAAAAAAGTGTAAAAATTGAAGATACATTAAAAAAACATGTTAACACACTTTTTTAATGTATCTTCGATTTTTATCAATGTGGGTCTTCTCAAAAGTATGTATGATGGGTACTCATTGGATGCGTAATTTAATTCCACATCCAACGAGTGTCTACACTTTAAATTTGAGTAAACCTATAATGAGATAAGCAAAAAATACAACAAAAAAAATAGTTTTTCTTCTATTCCCTCCAAAATATTTACATGTACTTGTTTTTAAAATTGAAGGATTTTAATTGGTTTACATATTATGACATGGAAATTACTTAAAACATTCGTGGGCACTTTCAGGCTAAAATTTCCTCTAATGCCACATATTCTACCTCAGTTGTGGAATTCGCTGGAACTGACTGTTTGTGTGACCTCCAAGAGACAACTCTTGATCCAAGACTCATAACATATCATGAAGTAGATACTCCAATTTCTTTATCTCCATCGAAATTTGAATCAGAGTATCCAATCAAGCTGAAGTCACCCACCTGTTTATACTTGAGTCCAAAGTCTTGAGTTCCCTTCAAGTACTTTAGAACTCTTTTTGTAGCAAACCAATGACCCTCACAAGGATTTTGCATAAACATGGAGTAGATTCCAAAAACAAATGAAATATCTAGTTTGGTAGTAGTTAGGTAGTTGAGTTGCCTATACTTTGTTGCATCTTCAAATTCTCTTCCTTCAGTGGACGCAAGCTTTAAATTTTGTTCCATTGGAGTAATCAAAGGATTCCATTCAACCATGCCAAACTTGTTCAACAAATCTCCAATGAATTTTTATGAGAGATGAATATAAAGTTCGAACGCTAGGTTACTTCAATACCAAGATAGTAGTGAACACAACCCAAATATTTCATTTCAAAACCTTTCCTTAGTTCTTTCTTTATGGATGCAATGCAATTCTCATTGTTCCCTGTCATCAAAAGATCATCTACATACACCACAAGATACACAACTTTTTTTCCAAATTTCTTGACAAACAAAGTTTCATCATCAAGATCATACTTTGTGTTCTTGACCTTTCACAACAAATCCTTCTAGTTGGGACATAAAACATTATCTTTTAGATCTCCATTTAAGAAAGTAGTTTTTGCATCCATTTGATGGACTTTCCAACTGTTCTGAGCTAAGGAAAGAATGTCCGGATGGTAGCCTATTTTTTGGTGGGGGAAAAAGTCTCCTCATAATCGACCACTTCCTTATGTGCAAAACCCTTTGCCATAAGCCTGCTTTTATGCTTGTCAAATGAGGCATCTGCTTTATACCTTTTCTTGAAGACTTACTTGCAGCCAATTGGTTTGGTTCCCAATAGAGGATCAACCAGCTTCTAGGTACCATTTTTTATCAAAGCATCATATTGTTTTTGCATCGCTTCTTTGCATTCATCATGAGAAGTGGCTTCTTAGAAGGAAGTTGGTTCAAAATCTGTAGACAATTTTTTTTCACAATCATAAGAAACATCCTTATCAATGGGTGAGGATCATCTGCATCACCTCCATTCTGTCTAAGATAGCTTCTTGTCCCTGTCTTTCCAACCTCATAAGGACAAACAATTTCAAGTGTCTTTGTGATCTGTTTTGAAGGACATTTCTGAGATGGCCCAAACTGCACAATTGACTAAGACGGGGTTGAATCAAGATTTAGCCTCCCAATTCTCTTAATCACATCACTCAGAGTGTCATGTTGATTAGTGGTTAGAGCTTCATGTGGGGGAGAGAGTACTTCAGAAGGAGATTCCACAGATTGATCCAATATAGGGAATGCCCCTTCAAGATGTGGAATCTCATTATCAAACTCTTGAAAGTATTTTTCATGTCTGAATCTATCCAAGTGATTAAGCTATCGCTCAACAAAATTGTCAGTCTTGGAAGATTCAAGAAGGTTCACATCTCTAGATATTACAAACTTCTTATTCACTTCATCATAGAGACAATATGCTTTGGAGGTATCTGAGTACCTCAAAAAGATACATTTTCGTCTCCTTGCACAAAGTTTGTTTCTTTGTTCCTTAGGTATTAAGGCATAACAGGTGGAACCAAAAACTCTAAGATGCCTCACTGAAGGAATGTGACCGTACCACATTTCATAAGGAGTCTTGTTTTTAATAGCATGATATGGAAACCTATTCTTTATATACATAGCACATATATCTGCATCAACGTAACATTCTTGAAAAACATCATTGAACGTACCATATTTAAGATTGTCTTGTTCATTTTTCAACTACTCCATTCTGTTGGGGATTATGAGGCACTGTTGTTTGACGTTTGATCCCATGTTGGTGAAGATAGTTTTCAAATTCATTTGAAGTATATTATTTTATATTATCAGTACGAATAGAGCTAATACGAGATTGTGCATCATTTTCAATCCATGCATGAAAGTTCTTGAATGTTATAAAATATTTACATTTGTTCTTCAATAAGTAAGCCCAACACATTCTGGTGTAGTCATCAATAAATGTCATCATATATTTATTACCATTTGTAGAAGGAATAGGCGTTGGGCCACATAAATCAGAATAAATGAGTTCAAGATTTCTATGTGCTCTGGAACGAGAATCATGAAATGATTGTTTACTGTGCTTTCCTAAGATACAAGCATCACATTGCTTAAGTTTCCTAGGAATTGTAGGCAAACCAATAACACCGTTTTTCTTCAACAAACGAAGGTTTTCATAGTTCAGATGTCCAAATATAGCATGCCATAAAAGACTTGATGGAAGTGTACCTTCATCATAGTGAAAATTGTGTGAAAAGTGTTGTGCATGAGAAGAGGTTCCTTGCAACTTCAAAAGTCTTTCTTCTTCTATCCTAGTCATGAAAAGTGAGTGATCTGATGTTTTTTTGACCTCAACCTTGCCATCAAATATATGAAGGGGGTGTCCTTGCTGACAGATGTGGATCAAAGACAAGTTTCTCCTTAATTCGGGAAGGTATAGAACATCATGTAGAAGAAAGTTTGGAAGACCAGACAATTTGAGCGTGATGGTGCCAAGCCTCGATGGCTTGAGTTTTGACTTGTCTGCAAAGTGGACTGCTCCATCAACATTGTTAGTGAATTATTCGAAGAAATCTCTTCTGAAATTAATGTGGCAAGTTACTCTTGAGTCAAGAAAAAAATTCTTTTCATGAAGCAAGTGAAGCATTAAATAAGTCTTCAGTTACTTCAATGTTGCAATGTGCCACAACATAACGAGCAAACTCAGGTTCTTTTCCTTTCCCTTTATCAGGTGTTTTACCTTTTTTCTTCATTTTTTTCCTGCTCGAGTCCATCCCAAGGCATCTTACATGTGGAAGCATCATATCCATTTCTGTTACACCATATGCAATGAAGATCAAACCTTTCTCCTTGGAAATATCTGCCTCCCCTGTCTCTAAAATTCTTCCTTACTCTTCCTCTTCGACCACCTCTTCCTCTAAAAGAATCTTGTGCATGATTCTTCTCTATCTGTGCAAGACACAACTTATTCAGGAGACTAAGGAGTTGTCTTTCTCCCAAAATCCTAATCTTTTCAACAATCTTCTTCTCAAGGGAGTCAAGAGAAATCTACTTAAGTTTTCACTTGCTTGTAATGACTCAAAGTAATGTGAATAAGTGTGATATAGTGCCTTGACATAAGTAGTGAGAGGAACATCTATTTCCACACCAATGGATCTTATGTCATGCATAATGGATCTTATTTTTGATGCTAAGGAAAGAGGGTTATCATTTTTCAACTCAAGATCGAACAAATTGATCATCAATTGAACAACTTCAAGCTTAGAGTGTGAGTCATATAATTCCTTCAACTTCTTTAAAGCTTCAAAAACATTTGAAAATGGTGAAATATGACAACTCACCTCTTCATTTACTAACGCTGCAACAATGCATAAACCTTGATGTTTTTGTTTTCCCAAATGGAAAGCTCCCTTATGAAGTAGGCTTTTTCGGTGCATTGTCTCATTCTCCTTCACAAATTACCTTCCACAGATCATTGAATATAAAAATGTGTTTTATCTTCCCAGACCACTCTCTTTGCCAGAGAGAACTACTCCCACAATGGAAATTAGTGAATGCATCATCAAAAAATATTATGTGCTTTTGATTTCCAAAATAATTGTAGCCTTACTTAATATTTGCTTTCGGTAAAAGGTTGATTTAATTATATGGATGGAAAAATTCCACTTTTCACTATACCATATATTTAAATATCTTATCCATATTATATCACCAGTCAGCATATGCACTACATGCCATTCATACACTATCCATATCTATTATATACCATATGTAGCCTTTAAAAGTGTTATTCAAACCATGCCATCGAATTATGTCATTCACAATATATACCATAAGCTTTATGATTTTTTAAAAATGGGCACACCATATTTTTATATTATATGACCCATGGAAGTACTATGGGGGCACATTTGACCCATCATGTCCTTTTAAAAGGAACCAATGATTCAACCCTTGTAATAATTTTATGTCCCATCACATATATACATGGCTTTAAAAAAAACTCAATGCACATATGCATTCGCCAAACACCATTCCATCGACCATCAAAAAATTCAATGTATGTGTTGTTAATGATTTTGTCCATTAAAAAAAGGGACTTACCAAACGCCAACAACATTTGAATATAGTCAACGCAGAACATATACCAATGCACAACGATACCACCAAGACCTTTGAAGCTGAAACTAAGCAATAAATTGTTGATGTTGACACCTAATCCTAAGGGATTGGGAGAAATTGTATATTAATGTAAATTAGGAAATTAGGAATTCTAAGAGACATTGGGAAATGAATCCCAACAATCTCATCTCCATGTATATATTCATGAGCACCCTCTATCAAATTCACCATTCAATTTGTGGAGTTACCTCTTGGTTTGACATGGTATCAGAGCCAACTCCTTTTTTAGCATTCCTACCCTTGGTGTAACTGTTTCCTGCTCCTAGAAAACATGCCTCTTTATTTGCTCTTGGCAGAACTGTCCCTCCTGCTCCTGGCTATCCAAATTCCAATTTTTTTTAGCCTTCAGCTCATTCCCAGGCTCCTTGGCATCAAAATTTTTTAGCTCTGCTCATTCCTCCATCGCAGCCCATTCTACCTGTATGCTCCGCTCTGCTAGAGATCACACCAAAAAAAAATCACTCCCGCAATTACTCCTCTTGTAGACTCCTGCAGCCATCCTCGTTGCTCCTCTCGCAGCTGCTCCTCCCTCTCCCCGCTCCCTCCTCCGCTCGCTCCCATCCTCCACTCTCCCTCTCTCCCCTCCCCACCGCCTGCTCTCTCCTCTACCCTCTTCCTTCCTCCACCCTCTCGCTCTCCCCTCCACGGGCTCCCCTCCTCGCTTCCTGCGCCCTCCTCCGCGCTCCTCCCTTCGCCCTCCCTCCTCCTCGACCTTCCCTTATTCCACCTCCCTAGGTCGACCTCCCCTAGGTCCGACCTTCCTGAGGTTTGACCTCCCCCAAGTCGACCTCCCATAGGTCGACCTCCCCCAAGTCTGACATCCCCTCTACAAAAAAATATTTTTTTTACAAATTTTTTTTCCATAACTAAGTTTTTACAACGGAGTACATATTTTTTACCAGAATTGAATTTTTTGAATCAAAGTACATTTTTTACACCAAAATTGAGTTTTTGCAGCAGAATACATTTTACACCAGAATTGAGTGTTTTTCCAGCCGACTAATTTTTTTCAAAAGTCCACAATGCATTCTCTCATATCTATTTTGGGAGTTTTTCTCTCTGAAAAGGAGAACTATCTTGAGTGGTGTCAGAAAATCAAGCACACTCTCATTTTTAATGAGTTGTTAAGAGGAATTTGTGAAGGAGAAGGAGACAATCCATCGACAAAGCCGACCTCAGACAATGAGATAGCCATTTGGGAAAATAAGAATTGCAAGGCCTATGTCTTGATTGTAGCTTCTTTAAATGAAGAGGTGAGCCTTCATATTACACCATTTTCAAATACCTATGAAGCCTTGAGGAAATTAAAAGAACTCTATGACTCACGTTCAGAACTTGAAATTGTTCAATTAATGATTAAGTTGTTCAACTTTGAATTGAAAAACAATGACCCTCTAGCTTTAGCATGAGAAGTAAGATCTATCATGCATGACATTAAAAATACTGGTGTAGAATTTGACATACCTCTCATAGCTTATGTTAAGGCATTGTATCCCACTTACTCACATTACCTTGAGTCATTGCAAGCAAGTGGAAACCTCATGAAGATCACCTTTGATTCCCTTGAGAAAAATTTTGCAAAAAGAGAGAAGGATTTTAGAAAGAAGACAACCCCGTTGTCTTCTGAAGATGTATGTTTCACACATAGAGAGAAGAATCATGCTCAAGATTCTTCCAGAGGAAGAGGTGGCCTAAGAGGAAGAGGAGGAAGAAATTTTAGAGGAAGGGGGAGTAGACAAGCTCAAAGTGAAAAATCTGATCTTCATTGCATACACTGCAATAAATATTGACATGATGCATCTACATGTAAGTTTCCTTGGGATAGAATTGAGTAGCAAAGAAATCAAGAAAAAGGTAAAACTTATGACAAAGAAAAGGTAAAGCACCTGAATCCGCTCATTATGTTGTAGCACATTGTAACATTGCAGTAATTGAAGATTTGTTTGATGCTTCACTTCTTGGAGAAATGATTGGTTGCTAAATTCAGGAGCAACATGTCACATGAATTTTTTGAAGAATTTACTGACAAGGTTGATGGATCAATATACTTTGTAGACAAATCTAAACTCAAGCCATTAGGGATTGGCACAATCGGGCTTAAGTTGCCTGGTCTTCTAGACCATCTTCTACATGAGGTTCTATACCTCCCTGACTTGAGGAGAAACTTGTTGTCCTTGGTCCACATCTGCCAGCAAGGACACTTCATTCACATGTTTGATGGCAAGGTTGAGGTCAGAAAAGCATTAGATCGCTCACTTATCATGAAGGGAATAGAAGAAGAATGACTCCTAACGCTGCAAGGTACCTCTGCTCATGCAAAAAGCTTTGCATTCAATTCTCATCATGATGAAGGTACATTCCCATCAAGTATTTTATGGAATGCTAGATTTGGACACTTAAACTATGATATCCTTCGATTGTTGAAGAAAAATGGTGTTACTGGATTGCCTAAAATTCCTAGGAAACCTAAGCATGTGATGCTTTTATTCTAGGAAAGCATAGAAAACAATCCTTTCATGATTCACATTCCAGAGCACATAAAAAACTTGAGCTTATTCATTCAGATTTATGTGGCCCCATGTCTGTTGCTTTTGCAAATGGAAATAAATATATGATGACATTTATTGATGATTACACCAGAATGTGTTGGGTTTACTTATTGAAGAACAAATTTGATTCTTTTCAAACATTCAAGAATTTTCATGCATGGATTGAAAATGATGCATAAACTCATATTGGCTCTTTGCACACTGATAATGGAAAATAATACACTTCAAACGAATTTGAAAATTATCTTCGCCAAGAAGGGATCAAACATCAAACAATTGTGCTCTATAATCCCCAACGGAACGTTGTAGATGAAAGAATGAACATGACAATTTTAAATATGGTTCGCTCCATGATGTTTTTCAAGAATGTAAAATTGATTTTTTGGGCTGATGCAGTGCTATGTGTTGTGTACATAAAGAATAGGTGTCCTAATACAATCATAAATAAAATTCCTTATGAAATGTGGCACAGCCACATTCCTTCGATAAAGCATTTCAGGGTCTTTGGTTCCACCTGTTATGCTTTGATACCTAATGTACAAAGAAATAAACTTGGTGCTAGAAGTCGAAAATGTATCTTCTTAGAGTATTCCAATACCTCCAAAGGATGTCGTCTCTATGATGAAGTCAATAAGAAATTTTTAGTATCTAGAGATGTCATATTCCTTGTATCTTCCAAGAATGACGATGTTGTTGAGCGGAAACTTGATCGCTTGGATAGATTCACACATTCAAATTCATTTCAATAATTTGATAATTAGATTCCACATCTTGAAGGGGGGATTCCTATACTGAATCAATATGTGGAATCGTCTTCAGAAGCACTCTCTCCCCCACATGAAGAACCGACCACAGATGACACCTTGAATGATGTGATTGATAGAATTTGGAGACTGAATCTTGATTCAATCCCAACTCAGTCAAATGAGTAGCCAGGGCCATCTCAGAAAGGTCCCTCAAAATGGCTTGCAAAGACACTGGAAAATGTTCGTCTCGATGAGGTTGGAAAGACAGGAACAAGAAGTTCCACTAGGAAAAATGGAGGTGACATAGATAATTATGATTCACCTATTGATATGGATGTTGCTTATAATTGTGAATTGAATTTGTCTACAGATCTTCAACCAACTTCCTTCAAAGAAGCCACTCCTCATGATGAATGGAATGAAGCGATGCAAAAGGAGTATGATGCATTGATAAAGAATGACACTTGGAAGCTGGTTGATCCTCCATTGGGAACCAAAGAAATTGGTTGCAGGTGGGTCTACAAGAAGAAGTAAAAAGAGGATGGCTCACTTGACAAGCACAAAGGCAGGCTTGTGGCAAAAGGTTTTGCACAGAAAGTTGGGGTCGATTATGAGGAAAATTTTTCTCCCACAGTAAAATGGGCCACCATCCAGACACTCTTTACCTTAACAACTTAGAAGGGTTGGAAAATCCATCAGATGGATGTCAAAACTGCCTTTTTGAATGGAGATCTAAAGGAAAAGGTTTTTATGTCCCAACCAGAAGGATTTGTTGTGAAGGGCCAAGAACACAAAGTATGCAAGCTTATAAAATCCTTGTATGGCCTCAAGCAAGCACCGCGAGCTTGATATGAGAAATTAACAGAGCATCTTTTGAAACTTAATTTCAAACCTTTTGATCTTGATGATGCAACTTTGTTTGTTAATAAAGTTAGGAAAACAATTGTATATCTTGTGGTGTATGTAGATGATATTTTGATAACAAGGAACAATGAGAGTTATATTGCATCCATAAATAAGGAATTGAAGAAAGGCTTTGAAATGATTTATTTGGGCTATGTTCACTACTATCTTGGTATTGAAGTAACTCAATATCCTAAATTTATTTTCCTTTTTCAAAATAAGTATATTGGAGATCTATTGAACAAGTTTGGCATGGCTGAATGCAATCCTTTGACCACTCCAATGGAACAAAACTTGAAGCTCACATCCATCGAAGGGAAGGAATTTAAGGATGTAACGAACTATAGACAACAAGTAAGAAGTCTCATCTACCTGACTACTACTAGATCAAACATCTCATTTTCCATTGGAATCCTCTCTAGGTTTATGCAAAAACCTTGTGAAGAAAATTGGTCTGCTGCAGAAAGAGTTCTAAAGTACTTGAAAGGGACTCAAGACTTTGGACTCAAATATACACAGGTGGGAGACTTCAGCTTGATCAGATACTTTGTTTCAGACTTTGATGAAGACAACAAAACTGGGGTATCTACTTCAAGTTATACTATGAGTCGCAGAACAAGAGTTGTCTCTTGGAGATCACGCAAACAGCCAGTTCCAACAGATTTTACAATTGAGGAAAAATATGTTGTAGAAGTTAAAGCGACAAAGGAAATTGTGTGGCTCAAGAAAATCCTAGAATATTTGCAGATGAAACAAATGAATTCAACTCTACTCATGATCAACAACACTTCTGCAATAAAGTTGGCCAAGAACCCAAAGTTCCATGATCTATTGAAGCACATCAATACAAAATACCATCTGATTCGACATCATGTTGAAGCTAAAACTATCCATCTACGTCATTGTTCCACAAATGAGAAGATTGCAAACATATTCAACAAAACGCTTGGAAAAAAAAAAGTATGAAAAATTCAGAACGATGCTTGGACTCACCAATATCCCTTCAGATTAAGGGGGGGAATGTTGACACCTAATCCTAAGGGATTGGGAGAAATTGTTTATTAGTGTAAAATAGGAAATAAATAAGTCTAGGAGACATTGGGAAATCAATCCCAACAGTCTCACTTCCATGTATATATTCATGAGCACCCTCTATCAAATTCATTGTTCAATTTTTGGAGTTACCTCCTGGTTTGACAGTTGATCTGAAAATTGATCGTTCTGTGACACATTGCAAGTTTTATAAATTTGGGTCTTCAAATGATAACTTAGTTTGTGATTTATTCAAATGTGAATAGTTAAGTTTAAAATGAACTTAAAGATGAAACAAAATAATATGAAACCCAACATGATAAAACTGAAGAAGAGAACTACCAAGTGATAACAAAGTTCACCACACAATGTGTGGGCTACGTCTCTGGTCCCTGCTCCAATGGCTAGGCCGCTTTATTGATCTTAGCAACAAAAAGAGTACATTACATATCTTTGTATCATAAAGTAAACCTCCTGTTGGAGTGGCATTGTTTCTCTTTCAAATAAACGTTCTTCTTAAGAGTTATAAACTTGATGATGACATTTCAGTGACATCTTTTATGGAGAAGTTCAGGGTGCAAATATATATTAAGCACTATCATATAGCACGACGACATGATTTACAGTTCAAGCAATCACATGATGTGTTTCCAAAAGGAACAATATTATCAGTGGTTGATTTCGTTGAGAATTACACGTTTAGTCCACAAAGGGAGATACAAAGTGAGTATTATCATTCAGACCAAGTATCTATATTTGTGCATATTTTGTATAGACATGCAGAGCTTGATATTGATGGTTTTGATAGCGATGAAAATAATCATGAGGTGATTAAGGAGTACCATTTCTACATTAGTGATGATCGAACACATGATACATGTTTTGTTCAACATTGTTTTAATGTTATTTATAATGAATTGTTGAAATGAGGGGTCACTGTTAAAGAACATTGGGTATGGTCAGATGGTTGTGCTAGTTAATTTAAATCAGCAAGATCGTTCTTTTGGTTGTCTCATCTTCATAAGAGAACCAACATTTGACATACATGGAATTTCTTTGAGACGGGGCATAGAAAAGGAGAGCACGATGGTGTTGGGGCATGCGTAAAACATGCACTTAGGAGGCATCAATTGAATCACTCAGGTTCCTGACTTGCAAATTCTTTAGATGTTGTCAATTGGTTCAAAGACAATTTAATTCATGTATCGAACCCAAGGATGGTTGATGTGCACAAGTAAGTGTACACATTTAACTAACAATATATTATACATGTCTAGAGATATATGTGTATACATGTGTGTGTATTTTGTTATAAAAAAATTATTAAATATTGTTCAAAATTTGACTCATTCATGTGTGTGTTTTTCTTAAGTAGGTACTTTTGGAATATTGCAATGGGTGATGTTGATAGATCGTTTCCATTTAATTTCCTTGCAATCCCTCAAACAAGAAGTTTACACTCCATTAGAAGTAAGAACCTGACAAATATACATTGCATTGAGAAACGAAAGTGCTCTTGATTTTGTTTTGCATGTATTGATCAGACGATGATTGTGAAAGCCAAATTAATAAATTTGTTAAACCATGGAAACACGAAGAATTGACACCATTGCCACCATTTAGAAATGTGACTGACAAGGAAATGGACAATGAAGTGGTTGTGATTGACAATGATTATGATCATGTTTTTGATATGGTTAGAGAAGTTGATGTCTTTGATGTCATTGCATCAGAAAATAATCAAGAAAAAGTGCATTGTTATTTATTACGATGCACTATGTCTAAATGCACGTTGCTGCAAGAGTATAATGATCCATCAAATTATACATACCCAATCGGTTGAATGGTCTTAATGGGAAATTTCTTTGAAAAAGTAAATAAATGTAAAGATCATATTATTTTTCAAGATTACCAGCTAGAGGTTATTTATGCCCAATATAGTCACTTGGTCATAGCAACTCGGTTGCAGTTGAAGCAAGTGAAGAGTAGAAAAAAACGGCGACAATGGAGGTTATCGATAGATGATCATGATGCCATTATGGAAACGTTGCCACTAGCACATTTCATATGAGTGGAACACATTGTTCAAGATGAACAATGAACTTTGATTCTAGGGTTAGAACATATAATTGCTACAATGTATTGGACTTTATATAGTTTAAGACTATATTGTGGATTGCTTTCAAATAAATGGACATGTGGATGGTTAGATGTGTGTTGGTACGAACAATATATTATGATCTACTGCATAAGGGTTCTTTGCTAGATAATTAAGTTATGGTGATTTAATGTGTCCATGATATGATGAGTTAATGTGTCCATGATGTTTACTCCTAGATGATATTAACTCGCCCCTTTCTTGCATGGATATGATGATGATGAATGAATATTTAATTACATATATATTCTTTTATTTTTAGTTTAGTTTTGATACAAAATGTCATCATATGTGCATCACATCAACCTTAAAATCATTCCATGGAAAACAATTAATGCACACAAATCTAAGTACACAAGTAATGCACATACAAACTTAGTTTCAAATGCATATCATTTTAGCATTAGAGATGTACTTAATAAACTCATAGCATGTCATGAATGCATTTAGTATTCAATAGGAATAGTAATCAAGGAATTTATTCATTAATTAGCAATTGAATGTGCATAACTCTAGCATTTGGTTTTAAAGGGATGAAAATATGACTTTTGGGTTTCTTATCAATTTTTTATATTTCCAAAATCTTATTCTTTCATTATTTATCTAGGTTTAAGAGCACTAATTCTCCAATTATATGTGCACATAAATTTTATTTTGTGATTTATGGTAATGATAAATTGTACCAAGTTTTCAATTACTATGTAAAAATAAACATAGGAGTTAGGTGTGTCAATTTAAGTAGTTATAAATAATTCCTGGAAAAGTTTTACACTACAAAGCACACCTTTGTAGCAATGAAGTGTAGGGGATCTATTGCATATAGGAATTTTCCTACGAGTTATGTGTTTCTATAAAATTTTCAACTAGTTTCCCACATGGCTCAACTCAAGATGTTTGACTTCACAAAATTGGTTGAGAAACAAAAATTTGTGATTTGAAACAATGGTGAGTGGGAGGCCAAAGTGTATCCATACATGTGAAAATCACAAATCTGTTTTTGAATGTGCATTGATGCTGGACAATCTTACTGCAAAGAATGAATTTGATGATGTTAGAAAAATGAGATACTAACATAAAGGTGTAATTATGGTGTTATTGAATGACTAATTAATTTTCTGATGAAGTCCATGGAGATAGACTCCTATGGTTGATAGGGAGCTAGTAGTGGCTGATACAAGCCTATTTTCTTGTTATTAGGATTTTTTGTGCTACAAATGGAACCCTCACGAATGAAGGATTCAATATTCTTCCATACTGATGGTTAATAAAAATTGTGTCGGAGATATTGAAGTTCCTTATTGACACCAAAATGCTGCTTGTAAGAGGGAGAATGAGCCTTGTTGTGGGGAAAAACATTAAATGAGAAAGAAATAGGAAACAATAATTGAATTACAAACTGAAGGATAAACACACATAAGTAAATACATAGAATTTACGTGGTAAAACCTCGTCAGGGTGTCAAGGAAACATCCACGGGGCAAGGGATTGGAAACTCTTATTAATCAAATGATTCTCCGTACATACAAGCCTCTTGGGCCATCTTATTTAACATGGGCTATTTCGTTATTCCAACTACATTTCGTTATACAACCAATCAATAGGTAATAAGTAAATTTGCCCATAATTACTTATTTACATTTTGTTGTCATATTTTAACAAACTCCACCTTGACAACAATTTTTCTAATCCCTTGCCCATGCCAATTCATCATCTTTTCTGTAAGCCGAGAGAAGCGAGACACCATCTCAACTTCTCTACTGTAACTAGCTTCGTGAATATATCTGCATTATTTTCCTGTGTGCGGACCTTCTTGAGAACTACTTTGCTGCCTTCGATTACATGTCTCACAAAATGATACCTTACATCGATGTGCTTGGTCTTGCTGTGATATGTTGGATTTGTAGCCAAATGAATAGTGCTCTGACTATCACAAAACACATTCACTTTCTCCTGCATCCTTCCAATCTCATCAAGCAAACCTTTTAACCAGATTGCCTCTTTACAGGCATCTGAAGCAGCTATATACTCTACTTTAGTAGTGGACAAAGAAACTGTCTCTTGAAGCTTTGACATCCAACTGATTACTCCACCTGCAAGAGTAAAAAAATAACTTTTAGTAGACCTCCTTTTGTCCAAATCACCTGCATAATCAACATCCACATATCCGCAGACTGAACCTTCACGACCATCAAAGCTGATGCAATGGTCACTTGTGCCTCTCAAATATCGAAGCACCCATTTCACTGCTCTTCAATGTTCTTCCCCTGGATTTGCCATGAACCTGCTGACAACTCCAACTGCATGTGAAATGTCAGGTCTTGTAGATACCATCGCATACATTAAGTTGCCTACTACATTTTCATATGGTACAAGAGACATATAATTATTTTCTTCATTATTTCTAGGACTTAAAACCGAAGAAAGCTTAAAATGGGAAGCTAATGGAACATTAACAGGTTTCAAATTGTTCATACCGAACTTTTCAAGTACTTTCTCCACATACTTCTGTTGTGATAACCAAAGCTTACCATTCTTCTTGTCTCTGTGTATCTCCATGCCCAAGATATGTTTTGCTGCTCCAAGATCCTTCATTTCAAATGTCCTAGAGAGCTGAGCCTTTAACTTGTTGATTTCTTCCATGCTTTTGCTTGCAATAAGCATATCATCAACATACAACACCAGGATAATGAATATGCTGTTGAAACTTTTGAAGTATACACAATGATCATACTCACTTCTGATAAAATTCTAGCTCACCATGAAGGAATAAAACTTCTTGTA
This sequence comes from Pinus albicaulis, assembly GCA_034641835.2. Classification (NCBI taxonomy): domain Eukaryota; kingdom Viridiplantae; phylum Streptophyta; class Pinopsida; order Pinales; family Pinaceae; genus Pinus; species Pinus albicaulis. Next base: position 41,228,827 of record CM076581.1, on the reverse strand, counting down.
CCATTGCATGGGCGACTGCCTCAGGCCATACAATGATTTCCTGAGCTTGCAAACTAATCTTCTACTGCGACCATGTACAAAACCTTCTGGTTGATCCATATATATCTCTTCATCCAAATCACCATGAAGAAAGGCTATTTTAACATCTAACTGTTCTAACTCAAGGTCAAGTAAAGCAGTTAGTGCTAACACAATACGAATAGAAACAAGTTTAACTACCGGTGAAAAAATCTCTTGAAAGTCAATACCTTCAACCTGAGAATACCCTTTTGCAACCAGTCTCGCCTTATGCCTCTCAATACTTCCATCAACTTTCCTTTTCAACTTGAAGACCCATTTTCACCCAAAAACACTTCTCCCTTCAGGAAGTTCTACAAGATCCCAAGTATTGTTTTTGGCTAAGGAGTCCATTTCTTCTTCCATAGCCTCTTTCCATATCTTGCTATCTGCATCATCAACTGCTTCCTGATAACAAGAAGGTTCCCCATCTTCAGTAATCAATGCAAACCATGAAGCAGAATCTTCATACCTTTTAGGTGTTTTTCTTTCCCTTGTAGACCTTCGTAGAGTGACTGGTTGCTGAATTGGTTCTGGAATTTCTCCAGTTTCCTTTGCTTCTCCACCTTCTTCATCAGAAATCTCTCCTTCCTTTCGAATTTCTGAAAAAGGTTTAGTCTCCAATTGAATCTGCTAACTTGGTGATACCTCCTCCTGTTCAACCTTTTCAACATTTGATTTTAAAAGAGAAGATTCATAAAATGTTACATCTCTACTAATGACTATCTTCCATGAAGAAGGATCCTACAACCTATATCCCTTCATTGAATAATCGTATCCAACAAAGACACAACATTTCGATTTTGGATCTAATTTTGAACGCTAATTTCTAGGAATAAAAGCATAGGCATCACAACCAAAAATCTTCAAATTCGAATAATCACAAGACTGACCCGACCAAAGTTCTTCATGAATTTTACAGTTTATTGCAATTGAAGGTCATCTGTTAACTAAATAACAAGCAGTGGATACTGCTTTTTCCCACAACTCCTTTTGCAAGTTAGCATTACTGATCATGCTTCTGGCTCTTTCCATAAGAGTCTGATTCATCCATTCAGCAACACCATTTTGCTGAAGGGTATAAACAGAATTTTTATGTCTAACAATCCCTTCATCCTTACAAAATTGTTCAAATTCTAAAGACGTAAATTCACCTCCATTGTCAGTTCTTAAACATTTAATTCATTTTCCTGTTTTCTTTTCTACCATTGTTTTAAATTGTTTAAACACATTAAATACATCAGCTTTCTTTTTCAACATATAGACCAAAAATTTTCGAGAGAAATCATCAATAAACGTTAAAAAATATGATGCACCTCCATAAGACACAGTAGGAGATGGTCCCCACAGATCAGAATGAATGTAGTCCAAAATCTGCTTACTATTATGATTTCCAGTCTTGAACCTTTGTTTACATTGTTTACCAAACACACAATATTTACAAAAATCCAATTTCAAGGATTTCAAATCAGGAAGCAACTTGCGGTTCATCAGTACCTGAAGACCTTTCTCGCTCATGTGACCCAACCGCTGATGCCATAGACGAGAACCTTCTTCTGATTTCTCTGATACGATCGCTGCTTCACTAACTTGAGTGCTTCCTTTGAGTTTGTATAGATTTCCGACCTTTTCAGCCTTTATCACAACCAAGGCTCCTTTTGAGACTTTCGGCACTCCATTATGACCTGTAAATTTATAACCACTCGAATCCAAAACTCCCAAGGAAATCAAGTTTTTCTTTAGATCAGGTACATGCCTAACATTTGATAATGTTTTAACTGTACCATCATACATTTTATTTTTTACATTACCAATCCCAACAGTCTGACAAGATGCATTATTTCCCATGAATACATAACTACCATCTATAGTTTCATATGAAGTAAACCAACTTCGGTGCGGACTCATATGATGAGAATCACCAGAGTCTAATAGCCAATTATCAGCATCTTGAGAGACATTACAGACAGGGAGAGCTTCAACAATTAAAACCTCACCAACCATACTTGAATCAACCTGATTTGCTTCCTTGTTATGGTTTTCCGACTCCTTCCATTTCCAACAATATTTCTTGAGGTGTTCGAGTTTATTGCAGTACCAGCACTTGGATTTACACTTCTTGCCTCCTTTTGACTTCGATATGGAAGAACCTCTTGTTTTCTCCCCCATTTCCTTTGACCGACCTCTGGCTACCATGGCTTCAGGTGCAGATGTATCAATGCTAGATTTTCTTCGTACCTCTTCAGATAAGAGAGCACCCATGATAGATTCAAGCTTTAATGAATTGACAGTGCTCAAACTAATTAAGGTCACGAAGTGATCCCATGACTCAGGCAGGGAACACAACAAGGTTATTGCCTTGTCTTCTTCCTCCATTTTTACTTCCATATCTGACAACTGGCAAATAAGCGTATTAAAAACATTTAAGTGTTTTGCAATTTTCGTACCCTCCTTCATCCAAGACTGTACAGTTTTCTTTTTAAATAAATTCTATTTGTCAAAGATTTTTTCATATACAAGGTTTCCAATTTTTTCCACAACCCTGCAGTTGTACTCTCTCCAACAATATTGAAGAGAAATTCATCTGCCAAACATAACCGAACGGTACTGAGAGCTCGGGAATCCAAGTCCTCCCAGTCCGAATTTGTCATGCTTGCTGGTTTTTATTTACCCTGTCTAATGCTTTATGCAACCCTTGTTGCACCAGCAAATCCCTAACCTTCAGTTTCCACAGAGCAAAATTGTTTTTCCCGGTGAATTTATCCACCTCAAATTTTGCGTTTGTCATTTTTTCCATTTCTCCCTCCTAGGGTTTCAGATTTCCCTTCTTCTACAAATTAAAAATTTCCCCTCTTCTTCTAGGGTTTCAAGGGTTTCAAATATTTTCCCCTATTCTGCAAGGGTTTCAAGAGATTTCAAATCTCTTCTTTCTCCTACTAATTTTAAATAGAGATAAAAAGTTACAATTTCTATTGTTTTTATTTCACTAAATCAATTCTTTTGAAAACAATTTTTGTTAAAAAAAACCCCTTTTCTCAAACTGAATAATTTCTGTTCAAACCCTTTTAACAGAAAAAATTTCTGTTCAACCAATTTCTGTTCAAAAACCCTTTAAGAAAAATACCTTTCAGGAAGTCAACCTCTCAGCCTCCACTTAAATTCGATGAATAGCCAGCATATACAAACTTGAGCAAATCCTCTGCAAACTCCTCGAATTCCAAATTTTCTTCTTGCTGTGGATGGAAACGTCCCTCCTTTCTCGAGACATGCAAACCCTCGACAATCTTCTTTCTCCAGACAATGCAACAGGCACAATGACTTAAGGCGGCAGTGGCTGGCTTCTTACGGATTCAATGCAAACGGGAAATGCCTGGCTTTAGCCTCGACAGCTTCAACCCTCTCGACAGTCTTTTCAGCAGATGGTTCGACGACTCTTTAACGGGCCCGAGCCTTCTGCTTGGCTTCTGGCTTCTTTCTACAGTGTCTGAAGATGCAAAGGCTTATTCTTTGGATGGCTTGAGCCTTCTGCTAGACGGATCCTCTCCTCTCTCTGCTAGACGATTGCTTCCCTTTCTCACAGCGGCCTGCTCCACCCTCTTTGAACAGATGCTCCACCCCTGTGCCCGGCGGCAATGGAATCGATAGATGCTCCACCCTCTTTTCTTGGCGGCACCCTCTTTGAACGAATGCTCCAGCCTCTTTGCTCGGAGGGAATGGAATTCGATGGCTCTTCAATGGCCTCAGCGAATGGCAACCAACGTCGGTTCCAAATCAAGACGGAAACTCCACTATGCCGGTCACGTTTTTAATGCAATATCTCTCCGCGGGGTCAATGGAAATCGATTCAGGCTCTGATACCACTTGTTGTGGGGAAAAACATTAAACGAGAAAGAAATAGGAAACAATAACTGAATTACAATATGAAGGATAAACACACATAAGTAAATACACCGAATTTACGTGGTAAAACCTCGACAGGGTGTCAAGGAAACATCCACGGGGCAAGGGATTGGAAACTCTTATTAATCAAATGATTCTCCGTACATACAAGCCTCTCGGGCCATCTTATTTAACCTGGGCTATTTCGTTATTCCAACTACATTTCGTTATACAACCAATCAATAGGTAATAAGTAAATTTTCCCAGAATTACTTATTTACATTTTGTTGTCATATTTTAACAAGCCTCTTTCAAAAGAAACTCATCTATTGTGATTTGTGGATACACGGTTAATAAATTTTCTAAATAAAACTATCCTTGAGAATGTAATCCAAAAATGGAACTTGGTTCATAGTTGTACTTTAAACGCTGCAACCTAAGTCACATGGTTCGGGTTCAAATTCGAGTTTGGCAAGGATTAAGTTTGATTCAAATTCAATTTTTCTGATGAGGTTTGTATGAGGTCCACTTTTAAATTTTACTATATAAAATTTTCACTATATTTATAGATATAATATAGAGAACATAAATGATTTCCATGATTGCAACATCCAAAAAATGATTGATATAGCTTTAGACTTTGAATAATTATGCCATAGAAAATGAAATTTGGTAAAATGCAAATGATACAGTGTTCACTATTTTCAAGCAACCAAGATAAACTAGAACACCATGAGAATATGAAGCGCAAAAACATTTTATAAAAATAATATCTTATTGCCCATAATAATGCCTCCTCCACTAATGCCAAACTCATCTCACAGGCTCAACATTTATTTATATATTTTTGCAGGAAACAACTCCCAGACTGCTTTGACCAGAAGAATATGAAAGTGTATTTTCTACTATTGGGAAGGGGCTGGTTTGTTAGGAAAGCAATAAAAGAGAAAAGAATAGTATAGAGCCAAGGGGGAGGAGGGTGTGGACCATTTGTAACAAAAGTAGAAATTGAAAATGAAACATGCCCCACGTACAGATCTCACAATGACATGACAGATTATGAATAAAGAAGGAACAATACATATTAAATATAACAGGAACAACAGACAAGAAAATAACCCAATGTTGTTTACTGTGGTGCCGCCTCCTTATTTTTCCATCTGCTGGAAGTATTAAACCTCCTACCGCCAGTTGCTCTGCATGGGGTTTATCTCATTTCAACACGGACATGGAAGAGGGAAGGGAGTAAATGGGCAAAGCCAAACAATTCTTGTAATTTGTTATTGTGAAAACTGCCTTCTCCTCCCGCGCTTCACCGAAATTGAATCATATCCCAGCATTTTCCTAGAATATATGAGCATTATGGAACATACCATATTAGTTATCACCACATCAATTTCATTTTCATATGAAATGGAAAGCTCTTCCAAAGTGGAAGTGAGTCTCTTGCAACGTCCAAACCAAGCTGCATAGAACTCCAAAAGTACTGCAAACAGTCACACAAAAAAAACATTCACATAAGGACCAACTAGCTTCAGAATTTTACATTGAGATATGGGCCAGATCACTGAAATAATCAAAATGGATTTGGAAAAACAGTTCTAATTAAATTTTCTTCCATTATTACTCGGGGGATTTGAAGAAAAATATTATATTGAACAATAGCAAATCATTATAGTGATCCTAAAACAAGCAACTAAGGATTAAATTCTAACACTCAACATAGTGGCCCAAAAGATTAAACAAACAAGCAGTTTGTTCATGCAAAATGCCCTAACATTACACAAAATAAAGGTTTTCACTTCATATTTTCATTCTAATTACTAAGAAAGTTAAAAAACACAACCGTAGTTTGAAGAATGAAACTTTATAATAACTAAAATCCAACTATCCTAGACTGATCATAACTAAACATTATTTACATTAAAGCTAGTATAGTTACGCTTATAAAAACATTTTTTGTTAAAAAAAACACAGCTACAGTTTGAAGAATGAAACATTGTAATAAATGAAATCCAACTTTCACAGACTAATCATAACTGAACATTATTTACATTAAAGCTAGTATAGTTACGCTTATAACAACAATTTTAGTTTAGAATTACTAAAATTTCAGTACTTGCAAGGGTGAGGAATGATATCCTCTTTGAAGCTTGAACAAAACAAGTAGTTTTCATTAAAGTGGCTTCATCTTGATGCTTACAAAGGATTTTTGGAAAGAAAAAGAAAACAAATACCAAATTGACCTGAGTCTAACAAACAGACACAAGAATCAACTAGAATATGACCTATAGAGGAGACTCACAAATAGACATGCACAACAATGTAGATACCACCTAGAATTAACAGAGGAACACAAAAGACTCAAACCCATTAAAAGTAGCGTAATTGCAGTTTTATAATGAGTGTCAACTCACTCAAGATAAAGGCCACCTCCAAGCTTAAAATAGAAGTGAAGGGATAGTTATACATATCCCCATTGTCCAAAGATAAAGCTACTAATCAACAAATCACATAACCTAGGATCTAAGAAAACTTTTGCAAAGCTACTGGCATATAAAAAAGTAAGAAATAAAAAAACAAAGGGATCATATGGGAGATATGAATGTTAGGTTCTTTGGTCCACACCCAACCTCCTGTGCTTCACGAATTAAATTGCCACCCGCATTCAATGCTTTAGGGGTCAGTTTTCGGGGCAGTTGAGGGTGGCGGAGGACGGGAGGGGAGGGTGGTGGCGGAGGACGAGAGGAGTGGCCATAATGTAAAAATGATGTGTCACAATAGATTGTATATATGGATTCATACCAGTAAGAGAAAAAAACAACTTGATGACACAATAATAAGAAATGGAATTCTAACAAGTTTTTTAAGTTATTTTTTTTGGTGGGCAAAATCACATTGCAATTCCATATATAATAATGGAGTTTAACAATTTTTTTTCCTTTTGAAAAATCACATTGGAATTCCATATATAATTAAGAACAACATGGTAAATAGACAAATATGTTTCAGAATCTAAAAATTTTGTAGCAGATTTGTGGATACAATTACTCCTAACACACTAACTTGATGTCCCGAATACAACAAAGCCTTTGTAAAAAAATACTACTTATGCATTGACCAATTAATAATCCAACGCATCAGATTTTTATGGCATTTGTTCATGATTAATATGTGACCTTACAATCCACATAGTCCTTTGGATTCTTTTGCTATTGACTGCTGAAATGCTTGGCAATCTACTTCGATTTCACTAAAAGCTGAAATAAGTTTAGGAACAATTTTAAGCAACATAAGCTTGAAGCCAACAGAAATAATACTCTTGTTCTCAGCCTCTACTGCAACATTACTAGTACCCTTGTTCTCAAACTCTGCTACAACATTTGATGGCAATGTACAGTCTTCTGAAAGTGATCCAACTTGAGCCCCTTTCACATACACATCACATGCACAAAGAATACAATGACCTCGTTTTTGAAAATTATCTTTAACAAACATTTCAAAATGCTGCACAAACAACAGTCACTCGATTTAAAATGATTTAGAAGAAAAGGGTTAAAAACAAAATAATTAGAATTGAAAATATGCCCAGATTCTACCTTTGGGGGCATGTGTAGTATGTACAACATTGACCTGCATGATAGGAGAAAGGATTTTTCTGTGTAGGCTAGAGACTCCTCCTCTTTAGCTTAACCAAACTGTTTGTCATATCCAGGTTCATTAAAGTAAGGATTGGCATTTAGTACCAGTCCTTGAATGGAAACAAGGACCTGTAGAATGTTTGATAATGACGGGTTCCACACTTCATTTCCTCTGCCTGTCCATGTGTTTAAAAGACTCATGCACACTTTCCCATTATCAGGCATATTCATATTCAGATTCAACCATAACCCACAAGAATGTTAGTGTACTAACTACACAATTAAAAAGCAACAGAAAGTGAAATGAGACCTCCATATTGAAGTTAAAAAAAAAACTATGAGACCTTCATATTGAAGTTAAAAATAAATCTTGATCTCAAATTCAATTTAAAATAAAATAGTTCTAATTAAGTGCTTATATGTGGTACGTCAAGATATTCAGATGGAAAATGAATATCAAAGAAGAAAATTACATCCTAATATGGAATCCCTGCTGCTCCAACAATCACAGCCCTTAGCAAATCCATCCTATCCTCCTAGATTCTCACAAATACTTTATTTTCCCAATCAATGCAAAATGTATGTAATAGGATGGGATATGAATAAATAGTGTGCATACAATATTATGGAACTAACAATTTCTTAGAACATTATTATGTTTATCAACACTGATAACCTCAAACTATCTTCCACCACATTAAAATATACAAGAACTCGATAATACTCTATGGAGAACATGCTTACATATTCTTTTCATGAACTATTCAAATATTATTTCACTCAAACATTGGAAAGCTTTATGGGCTCAACCCATATGATTGACACCACTATTTCAAAACCTTCAATCCCAACCTTGATCTATATTACATTAAACCAAAATGGTACAATAATATATGACATTGAACAAGGAATTGGACACAATACCTTAGATTACAATTAATAACATACAAAAGAGTAAGAGAGGCTCCATGGAATTTTGTAGAAAATAAAGAGCCAACAAGACCTTTTGAATTGAAAGAATGCCTAAGATCTTCATTTTCGAAGGACTATACAAGGTTCTCGTATGATGGAGAGACATCCCTCGTTCTCCTTCATTAAATCTCCGATAAGTTCCAAGACTGTCTTTGGACAACAGAGAAATTTCAAGAAATTATGAGTTGAAAAGCAATTATTTTGGCATGGAGACACCCAAGATTATGCACAACCACAAACATTGTAATGGAGATTTGACATAAGTGGAATATCAAAATAGTGAAAGAAAGCATTCTCAAAGTGTTATTGCTCATCTAATGGGCTTAGAAGATATCCTAGGTAATTCAAGCCCAACTTTTGAAATAAATGGTGCATTATATTTTTCACAATCTGAAGGAAAAATTGGCTTAAGAATGTCTCTAGAGACGAGGAAAAGCTTCCAATATTGTAAGGCTATGGAATCTATTGGATACATTGAAGAAGCACCATTTCCAAACTCAATCTAGTGATGAGAGATCATATTCTGTTGACGAAACAAATGAAAGAGTTTTGGGATCACTAAGCAGATGTCAAAGTTGGAAGTCACCTTGGCTTAAGCATCTTGATGCAATTCCAAAATCAATGATGATGTAGAGGTGTCCCATTGAACCTACCCCATGGAGACAACATAATGACTCTTATAGTTACCAAAGAAAATATTTTGAATCTCATAGCTTCTTAGATACCAAAAAATAATTAGAGGTCATCCCAAGTTCTTTACAGTGAAATTGAAAAGAGGCTGAAACGACTTGAGCATGAACATTGTGGTAAGGATCTCAAAACTCTCAAACAAATTCTAGAAGAAATGAACAATAAAAGTCTTCTAGATTCTACAAAATAAAAATTCAATCATCATGAGAATGGATTTGATTACACCCCTAATTCCAGAATCTCCCTAAAAGGAAAAAGTGTTTATAGAGCACAGGAAATCCAAGTCAATCAATTGAGGTTTGGAATTTCTAACTTTGGAAAAGCTTTTCAGGATCCCATAGTGATAATGAAGCCTGTCAAATCGGTAAACAACTCAAGTAATTATTTTGTTATTCCCTTGGAAGGGTTTCGAAATAATCAACACAAAGTGAGCTCATTACCTCAGCCTGGAAGTTCAAAACACCAAGAGATCAACTATGGGTAACAACAAAGCTCTCAAGGATCAACAATCAGGTAGGCCTAATTCTAAAGGATTTGCAAACCTCTATAATAATGAATCCATTGTTGTACAAAATCATGGAAGAGAACATAATACCAGGACGAAGTTCATAGGAAATTCAAATGATGTTTTGCAAAAGGGAATATCTCATCCATCATCCCCAGTTTCAAGTCCTTCCACACGAAATCAATAATCTTTTAAAGTTACTCTTAACGGTGTGAAAATAGCCACCCAAGTTGTTCTATGGAAAAAATCCAAAGGAAGAAGCCTGAAATTGAAAGGAAATCAAGACAATCAGGATATTTTAAATATTCAAAACAAGGAACCAAGCAAATTGGATTAGAAACGGAAATTTGATCACTCCATATTCAAATAAGAGCTAAAGGAGGTCATGTATTGCAAATAGATACAATGAGTGAAAGTAGCAAAGATGCAGTGGCAGATTGATGCCCTAAAACACCTACAACATATGAGATCTATTTTCTCTCAGATAGCAACATAAGCTCCATTTCACAAATGGATTATGAATTTACAGGTAAACTGAGTGATGTTAGTGAAGATTATGACTACGGACTTGATAATGGATACCAATGTCCACTTCAATCAAATGGCTTAGTAGATTCACATCCCAAGTTGAGGAGAACATTGGAGTTCATAACAAAACTAAGGTTAAGATTGCAATATTATTTTTTCATACAATAAAACATATTTTCCAACATTGATTTGTAGTTGTCTTATGCGCAGACATTAGGCACAAAGATACAAAATGAAGTTCATGTAGATTTGGTAAAATAAAAAAAATGAATAAGTTCATTCCGAAATTGATGAAGTTCATTCTGAAATGGATGAAATTCATTTGAATCGTTGTGCAGAACTATCTCCAACAAGCATAACTCTGGCCCTATCTTTGTTCTTGATGTTTCTTCATTCTATAAAGATGGTTAATTTGTATCACCTTTAAAGAAATGATCAATCATATTTAAAGGCATTTTTCTGCAATTTTGAAAATTTGTTTTGAATATTGGGTGTGTTTTAGGCTTACCAATCATGGGAGAGTAGAAATCCTCTATAGGGACATGTTTTAGCTCTCCACAAAGACCAAGGAGAAAATTGTATCCATGACTTTGCACTGAGGCTACCTCAAAAGAGGATTTGCAGTTACCTCGGAAAATAAGTTTTAATATCATTTGATGTTCAGATCAAAATATAAGGACGAAGCAGGGTATCTACTTTTCAAATAATGTTGCAACAACAGGTGAAAAATCGTTCGTTCTGGAATGCAGTGGTTGAATTTTGATCTCCTTCTACGGCAAGTAAGCAAGCAGGGGAAAGCACTGAGAGTAGGCGCTTGGTTGATTAGAACACAACTGAGACAAATTGGAGTAGAAAAAAAAGGGCACGAGGAGTAAAGGAAATATTATTGTTACTTGGCAGAGTAAACTTTTCTATTGCTTAGCAGAGGAAACACTCAACCATGAGCAGGTCAATGTAGCATGCAGTTCAACAAAACCAATTTAGGCACATAGATATCAAATGAGCACATAGATGCTCAAAAATCACCCACGTTACAAATATTTTCTTATGAATCTTGCATACTAATTATGAAGGGAATATCAAGTTTTCTACTAGTTAAATAAATAAGGCTACCAACAAGTTATTGATAAAGTGTACATCCACTCCCTAAAAGGATTACACAATATTTATAGCTTTTTATTATAAATTTCCATAGAAATATTCACTACATATTTAGGTTACGAAATGAGCATACAGTCATCCATCTAGAGGACTTGGATGTCCAAAAAGAAATGCAACAACACGATTAGTAATTTCAAATGTTGATGCTAAAAAAATAAATTTACAAATTCACAATGTTTTTACCGATGACTAAATCATCCACATATAATGTAATAGTTAATATTTCAACTCTTACATCCAAACATAAATATTGTGACTCCACTCATGGTGCTTGAAGTTAAGATTAAGTAAAAGGATTTCAATTTTATCATATAAAATATTTCTTAGGAGTTTACCCTTAGGATCTATTTCAAACAATGAAATATTTCTTCAATCTACAAATAAGAGTATTATCCTTCTTGCATCAACTCCGACAACTCAATTTGTCTTGATAACCAATTCTAACTTCTTGCATCAACTCCGACAACTCAGTTTGTCTTGAATCTTGATAACCAATTTTGAAAAACGCGATGCAATTGTTCAAATAATTTCTATACCAAGGTTATGAATTTTGGATGTCCCAAAACTAATAAATTTTTGCTATTATGAGTCAACTATTGATCACATTAAGATATGAAAGCAATTCCTATAAACTATTCCCTAACAACCTATGTAAGCATTATGATTCCATCTAACAAACCTAGTAAATTTTCTTGGAGAATGTTCCATTCCTGCCGAACTTTCTTCATCCATTTACGCTTATTAATATGTTGTGAAAAAACGTTTCAAAACTTCAATCATACACCATAAAAATGGAAAATAACATTTCTTTTGGCAAAAAAAATCACGAAAAGGGATGAGAAGAGCATGCCCTTTAATAAATGTATACCTAGTTTGTTTCTTGGTGGTATAAGTGATCCATAGGGTCCTTTACACTGTAAGACTATTTGAAGTGGCCGAGGTCATGACAACTACTACTGGGCAAGCTATGCAGTGAAATTTCTTCCCTTTTTTGTTCCATATGCACTGTATCTTCCTCCATTTTATGTTCCATATCAATTTTACCGAATATCAACTTAACTAAATCAAAATTAACAAATTTCCATCTTGCAAGACCATCTTAATCATATTCTTCAGCATTATTTCAAACCGATGCATCATCTTCATCTCTACGAACTACAAATATTTGTTGAGGTCCAACTTGTATAACAAACACAAAAAATTAACCTTTGGCAACAAAAGTAAATTCATATTGTTTATTCTGTGATAGCCTGTTTATAATGTGGCAATGATACCAATGAAGAAATGGTAAGAGGTTACCATGGTTTAATTTAATATTATAATAGTTGGCAAAAATATAGATAGTAAGTTATAATTTAAATAGAATGGTAGGTAAGTATGTTAAAGGTTATAATAAGGGTAAGTGTAACCTTGGGAAGAGAATTGAAAGGGGGGGGGGGGATACCAATTATGTATAATAAAGGATGAACTTCTTGAAGAGGAATTTGGTTGTTGGCAAGGTGCTTGGTCTACATAGGCTTCATAATATCTTAATATTCCAAACTCTAGTTTGTATTAAAGGATCGTTTTTTAGATCATCTGGAAGGCACAGGACAATGCATGATCCAGATTTATGCAGGAACGCAACAAAATATAGAAATAACCATAAACATAGAAATACAGCGAAAATAAGGCTTCATTTCATTAATATCAAATCACAGAAATATGCTTACAAACATGATCGAAATAAAATAGCTAGGGTGCTGGTAGTGAATCTCTGAGAAGAGATGTGGCGACTATAGACCTCTGAACTGTCTTACAATGAGGCTTGAGGGCCTATTTATTATGGAGAAACAATGGATAATTCTAAACGTCCAAAAACCTAACCCTAGGAGATGAAGCGCCAAAACTATGGGCCCTGTTTGGGTAAGTTGGTGTTTCAACTTCCTAGGGACATAACTTCGGCATACTATCTCCGTTTGGGGCTTCAAAATGGCTCCAGAAGTTCAGGACTCGAAAAACTGCTAAAAATAATAAGTTGTGAAAAAAACTGAAAGAGATAATGGTGGGGCCCCAAGTGGAATACACGGGTGGCCACCAATATCCATATGGATAATTCCTCCCCCCTTAGGAAGAAATGGTCCCCATTCCGTTGAGTTCCTCCATGAGATGAGGAAACTTTTGTTGAACTTGGTCCCTGGTGAACCACTTGCCTTGGTGCAAGAGTTGGCCAGCTTTGACAACCCGATGCAGTTGGGTCTTCTGTCGGCGAGTGTTCTTGATTTGCATGTCCATGATACAGTCTGTGGTGGCCTGTTCCATGCAATCTGGGTTTAAATATTTTGGTGTGAGTTCTTCCGCAATGTCAGAGGTGTCCAATAGAGGTGGGAAGTAGGGACGAAGGCGGTCTACATTGAATACTGGGTGCAGACCAAGGAATGGTGGAATACTGAGCTCGAATGCATTGTTCCCTACAACCTTGGTGATGGTTTATGGCCCATATCGAAGCAGGAAAATCTTGCGGTGGGGTCCAGTGAGGCGCTCCTTCTGCAAATGTAGCCACACTTTTTCGCCCACCTGGAAGTTGTGTGGCACCCGATGTTGATCATGTCGTTGCTTGTACTTATCATTGGATCTGTCCAATATGTCATGAACCTGTTGGCGGATGTGTTGAATGCGCTTGATGAAGTTGTTTGATTTTTCAGCTTCAGACAAGACATGAGCCAAATTGGCATGAGTAGCTGCAAATGGCTTGGCTACATCAATGGGACATAGTGGTTGCAATCCCAAGCCCACCTGAAAGGGGCTGTGGCTAGTTGAGCTATGGAGAGCTCGGTTATAACTGTGTTGTACATAGGGAAGGCTCTCATCCCATGTGCATGGATGCTTTGAATTGCACATGCGTAGAATTTGTATAATCATCCTGTTGATGACCTTTGTTTGGCCATTAGTTTGGGGATGGAAAGATGTGGACTTGGTGAGCTTGGTGTCCAACATTGACCAGAGGCTAGACCAAAATGTACTGAGGAACCTGCTGTCGCGATCTGATATGATAGACTGTGGGATCCAAAAGTGCACCCACACTCGTTCAAATAAGAGTTTAGCAGTGGCTTCTGTTGTGATATTCTTCTTGCAGGCCGCCATAATGGCCATCTTTGAGAATCTGTCGACGACCACGAAAACACAGTCGTTTCCATGCTTAGTAGAAGGAAGGCTTGACATGTAATCCATGGAGATGGATTCCCAAGGTCGAATAGCGGTAGGCAGCGGAGTATAGAGCCCTTGCTTCTTGATGGTCGATTTGGCAATGGCGCAAGCAGTGCAGGATCTGATGTATTTCCCGACATCCTGTCGAAATTTCGGCCAATAAAAATACTTCTGCAGTACTGCCACTGTTTTCTCGACCCTAAAATGCCCAGCGACTCGACTGTAGTTTGCTTCCCATATCATCTTGGCACACTTGCTTGAAGGAACACAAAGGTGTCCCAGGTGACATAATAGTGCATCTTGGAGGTGAAAATTTGGAACTTGCATACCCCCCAAGAGTGCCTTGTATGTGTAGCTGAATTCTGGATCACTCTTGTAGAGAAGCGGTCACTCAGAAGTCTCATGCCCATAAGAGTTGAGAACGGTGGTTATGGCCACGATCGGTGTTCGGCTCAGGCAATCTGTAACATTATTGGTGCTACCCTTCTTGTACATGATGTTCAAATGAAATTGTTGCAGATATGTGGACCACTTCTGATGGCGATCGTTCTGCAACTTCCCTTGTGTCTGTATGAACTGCAGTGGTTGGTGGTCTGTGTGGATGATTTTCTTCTTCCCCAAAATGTAATGCTTCCATTGTCGACAAGCCTGCACAATGGAATACATTTCTTTTTCATAAGTGGCATACTTTCGAACTGTGTCGGACAATGTCTCACTATGATATGCCACTGGATGCCCTTGTTGAGTCAGAACTACCCCAATAGCATAGTTAGAGGCATTTGTCTCGATCTCAAATGGTTGGTGCAAGTCTGGTAATGTGAGCACTGGGGCAGAAAAGAGGCGATGTTTCAATTCTACGAACGCCTTCTATTGAGATTCCGACCAACAGAATTTTGATTTTGCTCCTCCCTTGGTGACTTGACTCAAGGGCCAAGTGATATGAGAGAATCCCAACACGAACCTGCAGTAGAAATTAGCAAGACCCAGAAAGCTGCGAAGCTCTGTTAGGGTGGTTGGGGCTTGCCAATCCCGAATGAATTGGATCTTGGCTGGATCCACATGCACCCCCCTTTCATCAATAATGTATCCCAGATATTGAACCTAGGTCATGCCAAAAGTGCACTTCTCCAAATTGGCACACAATTTGTGTTGTCGCAGTGTTTGGAGAACTTATCGGATGTGGTGGAGGTGCTCTTCCCAAGTCTGGCTGAAGATAAGAATGTCATCCAAGTATACCACTACAAATGAGTTGGTGAATGGACGCAAGGTGTCATCCATCAACCTCATGAAGGTTGCGGGAGCATTTTTCAATCCGAAAGGCATGACGAGCCATTCAAAAAGTCCTTCCTTGGCTTTGAAGGCAGTCTTCCACACATCAGAGGGTTCGATTGGTACCTGGTGATACCCAGACTTCAAATCGATCTTGCTGAAATATTTTGCCCCTTTGAGTTGGTCCAAAAGGTCATCAATCCGTGGGATCGGGTACCTATTCCGGACAGTGATCTTGTTCATCGCCCGATAATCAATATAGAGTCTCCAAGTCCCATCCTTCTTCTGTACCAACATGATCAGGCTCCCACAGGGTGATGAACTTGGCCGGATGTGACCTTTCTGCAGCAGCTCCTGAATCTGCCTCTTGATTTCATCATTCTCCAGAATAGAGCGCCTATAGATCGGTCCATTGGGTAGTGGCACACCTGGGGTCAGGTCAATGGGGTGCTTAACCTGACAGTGTATAGTCACCCCCGTGGGTGAGGTGAAGATGTCCCCATACTCCTCCACAATCTTGTCCATTTGTTGTTGTCGTGCAGAGGATCCATGTTTGTAGTTCGTGGCCCAATGCTTCTCCTTGTCCTGGGGGCGGATCATCAGGAAAAAAAATTTCCTAGTTTGGGAAATGAGCTTACTGCATTGTTTTGCAGTAACCAAAGAGATAGTGGGAGGCTGTTATGAATATTTTATTATTATTTATTAATTAGATTTAGTTATCTTAGGTTATTAACTGAAAAGGCATGATCAAAGATCATGCCTCTTCACCAAGGGACACCTTGAGGCTATATTTAAGCCCAGGCGATCCCTCATTGTAATCATCTCATCTTTCATCATTAATAATATATATTTATCAAGTTTTACCAGAGTTTTTACACTCCATTGGTATCGGAGCTATCGCTCTTCGGGATCTGTGTGATCACCATAATTAAGGAATCAAAGGAATTCCAAACAAAATTTGCATATTTTTTACCCAGCCCCTCACCTTCACTCCCACTTTGTTTTTCCCTCACAACCCTCTGATAAAAATTTGTACAGATTTTATCAAGTGCTGGTGGTAGCATTTGTTTAAAATTTTTACAAATCCCCCATCATTCACGTGCTACCCACGCCCTGCTGTTCCCATACCCCTCGCCTCACGCTGCCTCGGCCTTAACAACCCTCACCATCCCCTTCACCCCTCGACCCTTCTGCCCCCACCTTCATCGTGCCCACACCATCCACGTGCTGCTCGTTTGGACGACCATCCCGTCACCATCGTGCACCTGTTGACTATCTGTTGACTGCCATCGTGCACCTGTGCCGTTTTTCTATTCATCTGATCCCCCTTGTTCATCAACCCTCGCCGTTCGTGGAAGAGCCGCTGTCCACATCGTCGGACACCACGGTGGACACAATTCCTGTCAAAACGCAAAACACCATAGCCGCTGATAAAATAAATTACGCTTTTTAAAAAAATCGGAAACAGGTGTGACGGTTCTGAGCATCGTTTTGTTTAAAAAAAAAAAATCGATTTGAACAGTGACGCGTCCGCTCAGACTTCCTCGGTATATTAAAAAAATCGAATTGTTAAAATCGAATTGTTTAAATCATTTGATACACAGTGTATCACGGTCAGCTGCCAGGACATGGCTGGCGTTGACTACGGAGGGTAGGGCTCGGAAAAAGAACAGTTATCCGACTGTTTGCTGAGTTCACAGAAAACTCGATTGGTTAAATTATATGAATAGGTGTGTCAATTAAAATCGAACGGCACATTTTTAAAACCCGATTCTACTTACCGGTGCTTCGTATCACTGTAATCGTCTAATTCGGCATTAAACAGTGATTCAATACGGCGTAAAAGATACGACACATCATTTTAAAAACAGTGGTGTGGCTCGTGTTTTATAAATCTAAACGGTTGGTAAGCGGTTTGTAAAAATCTAAACGGTATAATTTTAACCGGACATCTGAACTCCGCGGCACTATATTATATAGTTATATATAAGCGAGGAGAAGAAGAAGCGAGGAGAATCCGAGAAAGATAAAATTCAGGTTCAAATTCTCAGGAAATAGCTTAATTTTCGCTATCAGAGGCTCGAAAGTTCAGAAAAGATTGACAACGCGGTAATTTCGGCAAATTGAAGAAACGGAAATAGTATTTCGTTGCGCGAGCTGATGTTCCCACAGAGAAGGGTTTGGATATAATTCGCTATCTGAAATTTCTTATTTTCGAAATTTTTTGCTGATACTTAGACCCTGTGTTTTTTAATTCGGAATTCCAATCATTTACGGTTAATTGAGAACTTGGTGATTGAAGGAGATTTATTTTGTTTTATCAACTAAGGACGGCATCGCAGAATAAAATCATACAAAAAAAGCCGGCGGTTCTAACAGCTCTCGTGACCAGATTTTAAAGACATATACTTGGGTCTGCTTTCTTTGACGGCTGAGCATCTTCATCAAGCATGTGTTATGAATAACCTGACGGGATATGCTCCAGGATCAACGAGCAGAGGATTTGTCATTTGATTGATTTAATTTCATATAACCGTCAACCTTACCGTCAACCGTGAACAGTCAAACGTGGTGAATCCGACGTGAAACAACCGTGAACAGATAATAAATTGGCGTTTAAATTTTTTTTTCGTGAAACAACGTGTCGTTGTAAAACGGAACGACACATTTTTTTAAAAAGAAACACGATTTTTTTTTAAATTATATATAAAATATATATTATATAATTTAATTGATAATTATATATATATATATTGTAATTATATAGTTTATTTATATATTATATAATTTCAATTTAATAAATTATATATATATATATATATATATATATATATATATATATATATAATTATATAATTAAATTATATATATTATATAATTTTTAATTAAAAATTATATATATATAATAATTATATAGTTTAAAAAAAAATTATTAATTAATTAATTTTAAAAAAAAAATTTTATTAATTAATTAATTAATTAATTAAAAAAAAAAAAAAAAAAAAAAAAGAGGAAAAAAGAGAAAACTGGCAGAAAAATATCAGTATGTCTTTATCAATGATGACGATTGATCAGATAAAAAGGCAAACATGGCTAAAACAAATAGAGGCCACAGAAAATCTTAGCAAAGCAATGAACAATATGACAGAACTCTTCAACAAGTTAAATGATAAAATAGATAAGTTGGGTCAAACACAATCCCCAACATCTCCTAACAGGGAACCAAATCAACAAAACAGTACCGCAGATTCAGGGAACTCGGAAGAGCATCAGGAAAAAACCGATTCCCCACATCACCATGAAGATACGGCTGATTGTAAACAACAAACTGTTCCATCCCTAGAATTGAACGAAACATATGAAGTGACAAAGACATCCGAAGCCACTGATATAACGACAAAAGCTGTTGAGGCCTTCGGTGATGAAGCAGATATGGTTGTTAAGAATGAAGCATTTGATGATGAGGAGAAGTTACATCAGACAATAATTGTTGGTAACCTACCTCTAAGTCTAAAAAGGAGTCACAAAAAATCACCAGAAGAACAAGGAATAGCTGGGAAACATGAAAAAGTCTTCCAAGATTTACCCATAAAGGTTCCTTCTGCTAGGAAAATCAAACATCCAATAGAAGTCAAGACAGTATCCAACTCTGTCGATATCAGATCGTTTCACTATCCACATCACCAACAGATGGAGCTCGAGAAGCTGTTTCACGATCTTTTTAAAATGTGGGACGCAAGAGCTCATCGCTTGAGGAAACCAAACATACGTCAACATTGTCCATCATTACGTATGCTTTGAGGACAAAGCATCTTAAGAGAGGGGCAATGTTATGAATATTTTATTATTATTTATTAATTAGATTTATTATCTTAGGTTATTAACTGAAAAGGCATGATCAAAGATCATGCCTCTTCACCAAGGGACACCTTGAGGCTATATTTAAGCCCAGGCGATCCCTCATTGTAATCATCTCATCTTTCATCATTAATAATATATATTTATCAAGTTTTACCAGAGTTTTTATACTCCAGAGGCAGTGGTACCTTCGGTATCCTGTACAATTTGTTTCCCAAAGTAACAATAACAACGCGAGGCTGGGACTCATACATAGCATGTTGCTTCCACAAGTATGGTTGGCCTAATAATACATCAGAAACATCAATAGGAGCAATGTCACAAAATACCTCATCCGTGAAGGGCTTGATGCTATAGGGAAGGCGACACTGTTGGCTGACGCGGAGATCTCGTCCTTGGTGAAGCCACCCGATGGTGTATGGCTGTGGGTGCGCTGTGGTCAGCAAGCCCAACCGCTTCACAACATCTACTGAAATGAGGTTCTTTTGGCTCCCATTGTCGACAATGAATCGTAGCGGGGAACCCTTTACCCACATCTGGGAGTGGAAGAGACGATCTGCCTCCTATGGATCTTCGTAGTGGCAACAATGGCATTGGGCTCCGCATCAATAATCTGCTTCCCTTTGTCATTCACCTTATCAGGTTCTGATTCAGAGTCGGACATGCATCTGATTCAGAAGCCCTCATCTTGGCCACCAGCGACTGCTTGGCCCGACACTCACTTGTGTTGTGAGTGGAGCTCTTATGGAACTCACACCACTTTCCCGTGTCCTCCTTTGGTTTCGCGGTGTTGTTCTTTGCTTGTGTCTTTGGCAGGTTGTCTTGGGCCACCATGCCTTGGCTTTGTCCTTTGTTTTGTGTTTTTGGGGCACCTTTCCCTTGCTTTTGATTCGTAGATCCAAAGTCTCGCTTCTCCTGTTTGAATTTCTGCTCAATCTTGGCAGCATACCGATATGTCGTACCAAGCGAGGAGATGTCGAGGAACTCCATTTCCTCCTGAATGTATCTATGCAAACAACCGCGATACTTTAGCACCAAATGTTTCTATGAATCTTTGATACCCAACTTTGTGCGTAGGGTATGGAATAGACTCGAATGCCTTCTAATGGGCATCCAACTTTCTTAAATAGATTTCTTAAAGACGATCGCCTCTGTGAAATCTGTGATGACTCAAAAGTCAAGATTCGAAAGATTGATCATCCGTACAAGGATATCAAACTTTCGGTCATTTTTGAAAACAAGTTATTGGGCTCTTAATTTTCCTTATCAAACCTTTTTGTAAGAGATCCTTGATTTCCTTTCTGCAGAGAATCATCTGCTCTTGATTCATAGGAATAGCCTTTGATCTTCTGAGTTTTCCATTGAAATCATTTTTCATTGGAAGTTCAACTTCATGCTTATGTATATGCCAGAAGGCATTATGATCCTCCGAGCAACATTCCAAGAACTTATTCTTGATATTAGCTATTTCTTTGTCAAATTTCCCTTGTTCAATGTTTTCATCAATTCTAAGGATTTCTTTATTTTTCTCCATTTTTGCTAACAAATTATCTAATCTTTCAATCCTTTTTATGCTGTTAGGAGAACTTGAAATTATGAAAGGGAAAAACAATTCTTTACCTTCTAATTCCAGAAAATAGCCAAATCTCCTTGTTTGATGATCAAACTTTCCTCCATGTTTTTGGAAGTTTTGAAAGAAGGTTGTTCCCAAGTACATTGCACAATCCATTCCTGTGACAATTGGACAAACAACTTTGATCCCAACTGATTCTGTAAGAAAGATATAAACTGAGACTTTTGAAGTGGTTTTGATATCTCCAATGGCTGGTTGTGACTTTTGGACAGTTTGTAGGTCTTTTGAGATGAGCTTCTACTACTGTATCATTTACAATATTGAGTCTGGAACCAATATCCATAAGAACTTTCCAATATTCAAATCTGGAACCGATTCTTACTTTGAGCTTGATGCAATATATCACATTACAATTGATCTGATTGCATCCTAGACCACTTCGATCATCTTATGTTTCTTCATCAGAATTATGCTCATGAATTTCCACTCCTTTGAAAGGTTTCTGATGATAAATATAATTCTGAGTTTGGGTTGAGAAAACAGGCTAGGTTGAACTTGAACTTGGTTCATCTTCAACTTTATTTTTTTTGAGGTTACAGTCCTGATGACTTTCAATGCAGAGTCTTCAGTTCTCCTTTACTATATTTCTCAGCTCCTTTATTGCTTTATGAATGCTAGTCAAGGTTTGTGGAATTTCTTTGCCAAAGTCTTCTTGCCTAAATTTCTTTGTCAGAGCTTCTATTGAAAAAAGAGAAGCTGGTGGCACATATCATCTATTAGGATTATTCTGCTTTGCTGGTTTTTAATTCAATTGATTAAGCAACAATTCTTTATACATTTCTTTCAACTGAGGATCTGTTGCTGCCATCATTTGAGTAAACAAATTTCTTGTTTGTTCGTCTGCCTCTGGTTGCCTCATCATATTCAGGGAATGGTATTGGTAGACATCTGGATCACTGCAATCACAATTATCTTTGAAACATTCTACAAAATGTGGATCATTGCAGTATTCATCTTCAGATTCAGAAGTGTTAGAATCAGAATTGAATCTATTTACATAATCTGTTCTTCTTCACTAGTGATTTCTTCACAGCTATCAGGGAAATTCAAATAATTTACCTTACCAGATTTGTTTTTGTAAAATATTTTCTTCTTACCTTTCTCTGGCTTTTCTTTCTTTCTGTTTTTTTCCAAGTCTGGACAATTTAGAGAAATGTGTCCTTTCTTGTTACAATGGTAACATTTGACTTCTTTCTTTTTTGAGTATAGATGTGTCTTCTTGTAGTCCTTTGGTTTCTTCTGGTGGATGATTCTCTCACCAGAAAAATTCTTTGAAGAGCGCTTCTTTTTCTTGAAAGCACTTCGCTCCCTCCCCTCTGAATTTTTAGGGGCAGAGAGATGTCATTGTTTGCATAATTGTTGATAGCCATGTGGTTGCTCTAGCAATCTTCATTTGTGAGCAAAGTTCAACAATTATTGCTTTCACTGCTTGTCTTATTACCCCAAATTTGTAGTTACCAATATTTCCAGGAAACTTAGTAACTATTGCTTGTGAAACCCATAATGGTAAAGATGAAATGAATATTTCCTTCCATTTTGGTTCAAGAATGATTTCGGGAGATAAGGTATGCAATCTATGTAAGAACTCATTAAAATATTCATCAAAATGTTGCATATTATGAAGTTTCATAGCCACTAGAGTAATAACAGTCAAATCATTGTTAATCTGTGGAAAACCAATGAAATTTACAGTGATGCCATAAAGTAAACAACCAATCATATTGTTTACAGGGAGTGATGTCGATGGATCCATGTATATGCTCCCATCTACATTCAGAACTTGTGAATTTTCCCATGTGGTTAACAATGTGGGATCTTTTATGGTTTCAACTTTTAACCATGAATCTAAAGATCCTTCAAACCCACCAATAATTCTTCTGGTAGAATTAATGGGTTGAATATCATCAGCCAAATATGTCCAGTAACAAACAAGCATAGGATGCATGACTGACAATACTTCTGCCTCAGTGAAATTATCATTGTTCCACGAATATGTGGAAGATGCAGACCAATCCTTATGATACTTAGATTTCATTAGATATCTCCTATCTGGGGCAGGGGACCAGGTAGAATTCCATGTAGATCTGGATGTGGTTGCATGGACTGTATTATCTTCAGGGATATTAAACTGAATTTTGTCTTGAGGAGAAAAATTCTGCACATACTCCTCAAGTTTTTCTAAGGAAGGCTCTTCATCATTTACATCTAATTTGTGTAGGCCTGTATCTTCCTTATTTTCTTCATCATACCATTTATTCGTTGCTGCCTCTTCTTCTTTTTCTTTTTCCTCTTCTGCTTTCTTCATCTTAATCCATTATTTTAGAGAAGAACTAGTTGAAGTACTAGGTTGTGAGGAAGTCATGGGGTTTGCTTTCAGATGACCAAAGTAACTTGGGGTAGCAAAAAGACTGTAAGGGTAAGAGGCTCCAGGCTTAGGTTGTTTTATTATACTAGATACTGAAGTAGATATAGTATATGGCATTTGTGAAGAAGGTTCACTTAAAAAAGTAGTAGATTTGTAAGAGTCTGATGAAGGTTTCTTTTTTAATGAATCAATGGAGTTAGAAACATTCAAGACTTGTTTCTTGATAATGTCAAGACTGGAATTTACTTTAACAATTTATTTTCCCTGAACTATAGCTGCATCAAAAATTTTCTTATCTATGGATATTTTGAGTTTATCCAGACTTTCAGCTATATGTTTATTGTTTTCTGCTAAAGTCTTGACATTTTCATTTAAACAAACCAGAGCATAATCTTGTTTTTGTAACATTATATTAATCAAATCTTTCAGAATGTTATTCATTTCTTCCATGGATTTATGTTGGTTTCTCAAGTATTTTTCCAAATTGGAAAGGGCAATATTAGTCCAGTTTGTGGCAAGTACAGAGTCTTTTGTAGAGTTCTCTGTCTAGATGGGAAGAGTTTAAAGATTTTCCCATCATTCTTTCTGATAACAAAGTTTTTCCATGGTGGAAAATCATTGTCAGTTTCATAGATTTGTCCATCAAAGAGTTCCCACTTGTGCTTTGCAGGGGAACCAGATCTAATCATGTTTATCTGCAAACAGCTGCAGATATCTTTTATTAATTTCTCTCCTTTTGTTCTTATGACTTGAAAATCCTTGGGCAAGTTAGGCTTGGATAGCATCCTTTGTATCTTGGGAGAGAACTCCGGAATTACAAGTGTAGATGGAATAATAACAGAGTTTGATTCCATCTTTTCTACTACAAAATTATCTATATTTAGAATCCTTTTTTGTCTTGCTTGATTTAAGAAATTTTTTCTTAAGGATTCTTCTATCTGATTGGAGGAAGGATAGTACCACTCATAAAAGGAAATCCATTGATTGTTGGATTCCATCCATATTTTCCATTCCTCATTCTTCTGGCTGTTGAAGTTTTTATTTTCTTCCTTAGGTATCAGTTTGAGCTCTTCAACTTACCTACTTTCATATTTATGGGTGAAAATGTCCCAGTTGAACATTTTCTTCTTCCATTGATCTTCAGGATCATATGGACTAATTCCTTTGTAGATTTTCAGGAATGCAGTGATTTCACTGTCTGAAGGAATTTCCACATGTCTTGGAATTTTATCCTTCTTCAGACTTACTTTTGTCTGGTACAAAAGTGATCATATTGATTTTTCTTCTGTCTTCTTCATTATTGCCATGTGGGATTGGTGGTTGCAAAGAGAATTGACAGAAGGTTTTAGAACAGTGAGGATGGTCACATATAACAGCTAAGGGGTTGCTGGAAGAGGCAACTTGAATCAAAACTAATTTTTTTACAACATCTAAAAATATAGGATCAACTGAGTATGTAGGAGTAGTATTTACAGAAGTAGAAATATTAACAGAAAGTCCACCACGCTCAGCTCGTGACTATGGAAATATGGTATGTACATTCCATCTTTGGAGGTAAAAACAGTGGAGGAATTAACAGGTGATGGTTGGGTAGGTTTTCTGATTGATTCCCATTTAGTTACCCATTCTGCAGGGGGTTTTCATTATGCTCTAGGAATCATCTGAGGAGCTATAAGATTCATACCATAATCATGGGTAATCAAGGTGGTAAATTCAGACTGCGAGGATACTGATTTAACTACTGAAGGAGTAGTTTTTTTGTAGAATTTGGCTATTGAGGACCACCATATAGCTATGTTTTTACTATCATCAACAAAATCATCGTAACCATGTGTTTGTAATCCGAGAATTAAAGAATTTATGGCGTTCAGATCTGTTAAGGCTATGGAAAAATTAGGAAAACATGACCATGAGGCAGGACCATAGGAAAGAGTACCTTGACAACCACTAATGAGAGCTTTTGGAAAAAATCTCCATCTTCTATCAAAAACACAAGAGAAAAAGGTAACATCCTGTCCTTTCCTGTGTAGGGGCTGAATGCCAATTTGGACATGGCCAAAATGGGAAAAATTATAACCTTCTTTTCGAGCAGCATCAAACTCAACTTGATTTATGATGTTTAAAGAATGAAGGATATTGTTATTAGAGGTGGTTTGCAGAACTTCCTCTTTAACTTTATATCTCCAGAACTGGATGGAGTACAGTAATCCTAAATTCTTATAAACATTTTTTGGGTCTACTTTAGGAAGAGACCAAGATTCAGAAGCAACGAGTTTTGAGAATAAATTAACAGATCTTTCAAGAACTACAGACTCTATAACATTTGAATTTCTTCTCTCAGAATTTTCTGCTTCATGTTCTTTTAAAATTTCTTCATATGACTTATCACCAAATTCATGACGAGAACTAGATGCAGATAGTGAATCCATAACAGCGTGAAGAAATATAGATATAGCAGAAGGCTTTTAAATAAAATTATGCAGTTTCAGAGTAAAGACAGAAATATTCAAAATGATGTGTACCAGTTATATCAGAAATATGATCGCAAACAAAGCAAGTTTCGCGGCTCCTCCTGGGAAGAAGTTCTAATCTCCTAGTCTTCAAACGCCTTTGACGCCATCCTTGGCTTAACAGGAAACATACATTATGGGTAAAACTAAGAATAGAGAGGGTTTTGTCTCGTCATTTTTTTCACAGTAGGTTTCCCACTAGTCCTTGACATGGGGGGTAGCTTTGAGGAGTGAAAAAATAATCTTCTCCCGGTCGGAAAAGTCATGAACTGAGAAATACCCTTCGAATAGATTCAACCATCTATCTACAGTATCTGCATCTATTTGACCCTCAAATATGGGAATGTCAAAGTTTACTTGTACCTTAAAGGGAGTCGCGCCCCGTAGTGGCTACCGGATGCGTATGTGTCGCCGGCAAGGGCCGTTGAAGGATCTGGGAAAAGTTATCCATCATCGTGTTCCTTTGTTTTTCGAGGGCCTCCTCGAGCAATATTTTGATAGGATCTCCTGCTCCCTCATCTTTCTTTTCATCCCCCATGGGCGTCCGTCGGGGTTTGCGAGGCTGATCTTGTAAAGGTTCCACCAGATCGAGCCCTAACTTCTTATACCCCGACCTCGTTGGAGACATGCAAAGAAGGATCGAGAAAAAGTAGACCGCTCTGCTACCACTGATCCGGATTTATGCAAGAATGCAACAGAATACAGAAATAACCATAAACATAGAAATACATCAGAAATAATGCTTCATTTCATTAATATCAAATCACAGAAATATGCTTACAAACATGATCGAAATAAAATAGCTAGGGTTCTAGTAGCGAATCTCTGATAAGAGATGTGGTGACTACAGACCTCTGAACTATCTTAAAATGAGGCTCAAGGGCCTATTTATTATGGAGAAACAATGGAGAATTATAAACGTCCAAAAACCTAACCCTAGGAGATGAAGCGCCAAAACTATGGGCCCCGTTTGGGTAAGTTGGTGTTTCAACTTCCCAGGGACGTAACTTCGGCATACTATCTCCGTTTGGGGCTTCAAAACGGCTCCGGAAGTTCAGGACTCGAAAAACTACTAAAAATAGTAAGTTGTGAAAAAAACTGAAAGAGACAATGGTGGGGCCCCAAGTGGAATAGGCGGGTGGCCACCAATATCCACTTGGATCAGTGCAAAAGCTTTAGATTTAGATTTGGAAGGCATCGGACGTGGCAAGACTAAAATGTTGACTATGGAAGTGAAGCATGTGGCTTCATCCTTAATGACAATGTTGGGGATGCAGTTGACATTGTGAATCACCCATCGCTTGTTCAGTATTCTATCACTCACCTCCAAGGTGATGCATTTACAAGTAAAGCATGAAATGATAAAACAAATAACATAATTGCATTAATCGCTCCCTTCATGACATTATCAGACTACCTTTTTAACATAATTTCGATTTAATAGCATAAATTCTTGCGTCAACTATTGAAAAGAATAACAACATTGGAAGTATGTACAAAAAAAGTCAAACTTGTTGGTAGATTCCTACATCCACTATACAATTCAACTCACTTAAAAATGTAGAGACTCTAACCCAAAGCCTACATGATCTTCATGGGGCTCAGTTTGCATCATCTCAATATTAGTTGTAGCTTGAAAAGTAAAAACCAAATTTAATAGAAAATTTTGTGAAAAAAATATAATGAACATAATAAATATGCTTAATGAAAAGTATCGATACCTGTGTCACGAATGGAACCTGAGAAGGAATAATCTCTTCAGGCAACCTTTGATGTGTAGCACATACCTGAAAATTCAATAATGTTAAGAGCCACAACATATAAAATTATGTTAATCTTAAAGTCACTTGCAATTTAACGTAAAAATCTAGATAGATAATACCTATGAGACCACTGGAACATATGAAGGTATCATGTCTTCAAGAAGCCCTTCATGTGTAGCGCTAACTTGAAAATTCCATAATGTTAAGACTCATACCATATAAAATTATGTGACATAAATTCATTTTCAATTTGACGTACAAAAATATAGATAGATAGTAATGAATGTGGCACCTGTACATGATCATGTCCATGATCTACAAAATGAGGATCAGGGACAAATCAATATTGATCTAAAAATGTTGTAAACTGCATAAGTTAAATAAATATATTGGCGTAAGATTTTGGAGACTAAATGTATATACACCAAAGAAACATGTTACATGCACTCTAGCTCATCTTATAAATGTGTATTTTAAAATAGATCAAAACATGCTTGTACATACCTCGCCCATGGTGTGCATTTGTTATCTAATGGCTCGCTCATAGTGGTCTCTACAGGAGGATGCATACTCTAGAAGCTCATGTCGCTCCATCTCCCTCAACACGTCATCTAGAATACTCACAAATGAAAAAACTCCTGCACTAGATGAAGGTTGGATTTTCCTTAAGCCAACTTCCACCCCTCCTAAAGCAGCTGCAATATGTTGTTGTATATTTTCCCTCATCTGAGATGCAACATTGGAGATAAGAGCCAACTCCTCTGGAAGTGTAACTAGCCTAGGTGGTCGAGTTGCTAAATGAGGTGCTAGAGGCCTAAACCCATCATCTCGCATAGCATTAGGTCTTTCATATGTACGACCTTTTCTAGCTCCATATAATTTGGACCTCGTATCTGTATATTTAGGGTCCATGTGCTCTCGGAATTGAGCATACAACATCCTAACAAAATATTGCGGCACCTCATCATTATTTTGGAACTTCCCATATGCATACATAAACTTCTCATAGTTATAAGGTGCAATATTGAGATCATTGAATCTTACAAGATTCAGACTTTTTTTGTCTTTAGGTCACAAGTTAAATAGTGACAAGGTCATTTCTTTACTGACCCTAATTTTAAATTCATTGTAGGAGTGGATACAAATCACTGACACTCTCCTCCTATGCATCATGTCATAATAAACTTGGTTTGATGTTCCAACCCCATGATAAGTCTCTATCAGACTCTCCAAATTGTGCAAATCAATTTGGAGACAATCTCGACCAGGGGAAAAGAGATTGCAACTTTGCATTTCATTGCGCAGTATCATGGAATGCTCCCTCATCCCATCAACAGTAAGTAAGGAGATGGTGTCTTCCCAAGGCATCTCCTCAGGAATATCACCGGGATGGGTGTAAATGGGCTCATAGCTCGGATTTCGAGCAAAATCATGAACCCTACGACCTCTCCCCCTAGGAGGGTGACGACCACCACCTACATGTTAAATTATTTCACATATTAAAAATTAAATAATTTATAAGGAAAATTTGTATTTAAAAAACTTGTTTGGTCATTTGAAAATACCCCGTGGAAAAGCTATCTCATCCTCTTCGCTCATCGGACTAGGATTGTTCCCTTCCGAGGAATGAAGGTCTCTACTAGCCACTGTACAAAACATTAAATTGTTTTATCACACAATTATATGAGACACACAATAAGTTTCACATTAAACATACATCAAACAATAAAATTTCCTTTAGATTTTACCTGAACGAGATCTATCCAAGTGTGGGATGGATGCCATAGGCTAAGACATTGTTCTCCTTTGTCCCTCACTAACAATAGTGCCAACCCAAACTCCTACATTTGCACCTATAGAGCATAATGTTTTCACATTAAACACATGTCATTTGAAAAAAAATCACCTATTCAACATTGAATATAACATAAAATTGAACATTTTAACTAACAATCTAATGTGTACCTATACCGTGTATAATATACCCCTCAGAATGGGATCTAAGAAATTGAGGATGAATGGGAACATGTCTATGGGGCTCCTCTTGTTCGATTTGGTGTCTGGGTGCACAAGTCATATGAGTGTGTCCACCTGTGCAGGACAAAAAAATTTCACATTAATCAATTTTTCACAACGAACAATAAATATAACCTACTTGAAAACATGACATAACTAAATGTCCAATGTACCTGATAATCCTCCTCTCATGGAGAGGTATCTAGAGGGATCGCCTGATGCCATTGTTGCTATAGTATCAAATCAAATTTATGCCCTTCATAAACAAATTAAAAAAAAAAATTATCAATCAACAGTCATGTCATCAACCAATGGATAACTTGTTCTATAGCTCCTTGACATACATGGGCTCGACAATAGTACATGGCCTAATATCTCATGGCACTGAATAAGGTGGGTCAATCATTCCTCCAGTTGTACAACTTGACGACCTAGGTATTAGTGAGTGGTCTCCTCGAGTGTTGTTCTTTGTCTTTTGGAGCAATAGGACGATTGGTTAGCCTATCGAAAGAGGGCTTCAAGTATACCTAGGGGAATTCTTATATTTCTAAAGGTACATGGAGGTGAGATTTTTTTTACAAGTATTGTCTTATGTTGTAGTACTGCAAGCGATACTAGCAAGTGTTACAAGTGTTTCACACAATGTGATTCCACATTATTTCCTACGTTTATTGTTCCTCTACTGTAGTATTACCCAGTTATGGATAGATCATCGTGTTATTAAAGGGCATTAGAACACAATCCCAAAATAAAGTTTAAATATATATGAGCTTGCTAACCAAAGGAAAGGTCTCCTAAAATAACTTGTGCAAGGTATGTTTTGAGGCTGAAATTGCAAAATGTTCACAAATTATGCTATACTTCTATGATTGGCTATTATGACCCCAATCATGAAATGCTACAAGATAATTAGATCTATTGTCACTGGATTGGCATAAATTTTTGCAATCTATCAAAACATATCCAATCAATTGAATTTTTCGCTTCCAAGAAAAAGTCTAAAAGGTGTTGAGTTTACATAAATGATATCTCCAATTATTGTACTTCGTTTTGGACAATTCTTTTCTTCTAGGATAGGGTATTTTTCAAGAGTAATTTAATTTTGAAATTGCATTCTCCAAGTTCTGCATAGAAAATTTCAAACTACTTGAACGATGATATACTCTCGTTTCCAAAACAAACCAACAAAGATATATTTTTTTCTTTTTTTGATTTTGTGCCCAAAATTTTTCTCACTACACGCCCAAGAAAGAACTTTGACACAATTTTTCTTTTAATCAACTTCAAAAATTTGGAAAATCACTAAATGTAGTGAAAAATCTAGGAATACAAGAGAAAGAGAGATAAACAATAACAAATATCTCTTTGATTATAAGATATATAGAGCTATGTTAATTTTCCTCTTCAAGGGTGTACCTTGCAAGAACTGTGCTCCAAATAAAATCAAGGTCATTGACAATACATTGCATAACCTTCCACACAATAGATAACTATCCATAGAGAGCCTAAACTACCCAAGGCCGTACTTATAATGAGAGCATACTAACTAATTTGGACCCTCTTAACAAATTAGGCCCTTTTTGTAATGGGTGACTATTAGCTAGCTATTTAATGGACCTTCTTGAATGAAGGTTGCCTCATACATTAATAAGTTATATAAATAAGGGGTTTAGGCTATGACCTTCACATGCCCTCTCCATTGGAAAGCAACTTTGTCCTTAAGGGTCAAGGTGAGGAAATAGTTGTATATTCCCATGTGGATCTTCTAGTTGCATATCTTTCCACTAGATCAATACTTCTCTAATTATATGTCTACACAATTGATGCTTTGTGGTATCCAATAGTGCTTGTAGTGTTGGAAGACTAGTTTGTTATTGATTTCAAAGGGTTTATAGGCTTGCATTAATTTGATGATTTGCATCCACACATCAAGTGAATCTGGGTACAAGGACTGTCTAGATTGGTAGCCATTGCAAGACCATTTCGTTTGATAGGTGGCACATTTTTTGGGTCCTCTTAGTTGGTGAGATATTACTTTTTGAAGATTGATGCCCCAAAGATGGGTTTAGGACCAACACCTCATCTCCATGATCACATAAATGCAAAAAATCATATTTTTTTCAATTAATGAAAATTATTAATTTGATAATTTGTGGGGTGATTTGGGGTTAGGTCTTGATCAAACCAACTAGGTATTACTAGAATCTTTGGTAAAATTGTAATTAAATGTTTTACTAGAAAGGTATAATTGTAATTAAATATTTTGGAATTTTGGGTATAATTGTAATTAAATGTTTTATTTTTTTTGAAGTATATTTTTATTTGGATGAGTTTTACTTAAAATCTCGTCAAAAATAGTTGTAATGACATATTTTAGTTGTTACATTTGTATAGATTTGGAATAACAAGTTTTAGTTGTTAAATTTGTATAGATTCGGTGGTGTTTCTAGGTTTTTTCTAGGTTCTAAATTCATTAATGAATTTAAAGATGCATTTTAAATAACAAAAAAGTAAAAACCTTACTAAAAATATATATCATAGAATTTTTATTTATCAAACAAAGATGTAAAACCATTAGAATTTACCAAACATATCTCCCACTGGAACTATTTTGTGAAAACAAGATGGTGTGATGTACCTTACATGGACATTATTTTATCGGCGCTTGGTATGGATCTAATATGAAGTAACCATTATTAATTGTTGATTTATGTGTGATGATAATATAGAGGGATGCTCAAGTTATATTGTGTTAGTATTTGTGCTATTGTAATTGTTATTTTGTTAGCCATATTGGTTCAAACCTTTACATAAGCTTAAAATATATTGTCTTATAGGGGAGTTCTTGTTAGTACTTCGAACAAAATTAATTTTGAAATGAATTCTGATCTCATGCATTCTAAATTTCTCTATGAAATCAAAGACCCTGATTTCTAATCAGACAGTGGTTATTAAAAGTACCATATGTTGGTAAACAAAGGTGCCATACATGCTAGATGTTTGAGTGTTATTACCTGAAATTGCCTTGGGTACTATTTTGTATAAAAATAGTTTTCTTGTTTCTCTTATCAAACTAAGGAGGCACGTTGGAATCTGTAAAAAGGAAATATTTGTGTCAATAGAGTATTTATCCATATCCAGTTGAAATGGACAAAGGTTTCCGTAAGGAGCCCATTCATAGAAATTCCCATATATTCTGGCATCATAGATTCCTGAGTAATATTTAGAAACTAGAAAGATTTTTCCCTTAAAGATAGACCTAATAAACAGACTGTTATTGGTAACCCTGAGTGATAGTTGGGATGTGTTTGAGGAACTGCAGCATTGAATCCCAGACAATCATATCAATATGTGATAACATAGTGCATCCTCCTACTATGTAATATCCCTATTATATATTTTACTTAATTTCCAGGAGGTAAATTCAAGAAATCCACTCTTAAATTTTTCCAGAAGATTCAATAATAAATTGCAACACCATTATAGAGAAAAAACACTACAAACCGCAGTTATTTTATTAAAAAATTGCAAGGAAATTATATCAATTTGATCTAGAAGGAAACCTAATAGGGATATTCACAAAAACCCTTGGCTTTGACTCCTTTAGCTCTACAACTCGTACTCCATAGTGAATTGTGGATTCAGCCCTCCTGAAGTATACAATCGTCCACCTTTAACCCTAGCAATTCGGCCCTCTAGAAGATTAGTATTCTACTACAAACTCGTGGGAGCTATCTGAGACTTAGTGCATATCGAAAATATGAAGAAGGTTGAAAATTTTGATTTGGTTAAGCCCTAATTTTTGTGAAAAATTTTCTAGACAAAAGACTGATCTGAGGCACATATTTGGCCTGGTTTGAGGCCCATACTGAGGCATAATTTCAACGTCTGTTGAAATCCTTTTTGAGAAAGTTTCCTAGAATTTTATAAGGTATATTTGCAGATTTTTTTGAGGTGATTTTCATTATGTATGAGGCCTTCTACAACATTTCTTTCTGAGGAGATTCTCGGCTTGTTTGAGGCCTTCTGTGACCCTTTTTCTGAGGAGATTCTTGACCTTTCTTGAGGCCCTCTTTCGATATTTTATGAGGCTTTAATTTGACCCTTTTTGAGGTATGACCAAAAGGTGTTATGAGGTTTCTGCATGGCCTAATTCAAATTTTTCTTAAGGAAAAATTCTGAGATAAATTCGGCCTATTGAAGACAGATTATTATAGGCATATGGATGAAGTGGAGAAGCAGTGCTATTTCCAGAGAAAAGGATTCAAGTCCCTATATAAAACAGGCTTGTTCATCCCATGGATGTGCTTACGTCTATAATATGACCACCAGTGAAGTCAGAATAATAAGGGTGGAGTCAGCATATTTCTTGATTGAAGGGTGACCAACTCCAAAGTGAAGTTCCTCCTCTCGGGCCTTATCCTAATGTTTCCAATCCCCTAAGTGAATCCTTATATAAAAGAAAGGTTGGTTTTTTATCAAAAGTGAATCAGCTTCAGTAGCGAGTAGTGAGTGGGAATTTTTCCCTGTAGCCCTACCCAACATATCATTTATCATATCACAAATTCTCGATTGAGCGACTACTCGCTAAGGATAGACACTTAAGAGCTTACTATAGATGGGTTTCAGTCATAGTTGATGCATTATTTTCAATTAAATTGAGACTGATATGAAGTTTTGTTTGTGTTGAAGCTGAGGCATAAATTGAATTACCACAGAATACAATTTACCCTAAAAAAATTAAATTCGAGACTTACCTTGCAATATATATCCAATTTGTTGCTATTAGGGGTGCTCATGGTGGCAGACTCGCTTGCTGAGGTGGCTCGAAAATGACACGGCTTGTGCTCTAGTGTACAGGTTTGTGTAGGCTAGGGGTTTGCAAAATGTCGGGGGAGACAAAATTTTGGAGTTTTTTATAAGCATAAAAATCTCGGACATGAGTGTAAGAGAATCTAAACTCTCGGACGAGAGTTAAAAAAACTCTAGGCCGAGAGTTTTAAAACTCTCAACTGAGATTTTACCAGAGAGTTTATGTCAATAAAACTCTTAGACGAGAAAATACTTAACTCTTGTCCGAGAATAGTTTAACTCCGGTCAAGCCCAATCTAACTCTCAGGCGAAACATTAAAAATATCTCGCATGAGAGTTATAAAAAATATCGGTCGAGAAATTGAGTTGACTATTTTCTCGAACGAGAAATTAAAAATTTCACCCAAATTTTGGCCATCCGCTAAAAATTGTTTCCCAACTTTGGGTTTTCACCTAGAAATCACACTCGCAAGTTGACTCCCTTTAGAAAAGTAATGATGGCACCAAAATAAAGGACTCTCTCATTGAATGTGGCAACAGGTCCTTGTACTTATTCTGAGATTAAAAGCTTAAATTCAACTTCTTCAAAATGAAGTGTCAATATGGTCTTTCTGAAAAATAACACTGAGAATCGACTACAAAAATATTTGCTCTAATTAAGAAAAAAATGTTGTAGATGCATGTGAAAAGCCCAAAAACCCCTATCTAGGCTCTTCCTGTGCTAAAAAAGGCCTCACAATGGCCACAAAAAGGCACAAAATGTCTATTGCAAAATATTAAAAGGGCTTGACTTTGCAAACCATACAAAAAAAACACAATGTGGCTTAATGGTTGGGTGCTCTAGTTATAAATCCCCTGGTTGGGGGTTTGATCCAAAATAAATTCAATTTTGAACGATTTGTCAGAGGGTTAATATAATATATATGGAAAAAATATATATTTTAATAAATTTCGGCGGGTTGGTCTCGCACCAGCGTCACTCTAACTGTGCATGTGACTGTTGCGTAATTTTTTGTGGCATATAATATGCCAACGATTACAATTATAACAATGGCCCCAAAACGTATATTTTTCGTCGCCACTAAATCTAGCTGACTCCGCTATAAAAAATAAATAAACAAATAAATAAATCATGGGGATATGGCAGAGCCACCAGATATGGCAGGCTCCCACCATATCCATTCCCCCAATTTCTGCAATTTCTAATTAGATGAGCTTCCGCAAGTTGGGATAGATCAAATCTGGGGAACATTTTGGTTGAAACTTGAAAGATGCATTTTTTATATGCATAAGTGGGAATGTGGGTATAATAAGGGTAGCCTGCTATCAAGTGGTATCAGAGCTGGAATAGCTCTGTTTGAAGGTTCAAGTTTTTTTTAATTGAATGCATGTGTGATGAAAACAGATCAAATTTTGAAACTGATAAATATTGCAGCATATAGAGATGCAGTGAAGTTGAGAGGTAAAGCAAGATCAACAATGATATTGAAGGTGAGTTTACAAGTATTATTTAACTTTGGTTTGAAGAATCTATTTGCAGAATTCAAATTACAGGCAGTTGAGGAAAATCTCAGCAGAAGGAAGATCACAACTTTGAGAGCAGTGATGAAGGAGTCCAGCAGAGGATTCTAAAGTGAAGAAGAAAGTGTGGCAGAACCTTGAAGAAATACAACAGAGGTTGGATGAATAGGACAATTGTGTTCTAGAAGTTGTATATGATTTGAAGCCTGAAGGAGTAGTGAAGAATGCTCAAAAGGTTCTAGTAGAAAGAGGACCAGTATTTACCAAAAGACCAAATTCGGAGGAAGGGATTGGTGAGGTCAATTGTAACAAGGAGAACTTGTTATTGCAGAGGCTTTAATCCAACTCATGGGTGAGAAACTCATGGCGAAGAAGATGACTACTGATAGTCATAGAAGAGATGGCAGAGGTTCAGAGAGAGACCACATCAGAAGAAAGGAGAAATAAGATGCCAAGACAAATGGCATAAGGCAACAATTAGCTGATGCAGAATATGAGAAAGAATTAGCTGAGGTAAGAGATCAATTTAATAAATTGAAATTGATGATAGAGGAAAGCTAGAGAGTTGGTTGGCTCATGAAGAAGAGAGAAAAGTGGCAGAGGCTACAACAGAAGAGAGAATAGAAAATGAGCATGAAGTTGGCAGAAAAGCTGAGAAAGCTTGAACAGAGGATGAGTGTACAGTTGGGATGTACAGAGCTCAAAGCAGCTGAGTTGAAAGTGGAAGTTTCCATTTGTGAAGTAGAAGAGGAAATTATTGATGATTTCCTGAACTATTGGGAAAATCTAGATCAGCTGGATGATGTAAAACCCTGTGTTTTTGAATCTAATGATTTTAATGTGATTACAGGTTTTGCAGAGAAGGATGTGCAATCTTGTGAAGTTGTCATGAGTATGGGAAAGAATATTTCCGTAGATAAATACTCTGAAGCAGGAAGCAATGATGGGGAATGTCTCTTGAATGAAGGAAGCAGTGATGCATTTGTACTTGAAGCTATTACAACACAGGAAGAAATTCTTGTGGAAGATGAAATTCAGTTTGAAGAACTGATATGTGAAGCAAAGGTTGAGACTGTTGAAATTTGTAAATTTCAAACTGAAAATTTGTGTATGAATGTAGGGACTGTAAGCAATGATGAAATACTTCAGAATTGCCAAAAATAAATTGCATTGCTGGAATATTTGTTGCAGAATTCAGAGTATGAAAGAGATATTGAAGAAGATAGATTTCATCACAGTGAACAGGAAAACATCATGAGAGCAAATGGTGTGAAGGAAGGACTAGTTGACGGTCTTGAGAATTCTTCAGAGAATTCTTTGGGGAAAATGAATCAGCATACTGATGTGCTAATAGAGGAGAAAATTTCAGAACAACATACTGAAATTTTGGCAGAGGAAAGAAAGGCACTGAGGCCTTATGATTTTTGTTTTAATAATTGTTTTATGAATGCAGGTTTTGTTGATGTTGGAGAAAATTTGACACAATTGGACAATCAAATAGAAGAGGAAGAAAATTCTGTGGAATTATCTAATCCATGGAATGAAGAAATTAAGTTGTTGGAAATTATGCTGGATAATAAGAATTCGGTGTAGGAAGAGAAATCTCAATTTCAGAATTGAGAATTGCAGATGCAAGGAGATGAAGATAGCAGAAGAGGGTATACTATGTACCAGTCCAATGAATTTCTGAAGGAAGGAGGCAGAGAAATTGTCTTAAGTGACAATTTGGAAGAAGTTTTCAGCTGTAGAAAACAAGAGGGTAAGGATGATAGGGTGGCAGTAGGAGCTCGGCAAGTAAGAGCTCAGCAGGCAGTAAGAACTGAGCAAGCAGAAGTAAGAGTTCAACAATCAGAAGATTTATTGGATAGAGAAATTGAATTAATCAGAAGAATAATGATGAAAGTGTCTCAGAGGAAGACATCAGCAGGAAAGAAAAGCAGCAGCAACAGCAGAAGAAAGACAATGACAGATTGTGAAAGTGCAGTCAGTGGAGCAAGGCACCATAAAGTATGGAGACCTAGAGAAAAGTAGCAAACAACAACAGAAATTGATAATAAGTTGCAGAACAAAGTGTGGGATCCAGGAGGACAAAGACTTAAAACACATGATCAGGAGATCGTGATCATTTTTAACCTTGGGAGTCTGATGCAGGGGCATTAGATTCGGAAAATACCTTTTATTTTATTAAACATAGAGGGTCTTATGTTTTTGAAAGAATATTGATTTTTATGTAAATATTAATGGGATTTTGAGTGATTTTAATTAATTAATGAGAGATATTAAGTATTGTGAGGATTTTGTAAATGTTCCCGAATGATTGGAGAACATGAGGGAAATCAAATAGTTTAGATTTGAGATATTTAGGAATTGATTGTAAATCCTAAGTTATATTTAGTTTCAATTTTAGGGATAGAATCTGGATTTTAGGAGTTTGCAGATTTTGAGGATTTTGTTGAGAGATTGAAGGAATTGAACCTAAATTGGTTCATCCTAATTTGTATAAATTATCAAGCCTTAAGGCAGAAAAAAAGACAGTAGACAGAGTTAGAGTAGGGTTGGACAATAGAGTTTGTAGCCTACGGGAAAATTGAGTGAAAGGCCAATTATCAGAAAATCAGGCCTGAGAGAGAGAGAGAAGAAGGTCTCTTGTAATTGATTATATATATATATATATATATATGAAGAATTGGTCCTGAATTATGCACATCAATTGATTGAATTATGTATGGGTAAAATCCTGTGTTAAGGGTTTGATATATGCAATGTATGTGTGAGGAATGTTTTAAGTTTCTGTGAGAGAGCATATGAGAAATGCGTGATAAAACTCTGTGATGGGGGTTTAGATGGTGTTTTGTTTCTAATTAAAGAATCGATGTTAATTATCGTGATTTTGAATTGATGAGTAGTAGGGTTTTTCATACATATATGGAAAGATTTATTGAGGTTGCATTTGTTAAAGATTGCAGTCATCGATCACTGCAAGGATCGATGACTTAGAGTTGAAATTGAATTTTAATACAGAGTATCGACATTTGAAAGTATAACATGGGTGTACTCCACAATGGGACCGATATTGTATATGTGTTGATGCCGGAATCAAGCATTTTGTTGTGAATAAACTGGCGCGGAAGTGATTGGCCTTGAAATATATACAAGTCAATTACCAACATAGATGAGAATCACATCAAGCGAAGGTGGATTCGTGAATAAGAAGGTATCATTGTTTTCCAAAATGGTGGAGCGGTATTGAAACAACAACAAAGTGCTAGCATCGGTGAACCAAGCGATGAATGAAGCTATGGAAATACCGAGTGAAATCATGGTGGAATCGATTCTCAATTCGCAGGATCAAATAGAGTCGATGTGGAGTGACAAGGTCGGAAGTTAAGATGTGTAACAAACCATGAAGAGGAAACATGAAGGTGCTATGCGTTAATGGCATGGTTGAACATCAAAGGAGATATGAAGGTGTTGTGTGTTGATGGGTTTTACGCCTGTACAATACGCATGAAGAACCTGAACCAGATCGGACTCAGAATGAATGGAGCTTTGTAAGCACAAAGCAAAAGTGAATAACTGTTTGTGAACCGAAAGGCGGAACCGTGAGTTCAATGGAACGATGAGGCATTTTTGATGAATCTAAACCGGCGGTTTCGCATGACCTCAAGACTGGTAAGTGGTTTCACTTAAATTAACGCAATAACGGTCTTTGAAAGACGCGTGGCTAAATGGTATTTAAAAAAAACCATTTTTATCGCATAATAGTTGAGGAGCAGCAGGCGTGCATCTTAGTAATGTGCTAGCCGTTGATTTATTGTATTAGAACGCGATGATGCATCGTCCGTTGGATGATATGGAAAGATAAGTCAAGGTAAGAACACTGGGCTAGATGCATTATATATTTGATGCGATGGTTTGTTTATGTTGTGAGCTGGAAGTTTTAATAAACTGTGGCCAGAATTTATATGATATGGGTTTCAAACATTTAAAACCTTAGTATATAACGTGATGCCATGTTGAGACTTTGATTTTATCCAAGTCGATAATGTATGCAGAATGAAGGTGTTGGCGAGGTTTTTACTATGGATTTTATGCCATATTCATTTCATATAATGAGCCATTATATAATGGTTTTAATCATGAAGTTCGAATAAAGATTTGAAGCCCATGAAGTGAAGGTCGAAGTTTAAATTTGGGTTTAAGATGTAAAAATCGAATGTTAATTCGAGTAATAATGAAGTGGGTTTTGGCATTGTTATTAACCATTAGTTTTTATGAAAGAGTAAGCTTCCGCCTTTCAACAAATTACTCATTTTATGAATGATTTGATCTAAGAATGAAAGTGCATTCTTACATGTATTTTAATATATGAGCTTCCGC
This sequence comes from Pinus albicaulis, assembly GCA_034641835.2. Classification (NCBI taxonomy): domain Eukaryota; kingdom Viridiplantae; phylum Streptophyta; class Pinopsida; order Pinales; family Pinaceae; genus Pinus; species Pinus albicaulis. The sequence goes on along the minus strand of CM076581.1, from coordinate 41,188,081 downwards.
AAGTTGGGATAGATCAAATCTGGGGAAAATTTTGGTTGAAACTTGAAAGATGCATTTTTATATGCATAAGTAAGTGGGAATGTGGGTATAAGCAGGGTAGCCTTCTATCAAAATACGATGCCCATAAACTTTAAATAGAGATTCTCTGCTATGCATATCAAGACTTATGTGGTGGGCCAACGGTTGACTGTAGATTTTTGTGTCAATAAGTCAGGCGTTCGACCCCCATGGAGCTCAATGGACCAAAAATTTTGACAAATGATACAATGATATATGGCCTTTCCCGATTGGGCCACGTGGCACCACAGGATTGGTCTAATCTTTGCCAACCAAAAACTGACAAGTGTCACCATTTGTATGTGCCAAGTGTCCTCATGGGATTGGCCCACATGTCATCTGTACTTCCCAGTCAACTTTTCGACTCCACTACCAACTATACATGTCGTACTGCCACGTTTCCTTTGCTGGTTGGTCAACCTTGTCGAGTTAATGCTGACATCAATGGACATATGTCATGTTTGTATTGTGCCACATCATGCCACATTTCCTGTTGGCAATATGTTGCAGAGTGTTGTCCTTGATGGCAACCCACTGAATGAAGATGAAGACATGCGACTGTTGACTTGTGTTGTCCTTGATGGCAATACATCTGATGAAGTTATTCTTGACTTGATGGACTTGGTAAATGATGTAAATCTGATATGAAATGATGTTTGTTAGCAATATGATGCTGAGTGTTGTCCTTGAATGGCAACCCACTTGATGAAGATGATGGCAACTTACTTGATGAAATTGTGCTTGATAGAATATGTTCTTGATGAAGTAAATCTGATGTATATACAGTGTGAACAAGAAGAAAGGAATTCAGCATGTGCGAAATCTTGATGAAAAGAGTATGTCTCTAGGCATACGCGGATTTGCCTAGGGGAAGTCGCGTATGCACGCGGGAAACAACGTGCCAAGTCGCGTATGGGAAAAAGCGCTCAAAAAGTGCAAAACCAGGGGTAACCACCATGGTATTGACCCATTGTATTGGGTAATGATTCGCCTAAAAGACCCCATCCAGGAATACCATCGGAAGTAATGTAGTTTTGGGCTCATGGTATTGGTTTGGCTCATGGTATTGAAAAAGGGTAAACCTATATAAGGAGAAGAAATTCATTGTGCAAATCATAAGTGTGGGAGCATGATCTCTGAGCTTGAATGAATACTTCTCTATGAAGTATATCTGTATGGAAAGGGTAAAGGTTTGATGATAGATCTGAATCTATGATGCACCTATGAAGAAATTATGAAGCGGGATTTCTAGATCTGAAATGTACTTGTATTTGCTTGATCTGTTTATTGAGTGATTAGATCTGTGATGAGGTGAACATCTGTCTAAAGTAAAGGGTTGAATCTGAACTGAATGTCTCTGATCCGTAGAAGCATGTCAGTTTGTAATGATTTAAGATCACACGCTACTGGCCGCAGAGAAGCGCGGATATACTGCGGCTTATTGAGAAAAGCGTATGCTGAAGTGAAGTTTGTATACAGAGGTATACGCTGGTTTGTGTGGACGGAAGCGCGTATATACGCGACATAAGTAAAGGGAAAGCGCGTATGCAAACTAGGGTTTGCTGAAGCAAGGGGTATGAAATATCTGATCTGTTCTGCTGTGTTTCTGCTATCTGATCTGTGTTGATAAGTATCTGTTGGTGATGTATGTTTGTGCTTAAAAGTATGAAAGGGTCCAGTGTGAAAATATGATGAAACGTGGCCTGCAAGTGTTGTTCTATTGAAGGTGTTGGATCCAGTGTGAAAATTGATGAAACGTGGTCCAAGGTGGTGCTGAGGGTTGTAGCCTTCAGTCAGGGGGTCGTAGCTCCCTTCCAGGAGAGGCTGGTAAACGAGATCAGGGGGTCGTAGCTCCCTTCCAGGTGAGGCTGGTAAACAAGATCAGGGGGTCGTAGCTCCCTTCCAGGAGAGGCTGGTAAACGAGTCAGGGGGTTGGAGCTCCCTTCCAGGAGAGGCTGGTAAACGAGCGCAGGTGGGTGCCTGCGTGCTGGTAGAGTCTGCGCCATCACATATGTTGTAAGATGTTTTCTCTATAATAAAATATTGAAGGCTGAGCAACTGCAGCGGTGGTTTTCTCCCGACTTGGGTTTCCACCTAAAAATCCTGGTGTTCATGTGTGATGGTTTACTCTATTCTTACTGCACATGTTTACTGTTTATTAAACATCTGATGATTGAATGATGGAATGATTTAAGTGAAGAACTAATGACATAATTAGATATCTGAGTATACGCGAGTTTAATAAAGGGTATCCGCGTATATACGCGAGTCTGCTTCAGGAAAGTAGCGTATGGGTTTTGAAGTAAAGAAAAGTAAAAAGCTTTGAATATGCAGTAAATATTGATTCACCCCCCCCCCCTCTTAGTATTTTTCCCAACAATTGGAATCAGAGCAGGTTCTTCTGCAAAAGCTTGATCGCTTGAAGGAGATCCGTCACAATGGGAAAGAAGCAAAAGAAGAAGCCTACTCGAAGAAAGGAGATATTTCAGAGAACATCGATACCAGAAATCAAAGGAGATGAATCAGATAGTGATTGGGGTCCTAATTGTCTCATTGGTACAATGAATGGTGATGATAGTGAAGAATATGCTATCGACCTAGAAGAAGCTGTCAAGATTAAAGATGAAGAAGATTCTGACCAAGCTCTACAAGTGCTCATGGCAAAGAAGAAAAATACTCAAAGTAAGGAGATGTCTCAGAAAACCGGTACAGCAGAAGTTGACAAAGATGAATCTGATAGTGATCCTTGTAATCTTATCTGTGCAAGAAATGATGCAGATAGTGAAAGTAATGTTGTGGATTTAAAAGAAGTTATCAAAGATCAACAAAGAATATTTAATGAGAAGGACGCTGCCTCCAAAGCTTTGGTATTTAGACTGAAAAGGATGTTCGATGATGTATACAATCGAAGTAAAGGATATCAAGCTGGAATCATCTCTCTGCAAGCAGATCTTGAAGAATCAAATAAGAAGAATGAAGGACTTGAAGCAGAAAACGTTTCTCTACAAACAGATCTGGAAAAATCAAAAAGGAAGAATGAAGGTCTTGAAGCTGGAATCATTTCCCTCAAAGAAGACCTGGATAAATCAAATAAGAAGAATGCAGGACTTGAAGCAGAAAACATATCTCTGAAAGAAGATCTCAAAGCATCGAAGAAGAAGAATGAAGAGCTGCAACAAACATGTGAAGTAAACGAAAATTGGTTGAAAGAAGAGATTCTAAATCTAAAGGATCAAGTAGAAGATGGAAGAAGGAAAGAAGAAAGCATGACAAAGCAATGTCAAGCCTTGGAGGTTGAGGTAAACATTCTCAAAGGTAAATTAGAAGAAAAGGTTAAAATTTTGAGGTTTCAAGATAGTACTAAGATTTTGGACAATATTCTTAGTAATCAAAGGTCTCCTTCTATCAAACTTGGTCTTGGTTTTCATGAAACTCTTAAAGGAGAATCTAGTTCACAAGGAAGTGCTAAAGATTCAAAGGAAGTCAATGCAAAACCTGAAGAGTTGAAAGAAACAAAAGGTCAACCAACAATGATGAAATCTCAAGGGAAATCATTCAATAATGTTGAATGTTTCAAATGTCATAATTATGGGCATGTTGCAGCAAATTGCAGGAGAAGATCATTTCAGCCTCAAACAAACAGTTCCTACATAGAAAGGTACTATGGTTTCTTCAAGGGATATTGTTTTTCATGTAACAAGTATGGACATAAAGCAGCTGATTGTAAAAGGATGAAGATTAGAAATACTCATTATGATTCTTATGCTTATTTCTCTGGACACATGAGATGTTATTCTTGTAACAAGTATGGACATGTAGAAAAGGAATGCAGGTTGAACAGATATGAGAAATTGGATAACCTCCAGCACACAAATAGAAAGTTTAAACAAATCTGGAAAAAGATGGAGGGATGGAATAAGAATCAATCTAGAGAAGAAAAGGATATTTTTGTGGATGCTCTAGAAGACAATGATTTTCTTGAAGAAAACACTCAATTCAAGATGGAGGACCGATTAGAAACGTAGGGAATTCTGACCCTACTGCAGTCATCCGCTTCTGAAGCTGACTTTTCTTATTGACTGCAGGAATGATGTGGGATACATTATGAGATTTAGTAATGTATCGTCACAGGGGGAGCAATGCATGATGACTCTCATGGTTGATTTGATTTTTCTGGTTATATGTATTTCTGACAGAGCATCTGATATGAAGAAGACAGGTACAGGAAGTACAAGTTCAGGGGGAGATGAAGGAATGTGAAAAATTTCTATGCTTCACTTTCCATACGCGGGTTCGATGAACACAAGTCGCGTATACACGCGAGTTCCAGCAGACACAGTCGCGTATGCATTTATGATAAGAGAATTGGGATGACAGCTGAAGATCAGGAACAAAGGTTCAGGGGGAGCATCAGTCTGACTGTTGATGATTGCACTGTTAGCATTATTCTGGTTATACTCATGATAATAAAATGATACATGGGTTCTTGTGTTGAAGATTATGGATGAAGCCTGGTTGCTTTATAATGAAGAGCATTCGTTGTTGAGATGAAAGTCTTATAATTCAGAGATGAGGAAAGATCATGCAGAGATTGTTGCTGATGACTGGCTGTTGAAGGTGTTTCAGATTGCACAAGTTAAGGAAGAGCACTGGTTTAGGGGGAGCAGCAGGTTGAATACTAATGATTGCATTGTTGGCAATATGACTGCTTATTCTTTAGTTTTTGTGATACTCGTGCTCAAATGATGATGACTTGGTACATGGTTTATTATGATGAGTTTTTGAGCCCTGGTTGCTGATAAGTATCTTTTGTACTCACACATGGATGAGTTGGATGTCATTTGATTCAGAAATAAATCATGCAGAGTGTATTACTATGGTTGAGAGATATTTTGCCTTCATATGTTACTTCATGTTAAATCTTGAAGATCATGGTGATGTTGGAACACATGGATAATTGCTTGACACCTATGTGAAGATGTTGTTCTGACTGTTGTTCTTGGAAAGATTGTATTGATGCTGCAAAGAATCTGAAGGCTTGGTTACAATTGTGCTGATGCTACAACCATTGGATGACGCTTGAAGACACCACTACACTGTTGTATCTATCTGTAGTCCGGGGAAGCACTCAAATATCTCAGAAACAAGCTGAACACTGTCTTTGCCTCACAGAGAATCAGATCTGGTTGAAATTTAGAAGATGACATTGGATACGCGGGTTTCCTCAATTAGATCACAAGATATACGCGAGTTCTGGCAATGCAGCCGTATGTCTAATTGCCGGACAAATTTTGCTTCGAGTCAACTCTCTTCAAGACAAACAAGAAGGCGGCTCACATTCCATACCTCGTGTATCTCCGGTGGTGTTCCGCTCTCATAACTCTATTTCTCAATGTTTTGATAAGATGCCTTGATGATTTGTTATGAAAGTGTTCAGATGCACAACCAAGGGGGAGCCTTAGTCATATGAAAAGGATGTCATGCACGCTAGGATTGACTGATTGGTTGATGGTTTAGCATAATGCATTGTTGGCATTATGATGGTTCTGAAATATGTTCTCTTTCTGAGGACTTTCTGTGTTGGTCATAAATGGTCATATTTATATTTTGTGAAAAGGTCTCGTTGAGACCCCCGATGTAAAACGAATATTAAGTCATGAAAGGACTTGTCAAATTTGTAAACCCACTTGGTCAGTAGCCGAGTCACCCCTGTAAACCCACTTGGTTGGGTAGCTGAGTCACTTTATGTAAACCCACTTGGTTGGGTACTTGAGTCTCATATGTAAATCCACTTGGATGGATATTTGATGTAAGTATGAGTCATTGGTGATAGGAAAGTCATAGAGTCATGTACTTCATTGGAAAATATGTTTTGAAGATTCAGCATGAACTCAGGGGGGGGTTGGTCACTTCAGTATATATCAGATCTGCTGCATGCTTCTTCCACATGCAGAGAAAGGGGGAGAGTATGTTGGTTTTTTATCCGCCCTTTGCCCTTGATGTCAAAGGGGGAGAGTGACATGGTGTTTGCATGAAGGGAAAGAATGGTGTCAAAAATATAGAGAATGACATGGTGCCATTGTATTCTTAATGTACCTATCTGCTGTAGTAACCAAACACCATCGTGGTTGCCATCAAGTCCAAAGGGGGAGATTTTTGGCAATATGATGCAGAGTGTTGTCCTTGATGGCAACCCACTGAATGAAGATGAAGACATGAGAGTGTTGGCATGTGTTGTCCTTGATGGAAATCCACCTGATGAAGTTATTCTTGACCTGATGGACTTGGTAAATGATGTAAATCTGATGTGAAATGATGTTAGTTAGCAATATGATGCTAAGTGTTGTCCTTGAATGGCCACCCACTTGATGAAGATGATGGCGACTTACTTGATGAAGTTGTGCTTGATAGAATATGTTCGATGAAGTAACCGATGTATATACAATGTGAACAAGAAGAAAGGAATTCAGCATGTGCTAAATCTATGGTGAAAAGAGTATGTCTCAAGGCATACGCGGATCTGTCTAGGAGAAGTCGCGTATGCACGCGGGAAACAACGTTCCAAGTCGCGTATGGGCAAAAGCGCTCATAAAGTGCAAAACCAGGGGTAACCACCATGGTATTGATCCATTGTATTGGGTAATGATTCGTCTAAATGACCCCGTCCAGGAATACCATCGGAAGTAATGTGGTTTTGGCTCATGGTATTGAAAAAGGGTAAACCTATATAAGGAGAAGAAATTCATTATGCAAATCATGAGTGTGGGTGCAAGATGTCTGAGCTTGAATGAATACTTCTCTCTGAAGTATATCTGAATGGAAAGGGTTACACTTGAATGATAAATCTGAATGTATGATGCACCAATGATGAAGAAGGGGATCTAGATCTGAATTGCTCTTGTATTTGCTAGATCTGATTATGGAAGGCTTAGATCCGTGATGAGGCGAGCATCTAGGCGAACATCTGTCTGAAGCAAAAGGGTAGATCTGAACTGAATATCTGATCTGATGAAGTATGCTGCTCTGTAATGATTGAAGATCTATACGCTACTTCGCCGTGGAGGAAGCGCGTATATACGCAGCTTCAGCGAAGAGAAAGCGCGTATGCGCAATAAAATATACACTGAGGTATACGCTGGTTTGTGTGGACGGAAGCGCGTATATACGCGACATCAGTGAAGTAAAAGCGCGTATGCAAACTAGGGTTTGCTGAAGCATGGGGTATGAACCATCTGATCTGTTCTGTTGGGTTTCTGCTATCTGATCTGTGTTGATAAGTATCTGTTGGTGATGTATGTTCGTGCTTAAAAGTATGGAAAGGGTTCGGTCTGGAAATATGATGAATTGTGGCCTGCAAGTGGTGTTCTTTTGAAGTTGTTGGATCCAGTGTGAAAATTGATGAAACGTGGTCCAAGGTGGTGCTGAGGGTTGTAGCCTTCAGTCAGGGGGTCGTAGCTCCCTTCCAGGAGAGGCTGGTAAACGAGAGCGGGGGTCGTAGCTCCCTTCCAGGTGAGGCTGGTAAACGAGATCGGGGGGTTGTAGCTCCCTTCCAGGAGAGGCTGGTAAACGAGTCAGGGGGTTGGAGCTCCCTTCCAGGAGAGGCTGGTAAACGAGCGCAGGTGGGTGCCTGCGTGCTGGTAGGAGTCTGCACCAGCACATATGTTGTAAGATGATTTCTCTATAATAAAATATTGAAGGCTGAGCAACTGCAGCGGTGGTTTTCTCCCGACTTGGGTTTCCACCTAAAAATCCTGGTGTTCATGTGTGATGCTTTGTGTGATGGTTTACTCTGTTCTCACTGCACATGTTTACTGTTTATTAAACATCTGATGATTGAATGATGGAATGATTTAAGTGAAGAACTAATGACATAATTAGATATCTGAGTATACGCGAGTTTAATAAAGGGTATCCGCGTATATACGCGAGTCTGCTTCAGGAAAGTAGCGTATGGGTTTTGAAGTAAAGAAAAGTAAAAAGCTTTGAATATGCAGTAAATACTGATTCAGCCCCCCCTCTTAGTATTTTTCCCAACATGTCCTGCCCCAAATGTTGCACATGTCGAATGTACATCATGAAGACTTCCACGCCATCCTACCATGTCATATTCCATACATAAACTTGTCAACTGCAAACTTGCCACGTCATTGTCCATACATTGCCACGTGAAAAAATCCAATTGGTTCAACTTGATACCAAAAAGTTTGAATTTGAGTGACACATGTTAGGTCCTTGTGCTTCCACATCACCATGCTAAAATCATGTTAATTTTGTTGATCGTACTCCCATGTCACTTGTAAGGACTGCCACATGGCTGTCAACTTTGACATTTGACTTCTTTTTTCCTGTTTGACCCTAAACTTTGACCAGCCATAAATTTGTCATACATAGTTTGTTTGACACGATTCAGACATCGTTGGAATCACAATTTAAAGATATACAAAATGAAGCCGATTACAATTAATTTTAAGATAGTAAAGTTTTGGGCATAAAAGGATCCATCTGGATTACACCTTCCCACAAAGAGAACTTTTGGAATCTGAAAGTTTTTACAATATGTAATGAATTAAACTCTGAAATTCCCATACAAATTGACTCAACAACAAGCCAAAATAGGATAAAATACCAAAGAAAAATATTGATGCATATAAGTGATTTATTCATGACATCACTTTTACAAAATACCCAATTGTGGGGATATGCAACATGTAGACTACACAAGAAGTGTATTATTTAACTAGATAACTAGTTTAACCATTTCTTACCCAACCAAACTAGGGAGTTTTCTTTCTGCATTTCGCTTTCTTCTGGAGTTTTTGTTGGGATAGTTATGGTGTCCCTCACATTTTCATCTTCCCCCTCCTTCATAGATGATTTCATAACCTTTTTGTCCTTCTTTGGATGAAGATGTCGATGTAGCTTCCAACACTTCTTGATCCAATGCCCACTTATATTGCAATGAGTACAAAAGTTTTTGTGAGCATTTCTTGGAAAAAATGTCTTTAAACCTGGAAGAGGATCTTCCTTCCTCGTCTCTGTTCCAATCAACATATTCACTTTCTCCACCAATGGTTTCCTTTTCTAGCACTTGGGTACACAAGGGTTAGTTGCATGAAAAAAAGAACAAGGAAACATATTCCACAAATTTTATTCAAATTATCATGTTGTTTATAATCACATAAAGATTTTGAATAATCAAGTCGTTTATACCTTTTATGATTGTCCTTTGGACTATGAGGTTGGTGAGGAGAACTTGATTGTTGAGGAGAACTTGAATTTGTTCTTCCTTTGAAAAGCTAATTTCCCTTTCGAGATATTTTTCCATCAATGTCATCCTCATGATGTGATACTCCAACTTGCAAGAGTCCTTTCTGCACGACTTTCATACTTGAAGAATTCCCTGGATTTGCAGTTTTGGAGCATTCTCCAACTTCTTCTATAACATATCCCAATCCTTCATGTTGAGGTTTTGCTCTTACCTCAATAGGATTAATGATACCGTGACTATGGATTCCAAGGCTCTTACGATTGATTCCCATCTTAGTTAACAATTTCATACTAATACCTTTGGTATGTTTCTCAAATGAAGCAAATGAAACATTATCATTATTAAGAGAATGAATTGAACACGAAGTATCTTTTCCCTCATTTTCTGCTTGTGACTCTTGGTAATCTTCTTGAATCTTAGCGATCTACTCATCCTTCTCTATTATAGACGAAGTAGTAAATGAAAATTCAAGAAGCTACATATAAGCAATGTTCTTCAACTGAAAAAAGGTACAAACATCAGTCACCCCATGACCACAAGCTTGTCTAGTCTTGGGAGAAGATTCGGTAGCTGAACATTCCCCAGTTTTCTCTTCAATGACATTCTGCAACATCAGGCACAACTTCTTCTTATCCTCCTATGCTGCTTTGAGCACAAGTATGAGTTCCATGTTCTCCACTTGAAGAGATGAGTTCATCTCTTCCAGTTCTTGGACCCTTGCATGTTACATACTCTCTCTCATGCTTGCAATATGGTCAGAACTTGCTCTGATACCAATGATCTAAAAGTAGATCATCCTCTAACACTTTGCAAGTTTTATAAATTTGGGTCTTTAAACAAAAAACTTAATTCGTGACTTATTCAAATGTGAATAGTTAAGTTTAAAATGAATTTAGAGATGAAACAAAATAATATGAAACCTAGCATGATAAAAATGAAGAAGAGAACAACCAAGTGATAACGGAGTTCACCACACAATGTGTGGGCTACGTCTCTGGGCCCTACTCCAGTGGCTAGGTTGCTTTATTGATCTCAGTAACAAAAAAAAAGTACATTACATTTCTTTGTCTCATAGAGTAAACCTCCTGCTGAAGTGGCATTATTTCTCCTTCAGAGATTTCTCACTTGCAAGTTGACTCCCTTTAGCAAAGAAATGGTGGCGCCAAAATAAAGGGCTCACTAAATGTGGCAACATGTCTTCGTACTCACTCTGAGATGAAAAGCATAAATTCAATTGCTTCATAATAAAGTGTTGATATGGTCTTTCTCAAAAATCACACTTAGAAAACACTGAAAGATTAGTTGCTCTAATGAAGAAACAAATGTTGAAAGATTAGCTGCTCTAATGAATAAACAAATGTTGCAGATGTGTACGGAATGCTCGAAAACCCCTCTCTAGAATCTTCCCGTGCTAAAAAAGGCCTCCAAATGGCCACAAAAAAGACACAAAATGTCTATTGCAAAATAATAAAAGGGATCGACTCTACAAACCATACAACAAAAAACCATCGTGGCTTAATGGTTGGGCGCTTTGCTTATAAAGCTCTTGGTTGGGGTTTGATCCATAATACATGCGATTTTGAATGATTCGTGTAGCGGTTAATATAATATATATGGAAAAAAATATAATTTTTTTAAAAAGTTCGGCGAGCTAGTGCCGGACCGCCGATGCTCTAACCGCGCATGTGACTGTTTTCTTTGTAAGTTCGGTGAGCTAGAAATAGCCTAGTCCTGCACCGCCGATGCTCTAACCGCGCATGTGACTGATGTGTAAATTTTCATACTGCCACGTGTTCTTCGCTGGTTGGTTAAACTTGTCCAGTCAATGCTGACATCAGCAGACACATGTCATGTCCGTACTATGCCATGTCATGCCACATGCACTGCCCCAAACGTGCTACATTTCGACCCAACGTGCCCTGAATGTTTTGAAAAAATTGTGTTTTCGTCCCCATATTCTAGCGATATAGTTATGCTCTTTAGGCACCGTAACTCCACCTTTTCCTCCAGAAGCCTCTGTTTTTAACCTCAAGCCACAACATTCTATCTTTTGAAATCTTGGTTTTATAACCACCTTCCCGAGAGATCCGCATAACACACTGAGCTCCGCTTCTACCTCTTCCAGGTTATGTTCATCCCTTTTATCGTTTTAGAGTTGCCCATTTTAGGGTGTGGTTTTTTTATTATCTTTGCTAGAGTAGATGCAGATTGAATTGTTGTACAAGAATCAAACTTGAGTTTACCATCGCTAGAAAATCCTCCACTTTTGGAGAATATGCATTGAATTTGAAGGGGATTGCTAGCTTTCTTCCATTCCCTTGGATTTATAAGATGATGGGGAAGTGATCCAACTGTCCTCTACAATCCACCCATTGTCACAGATGACCCGGATCTTCCACCAACCTTTCTGAGAGGAAGAAATGGTCCAATCATTTAGCAACCCTTGCATCCCACATTCTCTTGTTCCTCTATGTCAGTTTTACCTTTACCTGTTCAACGTCTATCAGATTGTGAACCATAGAAAGATGAGAGAAGTAATCCATTAGAGGATTCGGTCTAGCCTACGACCCCATACTTCCACAACCCATATGGAGAAATTTAAGTCCCCTTCCATAATCAGATTCTCAGACAGGAGAAAGGACTTTCTTAACAGAGTTTCCGAAAATGGTGCCTTCTCCACATATGGGCCATAAACATTAATCATCGATAATTCCTTGTCCAACCCGACCGAGAAGAAATCTAAGCCGAGGACTGACTCACATCCCTAGAAACTGATTGGGTTTATGCTCCTCGAATTCCATCCAATGTTCAGGCCTTCTAATCTACCATGAACATCAGAGCAAGTAAAACACCAACCTTTCAAAAATGAATCCAGAATTTTGGTTAAAACATCCCCCTACCCCAAGGCCTCTTGTAGGAGTAGGATGTGTCTCGCCAAAATTTGCACTCTATTAAATGAAATGGTGCCGAAGCTGTGCGAATTTGGTTGGTCATATTTTTTGTATTCCGCTAATTTCCTTTTTCGAGTTGTCTCATTGAAAATAATCGCAACAAAGCAATGGCTCCAGCAAGATGTGGTTCAAGCGTTTTCCGTTCACCAGACGTGATAATCCTCTTCTTGAAGAATATGTGCAGGGCCCCGGGGCATGAACTCGATTGAATTTGCACCAAGGAATTTGACTCATTCCCGGTATTATACTTCGGGGTTTATTGCGGTTGATGTAGGTGACATGCACATATCTCATCTCTGTACAATGTTTAGAGATGGAAAGCTGGGTAATTGCCGAGAGAGCTCCTATTTGCTGGAAAATTTTATATTTTGTAAAATTAATAAAAAATAGAAAAATAACGTTTTACTCGAAGAGTATATAGAAAGAAAGAAAGAAAGTGTTGGCTAAAATATTTGGCCTTTTTTCTATGGAGTTTTACAGTAAACTCTCCCAGCTTCTTGACAAACTCTTCGTTGAATAGATTATTTATCTTCATTGAATAGATTATCTCAAGAGCTAGCTGCCAGAATACCTACTTAATTTTCCCTGTTGTCTTTGAAGGCATCGCATTCTAAAATGAAATGTTTTTATGTTTCCACTTTTCCGGAAAAGCAAAAAATACATACTCTTTCTTCCCACATTTCTTTTTCCCTTTTCGAGGGCCTTGTTTCACAACAGAGTTGATGACAATTAGTTCTTAATTGAGCAATAATAATTTTAGATCTCCAAGATATATTGGCCCCCATGTACGCTTTTTGTTGATGATTATGAGTGGGGTTAAACTCTTCAATGTAGTACTTCTTCTTTCTCTCTAGCTCTTTCTCCCAAATATTTTGTGGAACTTATCCATAACAAAAGTTTTTATCACTTCACTGTTTGTAGGACACATGCTCAAGCAAATACCCCATTTACTAAACCATTTGTTATTTTGTTGCATCCAAAACATCTTTCTTTTGCACAATTTGTCATTAAACACAACCTTAGGCCATCTACCCTCTTCTATTTGCTCAATTTTTTTCAAATACCTTATGACTCGCACCATAGCAATTGCTTCAATAGCAACAACCCATGTTTCACTTAATAAGATAGCATAAGGAACTACACTTTTAATTTTGAATTTGTTTGTAATCAAACACTTTTGAATTTTCTCAATTTGTTTCCACTACACTTCGGTCGTACTGTTGGCCCACAGTTCACAACCGTAGAGAATCACTGGAATCACTAGAAGCCCAAAAAGAGTTAGAGTGGTTTTCTAGTCACATAGCTTTGCCTCTCTACACATGTTTTGAAGAGCATAAAATTTTTTCCCACTGCCCACAGTTCTTTTCTTTCTACAACCATCCCAAAATAAATTTTTGTCAAAGTCAATTCCGAGGTATTTGCAGTCTACAACTTCTTCCAGAATGTTTCCTTCAAAGTAGAACTTATGTTGGTTATGCTTTCTTTTGTTAGAGAAAACCACTACTTTCGTTTTGCTAATAATTGACTTGCATCCCAACCCTTTTAAAAAAATGCTCAAGAGAACGTAAGTGCTCTTGCAATCCAAGAGTTGATTTAGCAATCAGTATAAGGTCATATGCGTACAAAAGAAGCCTTATAACGAACTTTCCCAAATGGATAACGTCATCCCCTTATGAATTTAGCCACTCTTCGAGCTTGTCAATATATAAACCAAAAAGGGTAGTAGATAATGGGAAACCTTGGTTGACCTCAATATCGCTTCTAAAACTTTCATAAATGCCTGCTAAAGTTCTAATTTTGACTTTCACCTCTTCATACAACCTATGCACAACTGTTATCAAATGCTTGGGAACCCCGAGTTCCTCCATTCTGCGCCAAAGCTTATCCCTAGGAATCGTGTCAAAGACTTTTCTGAAATCAACAAAGAAACAAAAAACTTCTTCCCTTCTTTCCCCAACTTTTTCAATGATGCAACTTAAAGTTATACAATGATCAACTGTGGAATATTTAGGTCTAAAACCTGCTTGCCCTTTAGCACGTTTATCTCTTTCTTCTGCCCACTTGCTGATTTTATTTCTAACATGCTTCCAAATAACTTTACAAACAAGGGGCTTATCATTATGGTTCTATAATTGGAGGGATTATTGACGTCACAACTCTTGAAAAGAGGTATTGCCATACTATTTGTCCAATCTGTGGGGAACCCCTGTTGTATGATGTTGCTGAAAATTTTTGTGATGTGAGGTGAAAGAATTTTTAAGCCCCACTTTAGATACTTTGCGTGGAGTTCACCTAATTATTTTGCTTTTCTAGCACCCAACTTCTTGATACCCATCTCTACCTCTTGCACCGTGAAGATTTTTGTGTTTTTGTTGACCTAGTGAGGAGGGTCAACCTTGGGATCATGCTCATAAAGTTGTCTTGCATGGTCGAACCATTTAGAAGTCGTAATGTTGTTTTCAGTTTGCACCTTTTTCAGTTGGAGCTCCTTCCAGAATAATTTGGGGTTATTTTTCCCAAGAAAGATTAGTTTTTCTCTCCTCAAAACCATGAAATAAACCTTTTTCTTTCTTAATATATGCTTGTAAGCTTTGAGCTTTATGTTATCCTTGTCTGATTCCTTCCACATTCTCCTTGCCTTTTTGTATTCATCGTCAAACCAAGCATTAACCAGAAAGCAATTTGTTTCAAACTTCTTAATTTTTTCTCTTTTGCACTCAGCAAGTGCGCTTTGAATTAAATGTGTTAATTCATGACTATGAAGGCCATGAAATGAGATTTCCTCCTTGAAGAACCTCTCTAGCGTTATTTTGAAGGTATTACAATTCTCTGCAATCAAAAGAATTCTGCGCTTTGGGGTATTTTGTTGAACACACTGAGTTTTTGACCCTAATTGCTTATTTCCGGTCCAAGAGAAACTTAAATAAATTGGCTTGTGATCTAATTTTAAGTCCCAAATTTGATCTCCAATCAACACTTCCTCAATTTTCTCACACAAACTATGCGAGCAAATTACATAATCTACTACACTTGCTCCATTGTAAGTATTTCAAGTGAGATTACCAAACTTTTTCCATCTAGTCAAACCATTACAAATGAATAAATCGAAAGTCCCACATAGTGTAAGCAATTGTTATCCAAATATATTGCAGCTTTTATCCTCTGAAATTATTTCCCATTGATTTTGTAAGCCAGATAGGGTCACCGTATTCTTTACAACAAAGAATGCTAGCTTGTTCACCTACAGTTCTAGCATTGAAATCCCCCATTATAAGGACTTCACCTGGCTTAGAATATATTGCAATATCTACTTTTAGGGCTGTAAAGGGATCTTTGTGGTAAAGCCCTCTACTTTTGTAGATTTTTTAAACTTGCGGCGCAAAATAGCATGCTGCAATTCAGATGTACTTTCCATTTTCTGATATTTTAAGCCAGACAAATTGCTTATTTGGATCTTATTTTTCTAGCTGAATGAAACAATCTTATTTTTCTCTTACTAATACCATGATACCGCTGTGCCTTTTCCATTCCCAGCTGCCTTGCTCCACACTACTATCTTCCAGTACCCTTCAAACAAAGGTGTCTTTCACCCTTCATGCTCATGTGTTTCTATGAGGCAAATTATGTCTCTACCTTCCGCAATAGGCCCTAACCTAGGTCCTCATCTCCATGGGTAACCCCTACAGTTCCAAAAAAATAATCTTAAGGAAACTTGGGTACTACTTGATTGCTATTTTTGTTTACATGTGATGCAGGGGCATTAGACGCTAGCCAACAATGTAGGAGTTTTGTCTACATGTTGTGGCTAGGAGGGTTGAAAACATTCGAATTGTTACAGCTAGGTGTCAATACCTTAGCTGATTGTATTATTTAGATTAATTAGAGTCATAGGAAGTCGAATAGCTCCGTTGGTCTAGCTGTCGTATTTCAGTTAATTGAATTATTGTAGTTAGACTGTTGATTTTCCGAAACGGTCCTCACTGAGGAACCGAAGGGACACATTGTAATATGTATAGATTATATCCTCCGGATGTAGAAGAGGGAGCAGGGGGGAAGAATAGAGAAAACTCTGCAATAGAACTCTGTGTATTGAGCAACTGCTTCTGGTTGAATAAAAATTTAAGTCCTGTTGATTTCCAAACTGCCTGTATTCATAATCGTGAGGAATTGGTTAACTATGAAGCGATTGTGGTAAGATAGTTCTGTTCCCTGTCCTTGGATTCCCATAAATTATTGGATAACCCTGTGAATTCAATCCCCGCAGGCGAGGTCTCTGCGTGAAATCGTGGCCATTTAACCCTTTCTTATGATAACAGAAGTTTCTCTTTGTTTACAAAAGAAATACATTTGGTTATTGATAATTATAATTCCTAACCCGAGTCGAAGACCTGAGTTAGGCGGACGAAGAATAACGCAACCGACCAGTAACCTTGGTAAAACACTGTAGCAAACCCACGGCGGATTTACAAAAGTGGATTGCCCCATTTCGCACCGCTTTTGGCGCGGAGGCGGTATTTTTTGAATTGGAGCGATTCCATACAGGAATCGACACGTGGCAAGGGACCCGTTTCAAAACCACCGCTTAAAGTGCGCCATCGCGCGTTAAAAATCGACGTTGGACGCCGAGCGAAATGCACCAGAGCCGTCGATTCGAGGGAGGGCCATCGGACGGTGACTGTTTTCCGAAGATGTGCGAAGTTTAATAAAAGAGCCCACGGTTTATTGTAAGTCATTTATATAGAACGCGAGGAATATTATTATAAAGTGCAAAGGTTATAACTTCAGTCCTAAGTTCGGAGATAATGTATACGAGCTGAGAAATATAATACAAAGTTCGGAGGTATAAACGTTGGATACATTTAATTGAACCCCACGATTGTATTGTGGGCCGGGGAGATATATAAATCCAAGCTACGAGATTGGGAGATTAAGGTATTGGATTATGTTTACTAACTGTGAAAGTTGTGGAATATAGTTATCTATCAATTTCTTCGAAATTGATAGATAAACTTCATATAAGAGAAAGTAGACTATGAGGAAAAGCAAAGGGTTTGGCATGACAGAGCCACGTAGTTGTTGACCATCCCTCCTCAGGGCGACTTTCGGTGTTGTTGTTGCGTCATTTGTGGTATCAGAGCAAGTCTGACGTTGTTTTGCTGACATGGCAATCCGAGTTGGTAGAGGTGCTGGCAGAAGAAGACTTGTTGCCAACGCAGAGGTGTTGGGGATGTTGCAGAGGTTCGAAGCCAAAATAGATGCCATGGAACAAAGACAGCCCAGAGATCTTGAAGACATCAGCGAACCTGAGATAGAAGAAGCAGAAGAAAATGTGGAAATTCCTCCTGACATGAGGCTCCTTAGGACTGTTCTGGGGTCTGCAGTTAAGCCCAGAATTGAAGTGTCGAGTTATGCAGGGGGACTGAATCCAGAAGAACTAGTAGACTGGATGAATGAAATGAAAAAATGCTTCGATTATGAAGAGATAAGCGAAGATAAAAAGGTCAAGTTTGCAGTGACAAAGCTGAAAGGACATGTTGCACTTTGGTGGGATGGAGTGCAGGCAGAAAGGAGGAGAGTTGGCAAGCAACCTATCAAGAGCTGGACCAGAATGATGGCTCAATTAAAAGGCAAATTCTTGCCTAGTGATTACCAGCTGACATTGTATAGGAAAATGCAGAACCTGAGACAGAAGTTGCTGACAGTAAAAGAGTACACAGAGGAATTCTACAGAGTAAGCATAAGGGTCGGGCAATTCCAAGATACACCACAGAAGACTACCAGATATGTAAATGGTCTCAGACTGGAGATCCAAGATGAGATTGGTCTTCTGTCTCCCAAGACAATGGAAGAGGAATATCAGATGGCCTTGAAAGCAGACGAGAAGCTCCTGAGAAAACAGTCTGCCAAGAAGAGAGTACTTTCCGTGGGAAGGGAAGTCAGGGTGGTAGAGGAAAGCCTACACCCAGGAATGGAGCTGACAGTAGCTCACCTCAGAATGCATCTACAGAGGATGATGCAAAGGGCAGAAGGGGTTCTTACAGAGGAAGAGGAAGAGGAGACAGAGGCAGAGGCAGAGATTTGAGGTGTTATAGGTGCCAGGGAGTGGGACATAAGCACTATGAGTGTCTAGAGAATGTGGGTGCTGGTCCAAGAAATGCTGTTGTTGCCCAGGCTGAAGAAGAGGCAGAAATTGAAGAAGAAATTATTCCAGAGAGGGGAGAATCCTTGGTGATAAATAAGGTCTTGTTGAAGCAAGCTAAAGAAGCCACTAAGCCTGCACAAAGGAATACTTTGTTTAGGAGCATCTGCAAATTCCAAGGGAAATGTTGCCAGCTAGTCATTGATAGTGGCAGCACAGACAATCTGGTTTCCACTGAGGTGATAGAGAAGTTGAATTTGAAGACTAGGGAGCATCCAACTCCCTACAGGGTGTCCTGGCTGCATAAAGGGCACCAGCTGGTTGTGAAAGAACAGTGTGAGATAGAGCTGCAAATGGGCAAATACAAAGATAAGGTCCTGTGTGATGTAATGCCCATGGATGTGTGTCATATACTGCTGGGTAGACCTTGGCAGTTTGACAGAGCAGCAGTGCATGATGGCAAGAAGAACACTTACAAGTTCTTCAAGGATGGGGTGCATCATACATTGATACCCATGGAAGAAGGAGAGCCATCCAGCAGAGTGATTGATCCAAAGACCTTGTTGCTGAGCGGGAAGGAATATCTGCAGCAGATAGAAGAAGAAGAGGTAAGCTTTGCTTTAGTTTGCAAGCCTAAGGTAGTTCTTACTTCTACAAAGATTTCTGATTTGCCAGTAGAAATCCAAGAGATGTTAGATGAGTATTGTGACATTATTGTGGATGATTTACCTGATGAGCTGCCACCTGTGAGAAAGATTAGCCATCAGATAGATTTTATCCCTGGTTCAAATCTTCCAAATAAGGTAGCCTACAGAATGAATCGCAAGGAAAATGAAGAAATCAGGAGACAAGTACAGGAATTGGTGGACAAAGGACTAATCAGAGAAAGTTTGAGTCCATGTGCTGTACCAGCAGTATTGAGCCCAAAGAAAGATGGAGGCTGGAGGATGTGTACTGATTCCATAGCAATCAATAAGATCACTATCAGGTACAGATTCCCTTTGCCCAGAATTAAGGATTTAATGGATTGTTTGAGTGGTGCTAGATATTTCTCAAAGATAGATTTAAAGAGTGGATACCATCATATTAGAATAAGAGAGGGTGATGAGTGGAAAACTGCCTTTAAAACAAATGAAGGACTGTATGAATGGATGGTAATGCCTTTTGGGTTGTCAAATGCACCAAGCAATTTTATGAGACTTATGAATGAAGTGTTGAAAGAATTTATTGGGAAATTTGTGATAGTATATTTAGATGATATACTAGTTTTCAGCAGAACTAAAGAAGAACATTTAAGGCATCTTAATCATGTCTTGAAGAAGCTGCACCAGGAGAAACTGCTGATAAATTTGAAGAAATGCTCATTCATGAAGGAAGAGTTGGTGTATTTGGGTTTTGTTGTTTCTGCAGAAGGATTGAAGATGGAAGCAGAAAAGGTTAAGGCAATTGTGGAGTGGCCTTCACCCAGGAGTATTTTTGAGATAAGAAGTTTCCATGGACTTGCTAGTTTTTATAGAAAGTTTATAAGAAACTTCAGCAAGATTAATGCACCCATAATTGAGACCATAAAGAAGAGCAAACAGCCATTTAAGTGGACTGCTGCAGCAGAAAGAATTTTTAAACTATTGAAGCAAAAGATAACAGAGAAGCCTGTTTTGATTCTGCCTGATTTTACAAAACCATTTCAAGTAAAATGTGATGCCAGTGGGGAAGCCATTGGAGCGGTGTTGAGTCAGGATGATAGGCCTGTAGCCTATTTCAGTGAAAAGTTGAATGATACCAGAAGAAAGTATTCCTCTTATGAGAAGGAATTCTATGCAATTGTTCAGGCACTGAAGAAGTGGAGACACTACTTGATGTCCGGGGAATTTGTGTTATATTCTGACAATCATGCTTTGCAGTATATTGTACAGCAGCCCAAGTTGAAACATAAGCATGCTAAATGGGTTGAGTATCTCCAAGGTTTTAATTTTGTTTTGAAACATATAAGTGGCCAAGCCAATAAAGTAGCTGATGCTTTGAGTAGGAGACACTTTCTTGTTCAAGAAAATAATTTTGAGGTTGTAGGGTTTGATTTTCTCAAACAATTGTATAAAACAAATCCTTATTTTAAAGGAGCATTTGAGGCATGTAGTAACCCTGTTTTAACAGATAGAAGCCAGTGGCTGGATTATTTTCTGCAGGAAGACTTGTTATTCAGAAAGAGCCAACTGTGTGTACCAAAATGTTCCATGAGAGAAAACTTGATCAAAGAGAAGCATAGTGGAGGACTTGCTGGACACTTTGGTACTGATAAGACTTATGAGCAGCTGAGTCATTTCTATTACTTGCCCAAGATGAGAGCAGAAGTGGATAAGTTTGTGAATAATTGCAAAATCTGTCAGTATGCTAAAGGAAGGAGCTAGAATGCAGGATTGTACACTCCCTTGCATATTCCAGACAAGCCTTGGGACATGGTGAGTATGGATTTTGTTCTAGGATTGCCCAAGACTCAGAGAGGGAATGATGCAGTCTTTGTTGTGGTGGACAAATTCTCCAAAATGGCACATTTTATTCCATGTTATAAAACTAGTGATGCCACCCATGTTGCTAACTTGTTTTTCAAAGAAGTTGTTAGATTGCATGGGTTACCTAGGAGCATTGTTTCAGACAGAGACACCAGATTTGTGGGGCACTTTTGGAGGACACTGTGGAAGAAACTTGGCACCAAACTAAGTTTCAGCTCAGCTTATCATCCCCAGACTGATGGACAGACTGAGGTAGTGAATAGAAGTCTGGGAAATTTATTGAGAAGTCTTGCAGGAGAGCATCCCAAGCAGTGGGACCATATTTTTCCCCAGGCAGAATATGCATACAATGATTCACCAAACAGAAGCACAGGGCAGAGTCCATTTCATATTGTTTATGGAATGCATCCCAGAGGAATATCAGAATTAAGAAATCTGGGAAGAGCAGAGCTAAGGAGTGCAGATGGTGAGGAGTTTGCTTCAGAGATCCAGGCCATACATGAACAAGTGAAACAACAATTACAAGGCAGCAGCATCAAATACAAAAGCATAGCAGACTTGAGCAGAAAGGAAGTTCATTTTGAAGTAGGAGATTAGGTTTTGGCACACTTGAGAAAGGAGAGGTTCCCAAAGAAGCAGTACAACAAATTGAAGTTCAAGAAGATTGGGCCATGCAAGATACTTAGGAAGTTTTCTGCAAATGCTTATGAGATTGAATTACCTCCTGATGTTGGAATATCTCCTATTTTTAATGTTGCAGATTTGTACAAGTATGAAGATGATGGTGCCGAAGCAAGATCAGCAGACAAGGAACAGATTGAGTGGAAAGAGCAGCTACCTCCAGCACAACCATTGCAACCAGAAAAGATATTGGACAAGAGAGTGTTCAGAAGGAACAGAGGACGAGAGTACTTTCAGTACTTGATCAAATGGAGGGACAAACCAGAGGAAGATGCCACTTGGATGACTGAAGAAATGTTGTAGAAGATAGGCAGATCAGTGGACGAGCTCATGGACAGGAGCCCATGAAGAAGATTGCCCTCGGGAGTCTGATGTAGGGGCATTAGACGCTAGCCAGCAATGTAGGAGTTTTGTCCACATGTTGTGGCTAGGAGGGTTGAAAACATTCGAATTGTTACAGCTAGGTGTCAATACCTTAGTTGATTGTATTATTTAGATTAATTAGAGTCATAGGAAGTCGAATAGCTCAGTTAGTCTAGCTGTCATATTTCAGTTAATTGAATTATTGTAATTAGACTGTTGATTTTCCAAAACGGTCCTCACTGAGGAACCGAAGAGCCACATTGTAATATGTATAAATTATATCCTCCGGATGTAGAAGAGGGAGCAGGGGGGAGAATAGATAAAACTCTGCAATATAACTCTGTGTATTGAGCAACTGCTTCTAGTTGAATAAAAATTTAAGTCCTGTTGATTTCAAAACTTCCTGTATTCATAATCATGAGGAATTGGTTAACTATGAATCGATTGTGGTAAGATAGTTCCGTTCCCTGTCCTTGGATTCCCATAAATTGTTGGATAACCCTGTGAATTCAATCCCTGCAGGCGAGGTCTCTGCGTGAAATCGTGTCCATTTAACCCTTTCTTATGATAACAGAAGTTTCGCTTTGTTTACAAAAGAAATACATTTGGTTATTGATAATTATAATTCCTAACCCGAGTCAAAGACCTGAGTAAGGCGGACGAAGAATAACACAACCGACCAGTAACCTTGGTAAAACACTGTAGCAAACCCACGGCGGATTTACAAAAGTGGATTGCCCCATTTCGCACCGCTTTTGGCGCGGAGGTGGTATTTTCTGAATTGGAGCGATTCCATACAGGAATCGACACGTGGCAAGGGACCCGTTTCAAAACCGCCGCTTAAAGTGCGCCATCGCACGTTAAAGATCGACGTTGGACGCCGAGCGAAATGCACCAGAGTCGTCGATTCGAGGGAGGGCCATCGGACGGTGACTGTTTTCTGAAGATGTGCGAAGTTTAATAAAAGAGCCCACGGTTTATTGTAAGTCATTTATATAGAACGCGAGGAATATTATTATAAAGTGCAAAGGTTATAACTTCAGTCCTAAGTTCGGAGATAATGTATACGAGCTGACAAATATAATATAAAGTTCAAAGGTATAAACGTTGGATACATTTAATTGAACCCCGCGATTGTATTGTGGGCCGGGGAGATATATAAATCCAAGCTACGAGATTGGGAGATTAAGGTATTGGATTATGTTTACTAACTGTGAAAGTTGTGGAATATAGTTATCTATCAATTTCTTCGAAATTGATAGATAAACTTCATACAAGAGAAAGTAGACTACGAGGAAAAGCAAAGGGTTTGGCATGACAAAGCCACGTAGTTGTTGACCATCCCTCCTCAGGGCGACTTTTGGTGCTGTTGTTGCGTCAACATTCTAGACTCACAGTTGAGTCTTTGTCCCTGCTTGCCCATATTGACCTTGCTTTCTCATTTCTTGATGAAGAGTTTTCTGCCTCTTCATTGTTATCGTTTTGTTGTCTCGTTTTGGAAGGAGGTCCAAATTTCGCTATTACAACTTTACCTTTATAAATACATGCCCTCTTTCCCTCATCTGTTGTTGCCCTAAATTTTTTCATTTCGTCTCTCCTTTCCTCTTGTTGTCTTACAGTTAAATCTTCTTCTTGAAAAAACTAAGAATCCCTCAAGAGTTTCTTCTTTCTTAGGGTGATATCTTTATCACACAAGCTAGGCATGATGACTTTTATGGGCATAACTCTCTCACCATTAAGCTTACCTACTCTCCATGCTTGGCATATTTTTCCTTGCTATTGCAGCTTATCTTTCAAGAAGTCTCTTGCAAGGTTAAGAGTACATTCATTTTTCCCATAATCTTTCACCCCTTTAATAATTATGTTTGTTGCTCTATCTTGTCTTTCCTTGCTTTCTCTATCTTGCATGTTGTCCACCTGAATATTTGTTTCTCCTTCCCTTTTAGCAGAATTGCTAATAACTTGAGCCCGGGTTTTGGAGAGTTTTGTGGAATCTCCTTTCCTTTCTTCTCTTGATGTCTCTTCATGGTTGTCTATTTGAGCAACTACTTTCCCCTTATCCTGGGATGGTTTCGCATTCATCACCTTTGTGTTCTCCACTACAAGTTTATTCATGTTTTGCACCTCTGCTTTCATACGTTGCCATTTTGTCTTCCTTATTAAGAGAGCTTCCTGTAGCAATGCCACTTTCTCCTTCAGAACTTTGTTGCTTTCTGCTAAAGCCTAGTTTTCAGCTATTATTATATGGATTGTAAAATATCTTTCCTGCTCTTTAGCTTCTACTACCTCCAACCTCATTTTTACATTTAACAGTTCTTTCACATAAAGATCAAATGACCAAGTGAGAGGTGTGGATGTGGGACTATATAAGGCAGAATCATCAATGACTTTTCCTTTTCCTTTTCCTTTTCCTTTGGACTTTTGTTTCCACATGCTTGCAAAGAGGACTTGTTTGAATGTTTTTTTCTTGCGAAGGACCCGAGTACTTTCCCTTTGAGACCTTTTTTTCCTCGTCTGCTCCCATTTTAGACGAGCTAGTCTTTGTTTGAAAACTCCCCGATACTGTTTGACATTGACCCAAACCCACTTCCCAGGTTTGGTTGATGAGACAATTTTCACTTGTCCTATATCATTTGTTTCCGCGGGTTCTACAGTTTCATGTCCCATTATCATGATGATATTAAGGGAAATCAAAGCCTCTACCCAAAACTGAACCTACAGAAATGATTTCAACACAAAACTATTGTGCTAAACTTTCTTCTCCACGTGAAACTTCTTCAAATGTTAAGTTTTTGTTTCACGGTGCACCATTGGTGTCTAGATTTGTTGAAATTTTTTGTCATACTTCGTGGCCATGTATGCATCGCATCACCATTCACACCAATTATTTCATCGCTCTCAAAGCATGTCCATTATCACGTATTTTTATTTCCTGATGAAACTCGTTAATTCCTGAAGTCCAAAATTTACTTGTATTGGTACGGCTAAGCAGAGGAATTGTCAAAATTGAACAAAAGAGTGCAGTCCACGCTTTAGATTAAGGCGAAGGGATCGTACACCATGCCAAATCCTCTGTCAGTGACTCATCCCTCCAAAAAAACCCTGCCTGCAGGTAATATTCTCCATTGTAATACAGCATTGGTTCACTGCTTAGCTTTTAATCAGACCCAGAATATTTATTTACCAACAAATAAAGTTTGTGGAGTTCAAAATTAAGATGCAAAGGTTCTTCTCTCCCGTTCCTATGTCAACTTGTTCCACAAATCTGAGCTTCCTTCCCCACTGTATCCACATTCAATCACCCAAAGCCACGAAATTGCTAGAAGAAGAATAGACCCTTTTTGGTGTAAGTCACAAGTCACATCCCTCTCATGCCACTATTCTTCAAGGTGTTGCGACTGTGCGACTAGGTAGCATCCCTATCATGCGACTATTTTTCAGGGAGCTAAAACTGTGCAATTGTGAAACTACGTCGCATCCCTCTCATTCGTTTGTTCTCCAGGGTGTTGCGACTGTACGACTACAGGACCAGGTCGCATCCCTCTAATGCAACTTTTTTTTACATGTATACAATACAACTTATTAGGGTACAACAGGTATATGTTTTCCCAAAATCAACTCTCCTCATCACTCGACTCTCCCCATTGCATGTCAGATGGCGATTAGCGGTGACGTGTGCAGTCACAGTTATGTAAAGCTCTTACACATATTATCTACCCATCGCATGTGAGGGCTACGGAATTAACGGTGATGGAAACTCAAAATGAATGCACAACCTCTTTCTGTTCACCGCTTAAAGCTTCATAGAATGGTATTCCTCTGTGGGTTTCAAATCCCTGTCAAATTTTGAGAGTCTCGTCTCCACATGGGACCTTTAACGGAGTAAATAGGGGCTAAAAACGCGTGAAAATCACCTCAAACCGAACTGTCCATTGTTGTGCGCTCCATCAAACCGATCTGTCCTTTTCTGTACGCTCCATTAAAGAAAGACCATGTGTGGTTTTTATTAACAGTGTGAGGATTTAAAAACCTGGCCCCCTTCGATTCGATGGACTTTTACAAGAGTGGAGTTTTCAACACAAACCATGGGACATTTCAACCCAAACTCGTGGAGACAACTGCATGGCAGAAAACATCCAAATTTCTACATGAATTGTAATAAATATATTTTAGAAAGTCTTTACGATTATATATTGATTTTAAAAATATTTAAAACAAAAGTTAAGAATTATAAGATATAAATATTAATATTAAGTTTTAAAAAGTGTTGAATAAGTTAATAAAGATTAACTATTTAAGAAATATATAAGATATAATTAGCAATTGCCCTTAAAAATGTAAAAGTACATCCAAGGAATAAAATATTTGAGGAAATCAAGAAAGTTGTGAAGACAAAATGAATCAGTTTTCTCACTTTACTAGTCAAGTCAATACAACTTCAAATTACTAGTCAAGTCAATACAACTTCAAAGAGTTAGTCAAATAATTGAATCTCTTAGCCTGCACCAAAATTATGATCCACACTACTAATTGGCTTTATACCATTCAACATCATTCTTATATTTTGGAAATCCATGAAAGATGGAAAAGTTGAATTGATTATAATTTTTTCTAATTAATGTGATCAATTAATATGAAAATGACATCCCATTTAAATAATATCATTAACGTCCAGCCAGTTTTGGATAGATATGATCTAGTGCTTTGTTAAGGCACTCTTTGGTGTGAAGTAGTTCAATCCCACGGTGAAAGAATGAAACAAAGTGTCCATAATAAACTGCCAAACTTTAAAAAAAAAATAACATCATTAACTATAATAATATAATTTAATTAATATAATAATATGTTAGCATGTACAAATATTTAAAAACACAGATTCGAAGTATGCTCTGCCTCCCTCAGTCAAGAAGACCATTAAACAGATCGAGGACGCCCCCATCGACATCATTGGCAGCAGGGCACAAGTAATCCCCGATCCTTCCTTCGTCAATGTAAGTTTTTTTTCACCTTCTTATTGAATGTGATGGTAGGTGTTGAAGTTTGAATTTACGGATTGTAAGCTAGATGAAATTTAATTTCAGGTCTAGAAACATTTGAAAATCTTTAGTTTTTCTTTATTTTCAGTGACATCCTCTTTCTTAATAGGAGTCCACAAATTTAATGCAAGTTTGAGATATTGTTTCTTACTTTTTTTCTTCCAGAAATGAAAAAACATTGTTTCTATTATAAAAACAATACATATTCAATACAATCATTTCCAGGCTACCATATGATAGTCTTGTCATATCGTCGTGAGGCATAATTAACATGTCATTCTGTGTATGCTCCCTACAGGAGGAAGCTTATAGCATAATAAACAAAAAAAATACCATTTTTTATACATATTTAGCATAAAGCCTTAGAAAAGGAAATGTGCAATCATTTCCTTCCTAATGATATCATAAACCAGTCCAAAAGGATCAATCAGACATATATCAACCCACAACAATACCCTTGCCATGATAGGAATCGTGAATAGGAGGGTGCTTCATCCTATAATCAGGGTAAACCAATATGCATAATCAGTCAAGAAAAGGTCTCTAAAAATATCATCAACAGAAACACGGAGATGTCCAGAAATGGACCAAAACCAAAACAGAAAAAAGAGAAATTAATGTCGGCTGGCTTGATCAGCAGGCTCACTTGCAGAAGATCACGTGATAGACTATGGCAGAGGAAAATCGAAAGACCTAATCAGTTGTGAGTCCTTGAAATGTGAAATCTGTATGTTTCTGTAAGATAGATTAAGGCCTTTCTTGGACAAAGTATCCGCACGTGAGTTATTCTCTCTATACACATGATGAAAAGATGAGTCTTGAAACTTTGAAAGTAAATATTTCACCCGATCAATCCACCCCTGCAAACCATGTATACGAAGAGTAGAAACACCAGAGATGCCATCAATAATAATCTTTGAGTCTCCATACACATGAACAGAGGGAAGAGTAGATTATATGCAACCATAAGTCCGCTCCACAGGGCCATCAGCTCAGCCTTGTTATTCGAACCATGCCCTCCATTCTAGCAAATATGATACCTTTCTGCCTCCAAGAGCTTGATCTAAGCCTCGCAGCAACATACTCCATCTTGTTGTGCCCCATCAAAATATATTGTCGGAATAGAAATTAGATGAGGCCGATTGCGCTTATATAAGTCCACCAAGATCACCTTAGGAGATGGTTGACCAACCAAACACGTCATAATAGATCTATGAATCAGTGAAGTGTTTGCAGGCATGCCCTCAAATATAAGGCGATTTTGTGCACACCAAATCTCCCAGAATAAATAAAATGGCAACGTTTTAAATTTTCCATTGGTAGCCCCCCATACCAGAATGGTGTTGATGCAGTCAGCTAGTCTCCAAGCAGGATCCAGATGATAACAAGTAAACAATGAACTTATACTGAGAGTAAAAGAGCAGAAAAAGAACAAGTGTGATGCGTATTCCTCATGAATAAGACAGAAATGACACCTCCCAGGCCCATGGAAACCACGTTTTCTTAGACAATCCGTGTCAATATTTTTCATTTCCAAAGCAGCCAAACAAATAATAATATCTTGGAAGGGATATTCCAGCGCCCTGCTTGATATAAGGGTGAAGGAGAGCATTCCGTTAGCTATTGAAGAATGATGTTGAGATATATATCCTTTACCTACAATCCATCGCCCACTATATGGTCATCCCAAATCAGTTGATCCCTGCCCCCATGAAAAGTCATACCCACAGCCTGTAGCGCATGCATCACAAATTTCCAATCATTTGCGTCCCTCCCATGCAGTCCCAATTGATCCGTTGATTTCCATATCGATGATCCAAGTTTCCAGCACATGATAAGTTGTGATAAAGAGAAAATTCCGCGATGAACCAGTCTGTGAATTAACCGTGGTTCAATGCGAAATCCAACTTCCATTCCCAAAATCCTGTCAAACCCTAATTTAATTTTTTGCCCATTTCCAAAGTGCCACGCTAATCTCTGAGCCATGATGGGCATGATTTTAATGAAACTTCTCCATATTTAAGACGTTGACTTTGAAAATGGTGTACAGCCATGGTATAAAGAGAGAATCGAGTCTCCCACAATGTATTTGCAACCAATAATTTGGGACCATATCTTGTTTCCCTTTAAGGCCCGTCATAGAGACTTGATGAGAAGAGCATTAGAAAAAATATGGAGGTTTAAGAGTCCACAACCACCATGCTTCTTAGGGATAGTGAGACATTTCAATCTGCATAGATGTATTTTTTTTACATTTTGAGAACCAGACCATATAAAATGCGATATTATGGAGTTAATTTTTTCCATTGTATATTCAGGGAGATAATAAAGATGTGTCCAGTATACTACAAACTGTGATAATACGGCTTCAACCATAATATATCTGCCCCCAAGTGATATGAACTTGTTACTCCACTTCATAATTATGTTCTTGAATTTGTCAACCAGCCATGTCCAATCCATGACGCTATATGCACATGGCTTCAATCGAAATCCCAGATAAGTAAATCCCTTCAATAAATGATTCTTTTGCACCCCCATAAATTCTGTTATATAATTGATTTCATCCATATCTCCAAATTCATATATTAAAAATCATTTTTCATTATTGATGAATAGGCTAGTAGCTGCTCCAACCGGATAAGCATAAAATGAAGATAAAACCAGTGATTCCTGAGTAGCCTACCAAATACAAGTAAATCATCAACAAATAAAGAATGAGTAATGCAAACCGTGGGAGAGAAAGATAGCCCTTAAAAATATCCAACATGTTTGGCCATCTTCATCAAATCGCTGAAGCCATCCATAATAAGGATGAAGATGAGAGGAGACAACACACAACCTTGTATGAGACCCCTCTAGGCAGTAAAAATGTTTGACGGAAGACCATTAATTAATACAACATATCTTACTGAAGATATACAAGCCATAATCCATCTAATATTAGGCATTGATAGGCCCACCTTGAGAAGAATAAGCCTAATATAAGACCAATCAATAGTGTCATATGCCTTATCAATATCAATCTTCATTATAAGTGCCTCCCTTTTGTTCACTTGAATCGAGTGCATCACTTCTTGCACAGTGGCCACAACATTGTGCATTGTTTTTCCTTTTAAGAACCCATATTGCTCTTCTGATATGCATGATGACAAAACCCCACGAATCCTATTTTCTATAATTTTGGATGAAATATTGTATACCACATTGCACAAAGCAATTGGCCTAAAATCAACAAAAGTTTTTGGAGCAGATGATTTAGAAATAAGGGTCAAGAATGTGGAGTTCACATCCCCTGGAACAAAACCCAAAATTCGAACCTGTTCAACAACTGAAAGAAGCTCATCCCCCATGAATTCATAAAAATGTATGAAAAATTATGCTGGCCGGCCATCCGGGCCCAGACTTTTATCATGGGAAAAGGATTTTAATACATCTTCTATCTCACATTTTGATACTTCTTTCGCCAAAATATCATTTGCAGCTTGATCAAACATCTTGCAAGCAAGGAGATCTTGGAACTGGTGGCTAAGCATCGGTGTTGTTGAATGCCACTTCAAAGAAAGTGGTGTTCTTGTGGCCCTAGTAGAATATATGCAGCCAATCTTTTTGTTGGGATTACAGGTCTTTAAATTCACAACAATTGGAGAATTTGTGGCTAGGTCAGCGCAATTGATGCTGAAGTTATTGACGCTGATGTTTTCCAACGTCTGCAAACATCGTCGAAAATTACACGTGGGAAAAATTGTTGGAGGAAGGAAGACTAAAACTACCTTCTATGATTCGCTGAATTTTGCTAGCCAAATCCATCATAGAAACACTTTAGATATAACTAGCATTTTCACTGAAGGGTGAAAAAGGAGAAGGCTAGACTGAGAATTGATCCCATGAGTGTGTTGTTGTGGTTGTGTGTGGAATCAAAATGTTTCCATGAAGGGGAGCCTATGTCGAAGGTCGGAGACGTAAGGAGCAAGTTTCAGGCAACACCTGACTTTGAGCGAACCCACGCCAAGAAACACATGGAGTTCATGAGGCGGCTGGCAGACGGAATGGAGTTCATATTTTAATGCGACCGAGGGAGACGAAATGTGAGCTCTGTGATTGGCCATAGTAAACAGTGTTTGCACTCGCAAACTCATAAAAAGAACACCTTTAGACATAATTAATAAATTTGATAGTACAGAAATATATTTATTTTAATGAAATGATAAAATATCTTAAATATATAAGTAAATTTAGAGATCTTAATTGAAAAAAAATAGAATGAATGAGATTTTTTTTTGAATAATACATTTATGAGATATAAAAATTGGATAAATCATATAATAACTACATACATTTGCAAGTATATCGGAAATAATTATTTATTTTTGACATTCCATTCAACAAAGAGATAATTGGCAAAACAATTTTACAGCAAATGATTTCAATCAAACTCCACAACAAATGCTACTAATTATATTGCTTCAAATTGATGGCCCGTATATATTAAATTGTGGGACATGGCAGTGACACATTTAGATGCATTGAATTCATTATTATACTCAATCCTAGACAATGTAGTACATTTTTTTAATATTTGCTTACATAAGAATTGTTTTTAATTTTAGGAATAACAAAGACTCTGCCCGAGCACTGAGGATTGCAGTGTATGTCACTGAATGCGTCAACATTTGCTCAGTAGCTCTCTCCATAGTTTGAGTTATGAGGAGGCCAAATAGTTCTATATTCTTGGGTACACGTATCTCTGTAAGACACAAAAATGGGTGCTTTTCTTTTCCCTAAGTCTAGGAAATTACACATGCGTGAACTCGTTTGAATTTGCACAAAGGAATTCGACTCCCTGTATTAACAAATCCCCACACTCCCTCCTTAATGGAAGGATGTGATTGGGTGTTATGAATAACATAAATAAGTGCTTTGATTTGTTAATTTATTCTAGGTTGATCTAGTCCAAATTGATTGTACACCTCAACCCCCCCATTATTCCACGAGTCTTAAATTAATTTGGTGATGTTTTAATCTTACTTTTTAAAAATATTCATGTTCAGCCATTGATACTAAACCAGACCTCTTGTTATAATTTGTTTGAATCAACGGTAGAAATGTAGTAAACCGAGTTCCATCAGTTTCTTAATGCAACAAACCAATGAAGTTTTGAAGCCAAATTAAAGCAAGTTCACTAAATTTGTTATAATTTGTTTGAATCAACGGTAGAAATGTAGTAAACAGAGTTCTCAATGCGGCAAACCAATGAAGTTTTGAAGCCAAATTAAAGCAAGTTCACTCGATTGATTGATGAGCATTGGCTTTAGCACCATAATTAGCAAAAATAGCTCAAGTCCCCATTTCAAAAACATAGTCTATAGAGAAGCAGCGGCGTTAATTTTTGGAGATCTATGCTGGTGCATTATATGGACTTTGAGTCCCTCATTTATGGAGCATCCAAGTCATTGACTTGCTTCATAAGAGGGGTTGGATAGAGTGACCAAAGTTAGAGGGTAATTCCTAGATAGTTTAAGTGTTTGGTTGGATTGGGGTGGCTAAAATTTTGAATTAGGGCTAAAGATCACAGAGCAAACTTGAGTAAGACATGATTTTGAGGATGACAACTAAATAGATAATCTCCCATTGAAGGGTGGTATCCACTCAAAATTAGGTGTTCAAACATTTTTGTTCATGCTAACTTGAGTTGGAATCGTTATGTCATGGAGAAAGTTGAGCATTGACCTTGGAAGACTCTTGCAAATGACTCTATTGATATGTTGATATGCTAGATCTAAGACTTTTGTGATCCACAATTTAGATAAATGTATTTCTGATTAATCACATCATAATGATTTGGTCGACGTTTCAAACCATCTAATGTGGTTCATCCTGAGGACATTAGATGGTTTGAAACGTCGACCAAATCATTATGATGTTGATATGCTATTAAAAGTATGATATATTTGTCATTTTGCCACATATTTTTCTCTTATTATTTTGGTGCTAATTGCTTGTGTTATCTTATTACAATTATGGTTGGGACAACAAAAGTGGAACTTAATAGAATTGAGGATAGTGTGAGTTATAGAGGATGGAAGTGATTGCAAAGGACATTGAGATAGGAAATGTGTACTCTTGATTTATGTTTGGATAGAGGACGGGTCATCTATTGATAGAAATATAGAGGAAAAATATTGAAAATATCAAGGTTGAAGACCACAAAAGGTGTGAATGTTTCCTTGCAAGAAGTGAGCATAACTAATAAAAAAAAGCATAAGGTAAGCAATGCGGGTTGGACACGGGGATGTGTGTCTTGTGTTTTTCCTAATATCACTTGGAGAAAATATTTTCGCCTAGGGTGTCTGATAGGATGGGAAGACAAAGATGGCTCTATGAAAGACCATAAAATGGCAAGCTAAAAGAGACGTGAACATGAATAATAAGGATAGTTGAAAGAAATAATTGAGATCATGCTACACAAGATAAAAGTGTTGGGTATCTAGTATATTTCTTACATGACGATTGCCACATGTTGTACGTTATGTTGGGTGTAGTTGGGGGGGTGGAGGGTGCTACAAAGCGAGGGGCTGGGGGGAGCCCCCACTACTAGGAGGGTTTGGGGGTAATTTTCTTGGGTTTTTTTGTTGTCAATTTGTTGCATTTGTTTTTAGCAGATTTTGACACATCGTTTTTGTTTTTAACAGTTTTGTGGTGCATGGTGTTTTAGCCCATGGATTTGAAGTTTTGGTCAAGCATCTATAATTGTATTCTAATCCATGGTAAATGGATTGGTGGTTTATGAATGCTAGATGATATATATTGTGTATTGTAATACTACAAAGATGAATATATTGGAAAATCTTGTTGGTTTTCCCAGTTTGAGTTTCAATGTCAAATCTTTGCTAGTGTGTATTTTCCATTGCATTTTTCTGTTTTGTTTTGAATATATTTGTAGCAAATAATTGTACGTGGTTAAAACCTACAAAAAATCATAGAATAAATCATTTATAAATAAGGAAGACATTAAGCTAGACATAGTTTGTTCTTTGTCAACCACGAGGAATGTGAAGAACCTTTCGCTAAAATCATAGAAGAAATCATTTAAGGAGGAGGAAAATATTGAGCTAGACATAGTTTGGTCTTTGTCAATAGTGAGGGATCTGAAGAACTTTTGGGTTTGAGGACTAATTTAGGTGATATAAATGAGGAAAGAGAATATGTTTTGAGGCCTCAACAAGTTGTAATGCCTTACGTTAAGAAATTTCCTCGCTACCGCCCAACCCTACCTTTTCATCTTGAATTTTCAACTACTTGCTTTTCACTTTGCTTCGTAGGTTTTTTCCTTCGAATTTTAAAAGGGGTTTTAAGATTTTTTGTTGGAACTAATTGGCTATTGCATGCAAATTTTTGTTCTAATGCACTTTCTCTCTTCTAATTAATAGAGTAGAATGAATTAGGAATCCTTTGAACCCATAATGAGATGCATTCTTTGTTAAATTAGAACCACTAAGATTCTTTATGCATTTAGAATACTAAGTTTGAAGGTCAACTAACACAACCTCTTTCAAATTTATTTATATCTAAATGTGAAAAGGGTCCTCAATAATCCCTCATACATTCTCACCTTCGATTAACTTCTTTTGAAATTTTCCAATAGAGTATTGAGGTTTCTTTAACCTCTTATATCTTGCATATTTCCTCAATCTTCATTTTTAAGGGGGGGAATCAATACTTAGAAAATATAATCATTGATGTCACCAAATATCACATAACATTGCTGTGAATAAAAATCCATAGTCCGATCACAAATCATACAAAGAAAAATTAGCTAGAATTCAAAAAGAGGTGTGCAACATTATCACCGTGAGTCCCAACAACTTGGAATACCCTTGAAGGGCTATAATTTTATTATTAGTATTATTATATTGAGCTTCTTTAACCTTCAAATGTTGTATTATTTTGAATTCTCCTTGTCAGTATTATTAGGGAGCCTTTTATCTTGTGTACAATGTATTTTAAAACACTCTATTGATTTTTCAAGCCAACTTTGCTTTTCAAATAATATCCTGATAAGTTTTTATACCACTTTCTAAGATGTGCATGCATCGACCTAATCAATTTGATATTTCCTCAGACCATTTTGAAAGATGGACCTTGAAATTTTTTAAAGGGCCTTGTTACATGATTATTTTTCACTTTTCCTAACACCATTTTAAGCTAAATGATGCAAGTTAAAGAATTTCAAAGTACATATGAGTCTTTGTATTGATATGTCCTAGGCATAGTATGGTCGACAATGGTTGGTCCCTTTGGTTCTCACTCTTAACTCATTTTTATCCTGTATAATGTTGGAGGAATTAGAGTGGATCACATTGGGACTCATGGTATATGGGAGAACCTGGTTATGTAGGGGTGATCGTAGTTGTAGGGGCTAGTCCAACGCATGTCGTGCACACATTTGTCTTACCACATGGTCATGAGTCATAGTCTATATGCATCACTGGTCTTGACGCAATATTTATCACCCAAATCTCAATATGTCAGTCTCATACTTTCAATATTTCATGTTTCTCGAGCTAGTGCATGTTTCTCAAGGGATGTGATCTTGTAACACAATAATTCAATTAAAATTCATCCCGTAGATAACAACGTCTTGTGGATGTCATTAAAATTCATTCAATTCAATTCAATTCAATTCAATTTTACTCTGAAGGAAACAAGGTTCCAATTGATTGTGTCCTCAAGAAGTCTAGATGCAACTCAAAAATACACTTGGAGTGATGCAGAACTTCCACAGTCACATGCATACATCCTCCACCCTCGAGAATCTCTATTTTATTTCGTCCTCTGACAGGCTTGACACAACTAAAAAAAATGGGAGCTATGGAGTACTTCTACAATCATGAGCATATGATCGTGAAGATGACCATAGTCATCGAGCACTGGGGCGCAAGAAGGCCTACAAGCCAAAACTAAAGAAATAAAAGGGATGGAAACAATCACAAGTAGGGATGGAATTTGATGAGAAAAAATCCCTTCATGGGGTGATTTCCTCATCATATACAGCTTAAATTTTTACAAAACCGTCAAGATTTTTCTTTAATATTATGAAAACGGGCCAAAGAGGTGTGAAAACTATCAAATTTGATGGGTGGGTGTATTTTGAAATTCCAACCCTAATCACAAGCATAGGAGATAAAAACCACAGATGATCATAGTTATCGAGCATTGGGCCACAAGGAGGCATGCAAGCTAAAAATGAAGAGACAAAAGTAGCTAAGGTTGGAGCAATGAAGACTTCCACGATCACGAACATAGGAGAAAATAAATGTAAAAATGATCATATCCCCCAAGCATTAGGCTAGAAGGAGGCTTACTAGCCGAATTTGAAGAAACATAAATGGTTGGGTTAAAGCGATAGATGACTTCAACAATCAAGAGGATAGTAGAAGAAAATCGTAGAGATGGCCATAATCGCCAATCATAGAGCCTCAAGGAGGCATGCAAGTAAAAACTAGGAAAATAGAAATGGCTAGGGTAAGACCCAATAATTGTAGAGATTACCACAAGTGTTGATCATTGGACCAAGGAGGCCTGCGAGCCAAAATCGAAAAAATTGAAGTGGAAAGGGTTGGAGCGATAAAGGATTTCCATAATCACAAGCATAAGAGAAAATAATCATAGAGATGTTAATAGTCATCAAGCATTGGTCCAAAAGGAGACCTGCAAGTCAAACTTCAAAATGACTCCACCACTTTCATATTTATTACCAAGTATCTTCTTAATATTACTTCTTACTATCACATTTTGTTTTTGGCATAGATTTATCCTAACTCCTCCACATGGCTCTTTATTATTGTTAATGCTCTTTTTTTATAGAGAGCATAACTTTCACATATGAAATTTTTTTTCAGTGTCTTTTTTAAATAATTTATTTTTTATAGTTTTTTATTTAGACAACGAATCTTAGCTCTTGAAACCATATTAGATGCATGTTTTAACATGGCCGCCCCAAGTAAAGGATGTACTAAGAAGTAAAATATTGTATCATATTGCTGCTTATTTTCTTCGAGTAGATGAAGTGGTTAATTCTCTCAAGGATATGGTGAAGAAGTTAAAGAAAAAAAGTTCTTAAAAAAATTTGAGGTCTCTTCCTCTACATTTTGATGCCAAGGTCTCTGCCATAGAATAATTAAGGGATTTAAAGAATCTAAAGAATTTTCTACTATATATATACAAGTTGTTCAAATCAAGGACAAGTCTTGCCATGGTTGGAAAGAAAGACCCTCTAATTCTATATGTTATAAAGGAACCATAACAACAAAAAGAAACTAGTATAGACCAACAATGGAACGTTAAGTTTGGTGAGGATTTGAGTTTGCAAGTGCATATGTTAGTATATCTATGGGATTGTCCTTGGAGCCTACACCATATTTAAACTAAGACCCATCCTTATTTCTTTGTAATCCATTTGTACAGTATCAAGAGAAGCTACCTTGTTTCTCCATTCGACCCAGGCAAGTTTTCATTTCCATCCTCTTAGACTCTTGACCGAGAAAGAATGCACTATCAACATTTTAGTATGCCAATGCAACTTTGAGGTATGAAAATATTTTGTGTCTCAAGTGTGATTAGTGCCCATATTAGGTATAAACTTTGCTACGTTAGCCCTAATTTCCTCATCTTTAACCTAAAGGTGTTCATTCTTGACCTCTGCCTCTAGAATCCACAGAGAATTGTGCATTGCAAGAGAGGTTGCATGATCGACAACTTATATTTCTTCTCTATTATGCTCTGCCTTAGTGCATCAAAGAGGATGCACAAAAAAGGCCAAAGTTATAACCAATTTCCTTTCATGCAACCAAGACTATTGAACTGGCTGCATGCTCCACTCATTTGTCTATATAATTGCAATAGAAATAATGTTAATCACCAAATGTTCAGGGTGTTTCCATGATGGAGGAACCTACGTACTCAAATTGAATTTTACAATAAGTAAAACCTATTTGTAAATGCAATGAGCTTGGTAGCGGGTGGAAAATGGCCCCACCGTGCATGATGCTCTCTTTTCCACAACATCATTTCCTCTCGAAGCTTCATTCACCTTATCTAAGATAGTGTGCATTTGTTTTCAATGGGAAATACATAAAGGAAAACCCATGTTGTGCTAAACCAATTATTTTACTCTCAAGCTCGCTACTATTTGTTTTCGAAGCCTAATACTTATATATATATACATTATGTCGATCTTACTTCTAGAACTTTTGAGCATCTATTTAGTTTTTTTATTTTGAATATTACCCTATCATATGGTGAAAACCATTACTATACGAGTTAGTATACCAATGTTTTAAGGTGAACAATGGTGATTGCATGAATTGGAAATGTTGATTTATTTTCACTTGTAATTGGTTATTGTTTATTTAATTATGTTGTAAAGCGTTTTTTTTTAAAACAACTCTCCTAACTGTCATATGTATAATTGTGCATCATTAATTTTAATGTTAGACAATTGAAATAGTATCTATCTTCGAATTAAATACTATTATTATTATTAATCAATTACAGAGAAAAACCGTTTACTTGATTATATTTTAATTTAATTGATAATTTGCAAAACCAGCCACTACAATGACTTAAGTAACGCATTGAAAGTTTCTATTGATGTTAACTCGAGACCAAACGATATTGTTTTCATTGGTCTGCACAATGGAAAATTAGTAATCCATTATGAAACATGACCAGAGAAACGAGACGAAAAGTTTCATTTGCAGTTCAAAACTGCAGAGAATTTGTAGGCAAAGTTCCGCGACCTCTCCACGCAGGTTAAAGATAAACGTGGAGGTTAAAGATAAAGAGTGCGAGAAAGTGATGCCAGTGTGGCCTGTATTGGTCGTTTACCCGCCACCAGCTCACCATGGACGCCCCCAAAAAGAAAATGTTAACATTCCTGACGCACCTGGGTACAGATATTTCGATGCTCGCATTGAGGAGGTCACATTACTCTCTAGATTTTTTTTTCAAGAAAGAAAAACGTTGGTTTTCATTATAAAAGAAAGTTGCTTTTCACCTTATTGCTTCAATGCAGTTACAAAAACTTGTTACTTCTGCCATGGCTTCCTAACATGATGTTTCCAAACCATTTTCGTAAAAAAAAAATATCTAATATATTCCCACAGGACGTGTATCAAATGGAAAACTCATGCCCCGACTATTTAGGTGAGTATCATAATATAGAAATTCATTAGAATCCTATGAGAGATTGTAATTTATTTGTCCCAAAAATTAAGATATAATATAATTATGTTTGCAGTTGAAGGGTTGGGTATCAAAGATCTGGACCCTAACCTTCAGGACTCTGACTTAATAACAGGCGTTAACTTTGCTTCTTCAGGATTTGGTTTAGATAACAAAACCAGTGAAAT
The DNA here is from genome assembly GCA_034641835.2 of Pinus albicaulis. NCBI lineage: Eukaryota > Viridiplantae > Streptophyta > Pinopsida > Pinales > Pinaceae > Pinus > Pinus albicaulis. The sequence continues at coordinate 41,148,666 of CM076581.1, read as the reverse complement.
ACTGGTATCAAGTTGTTAATTAAATTAATGCTTTCCATTTATTTTGATTATCTCCGCAATGTTTTAGATTGATTTCCAAACTATTCATAAGGATAAGGGCTAGTATTTAACTGTAGGAGATTATACCATTCTAGAAAGAAGTTGAGTATTTCAAAGAATATAAAACAAAATTGATAGGTTTGGTCGGAGATGAACGTGCAGCCATCATATTGAGTGAGGCAATATATTTCATCATGATTGGCAAAAATGAGTTCATTGTCATGTGCTTCCAATTTCCTGATCGTTCATCTCACTTCACCATTTCACAGTACACGTATTTTCTCTTGCAGACATACGCATCTTACATTAAGGCATGGAAACAATAAGTTTCTATCTAAATATTTCCAGTCTAATCGCTACAGCTAAGGAGTTTGCATTGACTCTGACTATGTTGGATGTTTGCTTTGACTGATTTGACAGGACCTATATAGTTTGAATGCACGAAAAATTGGTTTGATTAACGTTCCTCCTTTGGGATGTCTACCTATCGAGAGAACAATGCATTACCTTGAAAGCAAAGCAGAGTGTGTGGAGAAAATCAACAAGGCTGCATCTGGTTTCAATGAAGGGCTGGATGCAATAATCAAACAGCTGAAACCTGTCCTTCCTGGGCTCAAGATTGTTTCTCTTGATTATTACGCTCTTATTCTAAAATTCATAGAAATCCTGGCAAAGCCGGTAAGTCTCGAATCCTCAATAACCTCCAATTTGGACATTCATATCAGTGCCCTTAGCTTTTATACATTAATATAATTATAGTAAAATCGCTTATGATAATTGCAGGTTTTGAGGTGACTAATAAAGGTTGTTCTGGGACTGGAGATATAGAGCTGGGTTTCCTGTGCAACAAATTTACTCCATTTACCTGTGTTGATGCAGATAAATATATGTTCTTTGACTCTGTAATTTAATTGGTAATTTACAGAACCAGCCGCTACAGTGACTTAAGTAACGCGTTGAGAGTTTCTATTGTTGTTAACTACTCTAGACCAAACGATACAACACATCATAAAGGTGGTATTAGTTGTTCTCCCATCAGAATCTGCAGGCGTCGCATCATAAAGTGATGTTTGTTGAGTAGCATTGCCTTTCACCTTCATTATGGACATGGGTAACATGGATGGTGGATGGTAGTAGCAGCGAGGAGGGATTTTTTGGTATTTCTATACTTATGGTCTTTAGAGAAGAAAGAGTTATACTAATCAAACACCTTATTTTCTAAATTTTTTGAATAATAATATTTCATGTTAGGACCAGAGAATTCATACTTGTCTAGAAATGATATTAACATACATAGTTGTAACCAAATTATGTAACTGAATAGCCCTGTTGTTCACTCTCTGTAGTTTTAGCTACCCTCCATGATTCATGTGAGAGCATTTCCTCTATACTAATATTTCCCATGTTACTTTTTTACAGCTCCCTGTAGTTGTAGCTACCTTCCATGATTCATGTGAGAGCATTTCCTCTATACTAATATTTCTTATATTACTGCTTTACAGCGTTTCCTTTGCAACATATGGTGCAATTGCTAGTTATACTAGTTTTTGAAATTTACTCATAACCTTCTTGAATTTCATGTTTTTCAATAAAGCTTAAGTGCTACAAATGAACATGTCATATACATGATAATGCTAATGCATCATAACTTTAAATTGACTATACATTATAACTTCAAATTGATTTATTATTGTTTTATTAGCAACGGATAATAATTTTGTAATTGATATTAACAAAAAAAATTAGGGATTAAATTTTTTCCATAAATTAATTTTGGATGTTTTTTTTAATAACATATATCAATTTTCATTCAAAAATAAATGTTTAAATTCTATAATATAAAATTATATAATTTCAAAATCATCAATTTTTTTTTAATTATATATCATTCTTAAAAATTAGATATTTTTACAAAATATTTCCAAATATTTAATAATGTAATTTTTTCAATAAATTTTTCCAAAATCTTTACATTTAAAAATAAAGTTTTACCGTTAAAAAATAAATAAGTATGATCTTTGATTGACACATACCTGAGTTATCTAGAGCTTTTTTTTTTTAAATGAATAACGTAGTTTGCATAGTTTTAACCACTTACCTCTTATTTTTAGTCCATGTCCCCTTCGGGGTTGCAAGGACTATTGTAATCGATAGCGAGACTTTGATTAGTCCCTGCATAGTAATTGAAATTTATAAGTCTATTTAAACTAATGTTTCTAATTTTATATCTTGGTGCACTTTTTGGTTAATGTATGAGCTTCATCCTGTTGTTATTTCAGCCAATAAGAAATTTTGAGGTCTTATTGGCCTCATGTCGAGGAAAAACGTTATAGAACATAGTTTAAATTCTTAAATTCCAAATGATATCCCGATTTTAAGATTCGTGAAAGTAATCTGACATTAATTGGTAAACATCAAATGTTTACGTTCTAAAAACATATTTTTTTGTTAGTGAGGATTTGTGCATGCAGTTGAAAAGTACTCCACTTGTCTAGCAACATTCCACCGCTTTAACCCATCTCCTTAGCCAACTGAGTTTTCATAACAAGTCTAGGCAAAAGGAACGGAGTTAGAGATGAGATTGAAGGACTTTAATGCTTTGGTTATGGTTTTCACCCAACATATTACACTGAAGCTCGACATATTACACTGAAGCTAGCCTGGAAAGCAGAAGATTAACCACCATTAGAAGAAACCATCCTGGATGTGATGAGCTTCCTGCCACATATACACAGATACTAATTTCCATCAATTGCAAGATCTCACTGTTTTTTTTTCCAATGCAAGGAAAATAAATAAAATAAACAAAAAGCTAATGTTAACTAAATTTTCCATTTTTGTAACCTCAGTTATATTTTAAATATTTCTTCATTTTTCATTTTTCAATCTAATTTATTTTACAAAGCTTGTGTATTTTGATTGAAATGGTAAACACTGCACCCATCATCAATATTCAGATTAGCTGCAAAAAAACTAGTTTAATGGATTCTTTCTTTTTCCATTTTATTCATTGAAATTGCCTTTGAACTCGGCAGGATTTCACGATTAGAATAGAATTCATGTCACAAACTCCATTGCCTATTCAATGTCGTATTTTATTTTTGTCCTCCCAACTTTATTCATTGCCCTAGCATGATTTTCTTCAACGCAACCACCAACACTGTAGAAATTTGATGCTTCATCTGTGGATAATTGCTTGCAGAAATGTCTTGCTAAAATAATTATTCATTAAATGCAAAAAAAATCAGCTTACCTTTTTAATAGAGTCATTATAATGTAATAATTTACTATTATGTTTCACTGTAATACAAAAAAAATCTACTAATGGATATAATGGATATATTTCAGTTAAAATCTACTAATGGATATATTTCAGAGTTCTTGTTGACCTCAAAATGTCACATTGTTTGCACTAATGTTATTGTAATATCACTCGCAAATACTTGAATTCATTTTTAAACACTCAATTGTAAACCGGTGTACCATAATAAAATTAATGGCCTCTGTTATGTAGTATATTATACTTATGAAAGACGACTAGAGATAACCACCTTTTTGTGTGCTTCACCAAAATATCTCTTCTTGTTTTACAATACAGATAATATGCATTCAATCATTCCACTCAGACAAAAGCGCCAGTTCTCACCTCATGTAGGTTAGCCGTAATTCTTTGAGGAAGATGTCTTGATTTCCATCAAATAATAGTTGCTTCAGTTATGGTTGCTTCAATTCAAACACTGTAAAAATATTCTCTTTTTCACGAGTAAGGGTTGTGTTGATTTTTCTTCAATTATTGTTGCTTCAATTCAAACACTGTAAAAATATTCTCTTTTTCAGGAGTAAGGGTTGTGTTGATTTTTTTCCAGGTGGGGAAAAGAAGCAGCTCCATTTTAAACTGTAAGGGACTATCCACTAAGTCTGACATCGACCTCAGCATGTGTGTACCCATCTTGGTCCGCGTCCATGCTCTCAAAACATCACAAACACCATTCTCAGCTTCAAATCTTAACTGTATTTTACCCCAAGGAGAGGTGCCGAGATCGAGTCTTCGAGCATCTCAAATACTTCTAAAGTACACCTTGGAAATTATCACAGTGAGTACAATTATCTGTTTCCACATTGCCATCCAACCATAATAATAATAATAAATGTAACAAACACACATATCGTGGTTTCTGTTGTTGTTGCATGCATAAAGCTACGTGGCTCAATGGTTTTTCAAAGGCATGTATTTTATAATTCATCATCTACATGTGTTATACAAATTATATCGAAGGTGTTTGTAGCATGGGCGTTATTAAATATTATTCGATTATTTAGAACCGTGTCGATCCTGTCTTGTTGAACTTTATTGGCCCTTTAAATACGTGCCACTATTTTCCTCTTTGCATGTTGCAGACTCTGCTCAAGCTTACAATGAACAAAAATGTGGTAGCAAAGAAGAAGGGCATTGCAGTGATGTCGTTTCGTCCATCATCATCCGGCCATAGCCCAGGGATAGGCTACGATAATCCCACTAACACCAGGGTCTAGAGCCAGCTGGCTAGTCAGTTATATCTATGAGATATATTGTTTGTTTTTCAAGGTTATAGTTTTGTTTTTCCATCATGAAACTGAAACCTTTGCTTTTTCATCATGAAAACTATATCTTTGAACTATACAACACGTCAACTCTTACCATATCAGTGGCAAGGACTTGTTGCTTGCAACTCCCCTTGTTTATTTTTATTACAGAGCATGTAAAATCATTAATATCAAGTATGTAGACTTCGTATCTAGATCTACCTCTATTTAATTATGCATAAAATTTTAAATAATAAATTTATGTCGTAATTAATATCATTTTTTAAGAGATTGTTGACAACATCCTTGATACGGTTTAAAATAAGTTTCACATTGACTTTGGGTAATTTGCTATTTCTTTTTGCACTTTTAATCAAAATTTCATGAAAATACTCAATATTCTATTTTTTTTAAGTTCAAAAATAATTTTGTAATTTTCTACAAATCTTATTTCTAAATTTTGATTACCTCAATGAGATTTTATAAGATATAATTCCCTTGGTGTAGAGGGTTTTATTTTCGTTATTTATCAGTACTTAACAAATCATTAAAAAAAAAAAAAATTAAGTGGCTAGCCCATCCTTGTCATGGCTGACCCGACTATTCCCAATGTTGTAGGTCCCTTAAGTGGGGGGAGATGAGGGGGTAAAATCTCTCTATACAGTGTCTTCTAGCACATTACAATTCTCTCACAAACTAGTTTCGACTCATCCCCACACAATACCATTCTCCTCGAGTTTGTGCCAAGACATTAACAATTAAAAGCCTCCAAAAATCTATTAACTTGGAACACAAAGATTTTGCACATTGTCTTCCGGCACATTACAATTAAAAACTATATCTTCGAATTATAGAAAACGTAATTGTAACACAATCCATCTTTAAACTATATATTCAGATCATTAAAAATTGAATTCCACAACTAGTGTCAGCACTGTTATTGCAAACTATATCTTATCTTTTATTGTGTCTATGCTTGACGTGAGAAATTGTTCTTCTATAATTTTTTTTTTTTTTTTAAACATGAATAAAACTACATATTCAAATTATTTAAAAAGTATTAGATCTAAGACTTTTGTGATCCATAATGTAGATGGATGTCTTTCGGTTTAATCACATCATTAGGATTAGGATTAATCCGAAAGACATTCATCTATATTAAAAAAGTAATTATAACTCAATCCAACTTTAAACTATATATTCAAATTATTAAAAGCATAATTTTTTTTAATTTTGAAAAAAAAATAAACCTATAAATTGAAATTATTAAAACCTAATTGTAACAATCCATCTTTAAACTATATATTAAAATTTTAAAAACTTAATTGCATAGCCAGTGAATGGTTGTGATGGAGTGCAGAGAAAGCACATTTCTCTACACTACTAATACACAAAATATCTTAACCTTTATTATGCCTATGATTCACATGAAAAATCATTCTTTTATGATGTTTTTTTAATTTTGAAAACATGAATAAATCCATATATTCAAATTATTAAAAAACACAATTGTAACTCAATCCAACTTTTAACTATATGTTCATATTATTAAAAACTTAATTGCACAACATGAGTGAATGGTTGTGCAGGAGTGAGGAGAAAACACATTCGTACACGCAATCAACTTCTCCACGCTACTCTTGCAAACAATATCTCTAAGACTATAACAATTTCCAAAAGCATACCTCTCGAAAATTTCAAAAAACATTTCATGTCAATTCTCCACACTACTATTGCAAACAATATCTCTAAGACTATCACAATTTCCAAAAGCATACCCCTCAAATTTCATAGAACATTTCATGTCAATTAATACCCCTCCTCGAAAATTGCATAGAACATTTAATGTCAATTAAACTATTGTTGAGGTTTGTGCAATGAGCTTTGTGCGGAAAGCTTTCAATGTGTAGAAAGCTTTGTGTGAAAATAAATCATTTCTTTACGATGTTTTTTAATTTCAAAAACATAAATAAAATTATATATTTAAATTATTAAAAACATAATTATTTTTTAATTTCAAAATGGCTATGCTTACTTGTGAAATCATTTATTTACCATGTTTTTTAATTTAGAAAACATAAATAAAATTATATATTCAAATTATTAAAAACATAATTATTTTTTAATTTCGAAATGGCTATGCTTGACTTGTGAAATAGTTTTTGAAATGGCTATGCTTGACTTGTGAAATAGTTTCTTTACAATGTTTTTTAATTTTGAAAACATAAATAAAACTATATATTCAAATTATTAAAAACATAATTATTTTTAAATTTCGAAAACAGAAATAAAATTATATAGTAAAACCCCTTTTCAATGCCAACACACAATCTTCACACTCTCCAGCCATTTGACTTTTAAATTGGTTATTTTGATTTCAACTATTTATGTTTTAGCAGTGTCTTTGCCCAATGAAAATGAAAGAAAAAATCTTAACTATAAAAATATAAATGAAAGCATAAATAATAACTAATAGTTATTAATTAATTAGCTGCTAAGAGCTATTAATTAATTAGTTATATGGAATTAATTATGAAGCTATAAATGATAGGATCGCAATAGTAATAGAAAAATGGATAGCAAAATAAACTATAACTATTAATAAGTGTAATAATTAAACAACAACAATAGTTTAGTGAGACTATTACATTTTTATAATATTATAGCTATTACAAGGAAACTTTCTAACTTATAATACTATAGCAATTAACTATTTTCATTAATAGTTAATAACTAATGAGTTAAACTCCTCAACTATGATAACTATTACATTTAACTATTGTTAACTTGACAATTAATAAACTATTGTGCATTTAATTATAACTATTAATTCTTGAGCATTAATGCTTTCTTTTGATAATTATTTTATATGGACAACTTTTATAATACTATAGTCATTAACTTGATTATTAATAGATTATTGTGCATTTAATTATAACTATGAATTATCTCGCATTAATGCTTCTACTTTTGATAATTATTTTACATGGACAACTTCTTCGCGCAACAAAAACACAAATATTACTATTTAACAAAAATGTTCACACTTTCATTAATTGTTAATAATTAATGAGTTAAACTCTGCACTGTAGCTATTACATTTATGTATTATTAACCTGAATATTAATAGACTAATGTGCATTTAATTATAGCTAATAATTCTCCATCATTAATACTTTCTTTTGATAATTATTTTACATGGACAACTTTTATAATACTATAGCTATTAACTATTTTTTTTTATTAATAGTTAAATTATTAAGTTAAACTTTCTATTGCAATAACTATTACATTTGATATTATTAATTTGACCATTAATAGATTATTGTGTATTTAATTATCGCTATTAACTCTATGGCATTACACTAGTACAAAAGGTTAATTAATTACTAAAAAAAAGACTAAAATTTACATATAAATGACCATTTTTCAGTCGGTAATTTAGTAGTTAATTTACAGTATCTTATAATGCGACCAACTTTTAGCCATTTTTAACTAATAGTCTTTAATTGGCTATCTCAATTTTATTGTCTAGTAGTATATTTAATCATAAATTTGGTCATTAATTTAGTCATTGATTTAATCGTTAATTGTCACAATTAATGACCAAAAATACAACAAAATATATTACTATATGATGACATGAGAAAACCAATTAATGACCAAAATGTTGGTCGTGTTATAAGATACTGTAAATTAGCTACTAATAGTCATATATATGCAAATTCTAGTCATCATTTAAAACCAATTAATAACCAAAGAAAACTGAGTAAATTCTGATCGTATTAAAGGTACTGTAAATTAGCTACTAATAGTTGTATATATGCAAAATTTAGTCGTCATTTGTAATCAAAAATTTATCATTTGCAGTCGTCATTTATTTTTTTCAGTAATTTCATATTAATTATATAAACGATTAATTTAATAGCTTTTATTCATTTAATTTATTTTCATTAATAATCATTATAAACGACTAATTTAGTCGTGTATTCATTTTATATATGTTCATCATTAGTCAATATAAATTACTAGTTTAGTAGTTTTAGATTAATTATATGTGTTCATTATTAATTAACATAAATTAATTAATGTGATTTCGCGACTAATTAAAAAAATTTCATACAATGTGGATGCTCTTCTAATATGAAAACACAAAGTTTTATATGTTAATTACAATATTAAACAATATCAAGTGCAGCTATAAATAATTTTAACCACATAAATTATATTAAATGAAATGTCAAGTATTACAATATAAGTTTCCAACTTAATATTTGTTGGACTACAATTTACACATGAAATATTGTTTCATCACTTCAAAACATTATGCATTGCAGGTGAATTCACCAAATCTGAAGACTTGACCATCAATCTTTATGTGTGCGTCTTATGTGGGATATTGGCTCTAAGGGTATCACTAGACCGGTTCTCTTCTCTATCTCTTTTTGCATCTCTTTCTTCAATGTTATTGTTCTCCTCTTTCTTCAATTCCTCTTTCTTACCATCAATACTGAGTTCCTTTTACGAAAACAAAATTAAGTTACAATGCAAAGTGTAAGACATGAAATATGATGAACACTAGAATATAAACTAAAGTAGACTATGAAATATTTATACGACATATACCTCAACATAAGCAATGTCAAAATCATTTTTTCCCATAAAAGCAAGAAACTCGAACAAGTTTTCTTCACTTGGGTGATAGTGGCCACTATGTGGCCAGATTACCTATATAAACAAAGCAAATAAAACATCACCATAGAAAAAAAACACCTCAGTAACTTAGTATTCAACCTTCAAGGAAAGCTTAGGCACAATCATGTCAACTAAGTAACATGCTAAAAATATCAAGTTGTAGATAGCTTGTGAAAACAAATAATCTGAGGTGTGATGTCTAATCCTTATCGTTTTATTCGCAACAACATTTCATTCTCTAACACATGAATTTGGTCAAGTATATAAACAACATGTGCTCAAATAAAAACATGAAAGTAAACTTTTCTAACAGTGATGAAAATATTTTAACACAAAACAACTAAAAGGATTTCAATCAATATTGTGTAATATTAATTTCATCTTTAGGCTTTGGTGGTTGTTTAAATAGACATGATACCGAGTATTTTCAATATCATATTTAAAAGAAAAAACAAAATAAGAAGAAAGGTTCAAAATACAATCAAACAATAAAGAGAGGATATCACGGAATGGACATTGCAATTATATAAAAAACTATTTACCTATCCATCGATGTTTTGTCTAGCATCCCTAAAACATTTGCTTGCCCAAAATAACCATGAGGTGAAAGAATCACAACATTAGAAACCATAGGAATCCCTACTAGAAACATTTCCAAAGTCGATGGCTCAAGTGCCCAAATTATCTCCAACATCAAATGAATCATACCCAAGACATGCTCTGAATTGTCTCCCCATCCTTTTTCCAATCATGTTTCCTGTAACATGCCCACATCAAATTCAAGTAACAATCAAACGAAGGCATTAACATTTGTTTTTATCTTTTATATCTATAAACTTTGAATCTAATTTGTTTCAGGAACATATTAATTCATATTTAAAACCTTCCTTCCATGAGTAGGTATCAATCAAGTAGGACATCAGAAAAATCAACCTCAATGAGGTCCTCAAACAATTTTTACAATGTCAATATTTTTCTTCTTGTGATATCTTGAGTAGAAAAAAGAACATATCTGCAAAAGATAAAGCCATATATTTTTTATGTTCAAAATCTATATATGGTGTGTTCTTAGGCAACTTTTAAGATATTCCTTTGTCTTTACCAAAGCGAATTGTAGCTTGTTTAAACTTTGTATCCTTTCATTCAACATCAATTACTGTAAGATAAATGTCACACATTATTCTTTCCTATTTCTCAACATGCTACATATGATAAATTGAAAGTCACGTAAAATCAAGAGCAAACCCTTTTATAATCAAAACAAACAAACAAATAGTGCCTCTAATAAAACTTCACACCTTAGAAGTACTATGCCACGTGTTTAGGCTAAAGTTGATATTATTTTAATCATATTTAAGTCATATTTAATTGGATATTGGTATGTTTACCATGATGTAAATTTGGTGCTAAAATACATATATAAATACAGGTTATTATTACTGAAATTCAAGTATAATTCATAAAAATAACATCATTGCAAAGTAGTGGAGAGAGAAACATCTTCATAATTAGGATTCTCTGTTATAGTTTAATTTAACAGCTTCAAGTAAAAAAATTATTTGAAAGTAGAGTTCTTTGTTGCATAAAAAATAATTAATACCTGATAATATTCTCATGTTATGTGTCATGTGTTGATCAGTGGTTGTCATTGATGTCAACCCAAGCACCAAGGGCTACCCCGATCTTGCATATGAATTTTGACTTGACAAATTAGTCTATTTTAATTCAATTATATTTTGGATGGTTTCTACATGTTGATATGGTTATATATGGCATGCCACATAATTCTTCATGGTTTGAGAGATATTTGTGTTTGAATTTAGTAACCCTAGTTAGTGGGCTAAAACCCCATGGCGTTGTGGCATGACACTAATAACTGGTACTGGTCATTTAATTGTCCATAATTAATAAATGTTTAAGCTCCTAAAATCCCTCCAACGTTCACTTGTTGAATACCCTCTCAATCTAATAATTTATATAAATTGTGACCCTCATATCCTTCACAAGTAAGGATTTTTCTACTAATAACAGTTCATCATGTAATTTTCTCTATAAATTTTTTTCTACGAAGCTTCAGATGCTAAAACTAAAAACCCAATTGGGTGAAATCCCGATGAAGCTCAAGTCTAAATTTCAGATATTGGTTCACTATATTTTCAGTGATATGATCTGAGGAAGTTAGGGTTTTTGTAAGTTCCCGAATTTCATGTCAAACAGGTGACCTTGGGAAAATCGTCATAACTTTCTCTTTGAGCATTGGATTCAAATTTCGTAAAAAGTGACAAAAATAGGATGAATTTTAGTTTTTTGTATATCGTTTCAGGACCAAAGGTTTAAACAATGACACATGGCACTTCCTACAAGTTCGCTCCACTGAAACAATCTATAATCATGTCATCGTAGGATATTGGGAATAACTATTTCTTGAATAATCCAATGTTGATGAGACCTACATGGTTGGAAAGAGGACTCAGAGGGCTACCATAGGATGAAATTTCAGACCTTGGAGATCTACAATTACACATATACAACAGATTCAATATCGAGCTTCTAGAAAGCAAGAAAAAAATATGCATTCAAGGATCACTACAGTAAGGACAACACATCAACAGTAAAGGGTAAGTCTGCTACAACAAGGTATGTATGATTAGTGTTTGAATTTTAATTTGAATATCATCTCTGACATGTGTTTTTGTAGGACAGTGTAAGTATTTTGTATGTATGTTTGATTGGGTTTTGTTCATAAATGTTGAACGTATTTACATTTGAATTTTCAATATTTCTCTAACATATGGTTTATAGGACAGTGTAAGTATTTTGTTTGCATATTGGTTTGGGTCTTGCATGTGCAGGAAGGAGGAAAAAATAGTAAAATCAGACACATACTAGAAGGAAAATGCAACGCCAAAGTACCATTAATTGAAGCAAGCACAACAATACCTTAACAGTTTCTAGTGTTCAAAGAAGCAGTGTTAAGTCAAGTATCAAGTCGTGTCAAAAGTTAGTATTGTAAAAATCATCATTTTAAAATTGTAAAAGAGTCATTATTGTAAAAGATCCAATCTGCCTAGAGTTGGAGAGGCATTGTTGGGAGGTATAAGTGTCATTGTTGGATAATGTTATGGTTGGGTTGCAGGTCATAATGTGATTGGGTGATTGGTGTATTTCAAGAAAATCGTTGTGAATCATATTGTATCGTGGATCATTGTCCCTAGTATGGGAGTCCACACCCTTGTCTTATTTCTGATCATTATAGGGTGGCAGGGAGGTGCTAGGTTGGTGCATGAAGTCACCTATAGGTTGGAGCCTGTGAACACTTTAAGGTGGTAGGTTGGTCTAGGATGTTGGGGCATCCATTCAGTTGACTACTAAAGAAACCAGGGCGTTGGGGTGTCCTTCCAGTGGGAGCTGGAGAAGAATTATTTTCTAAATTTCTAGGAAGTTGTACCTTTCATTTCATTTGGGGTTGAAGATTAAAGAATTTATTAGAAAAACGTTCAGTGGTTTTTGACCCGGAGGGTGTTTTCCACCTAAAATTTACGTGCCTATTGTGTTCTATTATTTATTTTTGTTACTGGATAAAAATCAAGAATAATTGAAGATTAACTAATGCTTTTAAAATATTTAAAAGTGCTAATTGATAAGAAATATTGATTCACCCACCCCCCTCTCCCCCCCCCCCCCTTAGTATTTCCAACATCATGTGCATATGCAAGCATTTCACTAGCTTTTTCACTAACTACAACCATAAGGAGACTCGTGCTAATACCTACAACTTTCACAACAACTGTACTATCTAAATAAAGAATATTCTTGATATCCTCATAAATTTCTTCATCGACAGTTCCTAAAGTTGCCAATCCCAAACCCAAGTATGCACCATGTTGAGTTACCTATATAAATTACAACAAACATCTGTAATGGCTCCCTTCAGAGCAAAACATGCTGGAAAAATAGGGTGAATCAACTTTTTTATTATAAATTAGTGCATATCTACAAAAGAATGAGATACTTACTTCAAGATTTTCACTGTGTATGCTTTCATGAAGAAACTACTTGATCCCTTCTCCATGATTTACATGTATAATTCCCAAGGCATATAGGGCTCCACCCTCAAAAAAAGGACTTCCGCCTCCACTAGCACCATTCTAAGGAATATAAGGAGCCATCAAAGAACATACTTGTTGAAGATTACCCCTATGAATGCCTCCCAAGCCAGCTGTAGCACCAACTTTTTCCCAATTTGTGGCTCTGCTCAGCCATTCCTAGTAACACAGCATATCAAAAACATAAAATACTGCAATATAAAAAAAAAAATTCTGTAAGAAACAATTAAATGCGAACACAAAATTATTGTAAATATAAAAACACAGTTGAATCACCAAATTATCCCTGAGGAAAGTGTATGTAGTTGTTCCAGTGTGCATCAATGCATTGGCATAAATGGTTGCACTGTGGCATACATTATTGTGCATTTCAACATATTCTTTTATGGTTTTAATTATGAGGAAATATGGCTTGCACAAAATAAATATTGATTTGGTTTGAAAAATCTCTTGCATTTAGAAGTAGTAAAATTGACATATCTAAACTTTCAATTTTAATTTTAAATGTAAAATATAAATAAATAAGTACAAACCAAGCAATGGTAAAAATAGAAACCTATCCATCATTATCCCATCCCTTGGAAAAATAAAATTACAAAATTAATTGGAGTATTGGCAATACCGAAGGTATTTAAACAACAGTAAATTATATTATATGATTTACAAAATAAAATTGATTCACGAAGGCTAACAATGATAAAATATTTTGAGGGGGTCTTTAAGTAAATGGGCATGTTATTAAATAGCTAATCACTTTAATCTAGAATATGAAGTTCCCAACGTGACACGAGAACTTAAAGATCATATCATCTCTCTTGTGGTTGCCTAAAAGCGCTTGTAAGGGCTAAGGCCCACATTGAATTCGTGGTTCTGGCATGGTTCTGTCGTGTTTCCCACATGATTCCAGAAAGCACTCACACAATTTCACGTGACACCTTTTTTAGGGGAATTTTGGAACTGTTATTGGAGGATTGTGTTTATCCCTATGCGCTTCCAAGCTTGGGCTATTTAGGGAATATGGAGGTTTTAGTGCAAAATTCCTAGAGAACGCAGGAAAAAAGAATGGGAAATTAAGTGGGTCAAAGTAGAGGGAACAGTAGGAATCTTCCAAAGAGGGGAAGAATAAATGGAAAGGAGTAAAATCCAAAAAGACAAAAGAGACAACACACAAATGTAAAGATTTCAACAACCAATAAAGCCACTGTAATATTGACGTTCATGAAGAGAGAAGTCGTGAAAGTTTCATCTAGAGCTAGACCTGAACTAGTGCCTTGTCCTTTGGGAATATGGAGTCAAGGATGTTCTATATAAGCCTAATTTGTTGCTAAGTCGAAATTTGATGCCCTAGGTATCAAAATTCTAGCATTTACCTACTCAATGATAAATGGAGTTTCTTGGGAAAGATTTAAAAAGATTCACCAATAGGAACATGCATTACATGTTATGTATGAGTAACATATGCAACATTCATCTAGATAGCCTTCAAATTTTATTTTCAATAAATTAGGGCAAAAAACTAGCATAATTTAGAAGCAATAGTTCCATACATTAGACATTTAAAATGATAATATTCAACAAAGGGCACTTACAATATAACATGCAATATATCCATCCATTTTCCAAATAATATCTCCAAATACCATCCAAATTTAGCTTCCACACATCAAAATACATTCCAAGAATCTCCAATAGCCACAAAGAAACAAATATGATTTCCTCTAAGAGGCCCAAAATTTTCCAAGTGTGATGATGAGGTAATAAATTGAAATGATCTTCAATATATATGAATCCTACTAGATCGTATTATACCTAAAGAGCCCCTAAAATTGTAAAATAATTTACAAGTAGCCTCTAGTAACCAATGTGAAAATTAGACAAATCTCAATTGGAAGGGTCGAAATGTTAACGTCATCTAGTTATAAGCCTCTCTAATACTTGCATTGAGGCCTTCTTGTGTTATAATGTGTGAATAGGGCTTCTAAAATAAAGGCCTAAGGGTTGGCCCCTAGCCTTATGTGCAAGTCATCTCGTAGCCCCAAAAAATGGTTCTTGGGCACAATGTTAGGTCTCATGGGTCTCCAAGTGGTGAAATATTTCTTTCTGCTCCAAAATTGAGAGCGCTGAAGATGGTGCTTGACCTCCCATGTCCCAATGAATAATAAAAACCTCATTTTGGCATCCGATCAACTACCACATCATGTACTTGGAAATATAATTTGAGATGAATGGCTTGGAACTGATGTAATACTTCCTAGGAGTATAGGTAGGGAAGACATATGGGGAGATATTCCTTGGTCAAAGGAGATATACTATGGAGATTCTAAAGAATTTCAGGATGCAAGATTATAGACCCATGTCTACACCTATGATTACCAATTGGAGGAAGATAGATGCATCATAGGATGCAGTAGTGGAACCAACCTTGTATAGGCACCTCATTGAATGTCTCATGTATCTAGTCAACACAAGGTCAAACATTTGTTTCGCGGTAAACACTCTCAATCAGTTCATGGTGGAGACGAAGAGAGTACATCGGAAAAAAAACAAGACATGTATTGAGGTATCTATAAGATACAGTCAAGTATTGTTTGCAATATGATCGAGGTGATGTTGTTAGTTTTATGGGATATATAGATGCAAACTGGGAAGGAAGTTTAGTGGACCAGAAGAGCACCTCAAGGTGTTGCTTCAGTATTGGATCAGGGATTGTATTTTGGTGCAACAAGAAGCATAAGTCCATGGCAGTAAGTTCTACAGAGGTGGACTACATGGCAGCAAGCATGGCCACATGTGAAGCTATTTGGCTTTGAAAGCTACTATTGGGATAGTTTGGTCAACAATTGGATATGACCAGTAACTACTGTGATAATCAAAGTTGCATCAAGCTCTCTTAGAATCTGATGTTCCATGATAGGTTGAAGTATATTTACATCATATACCACTTCATACAGAAATTATGTACAATGTGGCTCATTTCAGCTATAATATGTTCCCACAAATCAACAAATTGAAGATATTCTCACGAAGGCCTTGGGTAAGGAAAATTTTGTATACTTCAAGGATAAGTTAAAGTGTAACTAGGTTCAGTCTTCATAATGACTTGTAATTATGAATTTATGTAATAAATAATACAAAGATAATAAAATGTATTTTGTAATACTTGCATCATGGGTTTCATGAGCAAGGAAGTTTTTATTATAGGTCAAATAATTATTCTCGATGTCTTTAGGGGTTGTCATCTTGTCATAAATGTATAATTCAGAGTAATGTATATGAATTAATGTTACACCTGTAAAGGACATTCATTGATGCAAAGTATGCCCCAAGACCTTGTCAATATGCTCATGGAATTTGGCTCAATGTGATGCATATACCCTTGAAACAAGTCAGCCTAAAATATGTTGGAAGAAGTCGGTTCACTAACAGTTAATCATGTCGGCCTAGAGAGGGTAAGACTGCCACTATAAATAAGACAGATATATGGCCTCATTGCACACATTCAAGTTTGGATCAATCTCTGTAATGAAGTTTGAGTTAAGGTCTGAAATGGATGTGTAGAAGGGTCTTATTATAGTGCAAGGAAAGGGCTCACATAGTACTTGTTCTTGGGCCTATCTACCTCAACAAAGGATCTGCAATCTCATAAATAGTAAGGACTACTATCAATGCGAGACTAATGTAATTCAACAGTCACTCGAGACTGTTATCAAGTGTTGTAATAAAATGCGGAGGAGTATCACACAGCGAGGACAAAGGGTCTTCAAGGTGTGTAAGATCTTGGGCCAATATACTTCGGATATCTCTTAAGGAAATGCACATCATAAGCAAGGAGACTCTACAACAAGACAAGGGGTATCGGTCTAAGGTATATACGATGTGAAGGAAAGACATAGTCTAAGGCATCAAGACAGAAGGATGAGAAGTCATCCCTAGGAGACGAAGAATGGGTGAAGGAAGGCAATAACTTGTCTAGGGACTGAGTTCCTCAGTGTTGGTGCAGAATGGTGCAGAACAGTGCAGAAAGGGAGATCAGCTTAAGGATCCAAGAAAGAGAAGTGACAAGGTATTGGGGGCATATTGGTGTCTAGGGTCTGTGTCATGGTCATGGTACTTGTAAATTGAAGATCTATAAGAATAATTAATTTCGGGTTTTCCTCTCCAAGAGGGAGAGGTTTTGGCCCTGGCTTGAAGAGCCAAAATTCTGTGTCTCTTATGTTTTGATAATTGACTTGATGAAAGACATAATAAGCTAATGAATACAAGATCTAAGTAATAGAAGCATAACAATTATAACACAAGAAATTATCAAGTAAGACAATTGAATTAAACTATTCCCTACAAAATTCTCAACACCTAGGATCTTGGGACATCATCATATTTATCCATGCACACTATCTTGATCCAACCTAGGATCTCGGGACATCATCCTTATTCCAAATAGCATCACCTTTTCTCACAGCTCTCTCTATATCACTTGCATATCTAGATACAAAGTCCCCTCTAGCTCAAATTTGCAAATTTGACTTTCCTAACTCCTTCCCATAACTCATATTGCAGTTGTTCGCCACACATAGTTGTTTTCCTAATTTTTGTAGACAAAACATTCACCGCACTGCTATTGTTAAAATTTGTTCCCTTAGTTTGTGCAAGCTTGGGACAAGAATAATTACACTTGTAACATTATAGATTTCACAAAGGGGAATGAATCACAAAATCCCAAATTGCATATTCTTCTAAGAAAAAAAGGTCCCCTTGCATAATTGTACCAATCCAACCATCAAAATGAGATTTATTCTATACTAGCAATAACCAACATCACAAATACTTCAACTAAACACAACCCCCTTTTTCAACTGCTCTGGCAAGGATTCTAGTGGCCTAAGCAAGCATGGATGCTTTACAAAGACACCTTACTAGGATGTTGTAAGTGACAATATTAGGTTTAACACCTCTATCTGCAATTTATCTAAAAGCTCCATCACTTCTAGAATTCTGCCTATTTTTCAAAGACAATTTGTGAGAGTCTTATAAGTAACAATGTCGGGAGTAGATCCCCTCTAAAGGATTTCCTTTAGAAGCTCCATGACATTAAGAATTTTCGTTTGCATTAAAAATTCCATTAATCAAAATGTCTTATGTAATATTGTTGGATATAGTACCCTTCTGAGGTATTTACTTGAGAAGTTCCAAGGCCTTTTCAGCTTCACCAACCTTGCACAGTCCTTTTATCAACATGATATAAGTAATGTCATCAACAACACAACCCCAGAATGCCATCTCATCTATTAGCTACAAAGCTTCATGCACTTTGCTTTCCTGAAATAACCTATTAATAAGAGAATTATAATTATTGCAATTACACCAT
The DNA here is from genome assembly GCA_034641835.2 of Pinus albicaulis. Lineage (NCBI taxonomy): Eukaryota > Viridiplantae > Streptophyta > Pinopsida > Pinales > Pinaceae > Pinus > Pinus albicaulis. The sequence continues at coordinate 41,129,898 of CM076581.1, read as the reverse complement.
GCAATGACATGTCCTCTGAAATTTTAAAAGCCACCTGCACTCTGCCTTCTTTTCAAACAATATTGATTGAAGCAACAATTGAACGCATGCATATTTGGCAATTCCATTTGAGATAGTGGAACACTAGAGAAAGAATGAGGGAGAAATGCCTTTATCAAGATGTAATGAATAAAATAATGTAAATAATGATTAATTAGTTAATTAGTAATTAGGCTGAAAGGGCATGTCTGATAAGACATGACCTTTCGTGAAGAGGCACCTGCCTAGGTATATAAGCAGGCCTCATTTGTAATTCTAAAATATATAATATCTCATTCCTCATACATTTTAATATAATATTTGTATTCTCAATGGATATCTTGATATTTCAAGTCTTCTGGAATATTTAACTTGAGAAGGAATTTTGTTCGCTTCATTTGGTATCAGATCAATTTGATCTTCTGGCCGCTCACCATTGCACAGAGCCACGCTCTCTGATCCGGGTCTTTGATCATCAAATTCGTCAACATTGTTGCCATTGAAGCGTTTCACTACCAAACTTTGGAGTTTCTCCAACTTGCCAGTAGGCCTTTGGCCCTAAGATATATATATATATATATATATATATATATATATATATATATATATATATATATATATGTGTATATATATATATATATATATATATATAAATAAAAAACTACATTTGGTGAGATTAGTCCACAAAATTAATTTATGAAAAATTTAAGAAAAAAGAAGAACAAAATAATTATATATAGAGAGAAATATAAAAAAAGAGGGGGCAAAGAATATAGTATTAAAAAAAAAAAAAAAAATTCAAAGATTATTTAAAAGGAAATAATAATCATAAACTCGTGGGCACCCACACAGTGGTCTGCAGCTGCTACATCCAACAGATCTAAACCGTCATACGAAACCCATGTTTTGTGTTGCACCCATCGCTGCCAAGAGAGCCTGCACCATCGTGGAGCAGCGAGCAGTTACCGTTTGAACGATTTTGTGCACACACCGCTGCAAGTCCTCTTTGTATGCACGCAATCCTCGCATTACCGCCTGTGTCATCACCACTTGTTGTCCGCAGCACCACTGCAATTCCGCCACCAACTCCTGCCACCATAACTCACGTTATCCACAGCTACACAATTTCGTCATCGTCATCCACTGCCCTGCACACATAGTTTCGCCATCTACCTTGCCGCCAAACACACGTCCATTCCCACCGAAACCTGCAAATCACTGTCCACTCATCTACCTCATTGCGACTCCGTCAAGTGTTGACTCTGTCATCCATGTTGACCCTTATCCTCTGTGCCCTCCATTGCTAAAGTAACGGCGTGTCCCTTTCGTTCTGGAGTTGTATCCATTCAGAATATATATATATATATATATATATATATATATATATATATATATATATATATATGTTAAATTAATGTTGAGTTATATAAAGGGTATATATAGTAACTTATAAAGTTATATAATAGGATAAATTTTGAATAAAGCTTAAGAAAAAAAAAAGTATTAAAGTTAAGCCAAATAAATAAATAAAAGAAGAAGTCATAAAAAAAACTTATTGAAAAAAGGGGTATTATAAAAAATAAAAATAAAAACCGAAGTTATCTTGACAAAATGGCATCCAAAATAGAACTAAAAGAGGGAATATTTCCTAAAAATTATAGTATGTATGTCTGTGCGCTAATTAAAATCAAAGGGTCACTTGCGGGAAAGGAAGTTCTCATATCTATCGATCTTACTCAAAAGAATAATTATGTTAGTACTAAATGTGCTAACCAATTAGTGATCCCTGAATCAAATATAATTGAAACAAATTCAATTAACGCAAATGAAAAACAATATGACATAAGGAATCTACACCTAAGTATTGGGGAGTATTCCTTTGTCTCTCAATTTACCGTTAAAACCTTATTTTGTAACGATAGTGATATAATTATGGGTTCGCTCTAGATGGAATCACTAGGGTCATTCGTCCTTAATATGAAAAAGAAGTTTTTGACATTTTCTTACAAAAAGAAAAAAATAAGGCTACAAGATGTCACAGTGAAGCCGAATTCAGTAACACCGGAAGACATGTTAGAAATTTCAAAAGTAATTTTTCAAGAAAGTAAAAAGGCGATCCAAAATATGCAAAAGGAAATTGACAAAATCACCACTAATAAGAATGAAGAAGTTGCTCGCCTCAAGGACCACAACGAAAAGTTACTAACGCAAATTAAGAAGCTAAAGAAGGAAAAGCAGTCATTAGAAAACAGGGTACAACAATTTTTCGAAAAGGATTCATCAGAACCTTCAAAAATAGAAATTCAAGTTGAAGAAAAAACAAACATTGATCCAGTAAATGTCACGACTCAAGAAGAAGACAAGAAAGTTGCAAAAGATACAAACCTAAATGTTTCAGTTCAGACGAGGAACATACTAAGTGAAGGTCCTGTAACCAACATCGTTGCCAAAATAAAATCAAAGAAATCAAAAAACCAAAAAATTTCCCTATCGACATCCAAATCACAGGAGCAGACAACTCGACCAAGCTACATGTTCAAAACAAAATCAACAAGTTGATATTCCGAAGAATACTAATGTCGATGCAATCCACTAAGGTGATAACAAGTCATTACAAGTTCCCAGTCATCGCAAGAGTCCACAGAATATTGATTTAGGATGGTCTGATCCATTCTCAGTGCAACAATTTTTTTATTCACTTAGAGGATCATATCAACTTGTATCGACAAGGATGACTGCCCCGAGACGAGAAGACATTCGTAGCAAGAAGAGAAATCTAGGCCTTTCATCAACAAGCTTTGAGGACAAAGCTTTTTGAGGAGGAAGGCAATGTAATGAATAAAATAATGTAAATAATTATTAATTAGTTAATTATTAATTAGGCTGAAATGGCATGTCTGATAAGACATGACCTTTCGTGAAGAGGCACCTGCCTAGGTATATAAGCAAGCCTCATTTGTAATTCTAAAATATCTAATATCTCATTCATCATACATTTTATTATAGTATTTGTATCCTCAATGGATATCTTGATAGTTCAAGTCTTATGGAATATTTAACTTGAGATGGAACTTTGTTCGCTTCACAAGACTTCTAACCTCAAACACTTCATTTCCATCCAAAAGCTCCCTCTAAAAGTCTAACTCAGTCAAATCGCATGTTAATATTTTTGGTTGTTTTCTTTGGGATGGACTCCCGAGTCCCAAGTTTGAGGTCAAGACTCCCAAGTCAAGAAAGTGGCCGGGAAATCCACTAGGGAAGTCTATGGGGAGCACTTGTCCCAAAGCTAACTCAGTAAGAATCAGTCAGTCTTGAGATTAGGGGAAAAGTTTAACACTAGTATAACATATTATGAAGACTGTTTATTTCAATTTCCCAATATGGAAGAGTATGTTGAGCCCACATGAGTTCCTATATCCTATTTCTCCATATGCGTCTTTGTGAGTTTACCCATTATAATGTCTTGCAAAAGACAGGAATAGTTTAGAACAGATAACTATTCTTGCATAACCGGTATTCTTGCGACACTTCCATACAAGCCACTTGTTTCCAAGGCCAAGTGGTGTCATTCTGAGCTCATACACTAGTTGAATCAATTGTGCAACTGATCATCTCACTGATGTAATTGGATACAATAAAACCTCCCCCTCATGAATAGTGCCCAGATTATTGTACCACTTGATAAACAGCGTTCAGTCACCTTTCCTTCATCAAGGAGACGTAGTACTTTAAGGATTTATGATTCCAAACCTAGCATTCAAGCACTCTAAAACAATTTATGGGGTGAGGGATGTTGTATTGCAGAGTGCGAATAAACCACTTGCCTAAAACTAGAAAGATAGAATAACAAGGGGATATTGTGTATCGGAGAAGCTGTTGAGATTTATGTTCTCGAGCATTGGATGTCTGTGTCAATTTTTTGGGATTGGAATCATGTTCCAAGGCGTCAAATGCTCATACACGTGAGTTTGAATACCACGAATTACATGGTATCACTAGAATCATTAGACTCGGTTATAATTCCTTCCATCCTTTCTAGTCCTTATTGTATATGATGTTTAAAATAGAAAGGAGGATGATCATAAATTTTCACGTCTAAATGGCATTTATTGAAAAATATTGGAACATAAGTCAAGATCGTTTCTCCAAAGTTCAAACATAGTGTCCTCACATTCTTGGACATAATGAAGATGTATCTCGTTTATAAATACCAAATGGTATGTGAATCAAAAGGCTACTCAAGAGAATTATATTTATTTGAATTTTAGCTATAACGCTGCCATTTCATCCAAGGATATTTTTGCAAAAAGAAGAACAATGGAAACATGTCACTAAATATGTAAGTATTATCTTTGGGTCTCACTTCAAGGCCTTCCATAATTTGAGCTATCTGGAAAGAATTGTGTAGCTATGTAAGGGTACCAAAAAGCTTAAATGGAGATTTGAAGTGAGGATGATAAACTCAGCTTCGGGTATTTTAAAATTCAGAATTTCGGTTGCTTGATAATTTTGTTGGCATATGGCTCTCCTTTCTCTTTCTGCACATAATGTTTATGTGAGGGGAGATCTTTCTCATTTTTCCTATCTACCTTCTTATCACATTCTTCCTAATTTCTTCTTTCCTTCCTTCCCTTGTGGATCATAATAGATGGGAGAAACAACAAAGTTCAACTAGTCATGCCAAATCATTTCAAATTTCACAACAAAGTTTCAGCTAACATAGAGTTTAAAATACTTTAACACTTATTTAGATGCCAAAAATGACCAGATTGTGGATATATTGCTTAAAAATGGTGCCAAAGAAGCTAGAATATAGATTATGAATGAAATGTATACACCTAACAAATTAGAATAGTTGTTGAAAATGTTATTTTCCAAGGAATGTGGGGTTTTCAACACTTGCATAAAACTGGAAAAAAACAGATACTTCCTAAGAGTTTCAGCGAGAGGTTTTTGACTTGTATGATTGACAGAGTCAATGGTTTTTATCACATGCATAGAAGAGGGTTAAGAATTGGGGGGAAATTATATTTTTGAGGAAATTCGACAAGCCCTGTGACAAAGCACATAAATGTAGCTTTTCATATGATTTAAAATTCAAGTTATAAATAAACATTTCATACAAATTTAAATTCAAAGTTGTTCTTTTACCTTCTTTTTTTGGCATCTTCCTAGATAGGATCATGTTTCAAAGTACTAATCCCTAGTGACAAGTACAAAAACTGTGTTATTAACGTTAGTAGGTCACTGCTTTCGAGAGAGTCACCTATTTCCTAATTCTTATCCAAGCACTTAACTAAGAGGGCACTGCACTAACAGGTTTAGGAAGTGCCAACTAATGAATGGATATTGTTGGTTAATCCTAAAGCTTGTTTTGTATATTCAGCTCAACAAAGCCTAGAAATTTCCCTCTAAGCAAAAGCACTGGTTGTATCATCTTCAAACAATCTAGGAGCCCTATACCAAGCCAAAAAATCCATTCTTCACCCGCTCATTGATTTTCAAAGACCTTCCTCTTGGCCAACAATGTCAATTCAATTTATGTGGGTTCCCCAGCCCAATGACCACTTTTGTAGTAGAATGAGTGTATTGAGCCCATGTTCTGGTAATTGCATATCTGCTACATTAGCCTAGGAGTGGACCTAGAGTATTTGCATCCAATTTCTCCCTAACACCATTTTCTAGAAGTCTAACCTGTTAAGTCATAAAATCCCTTGGGTCATTGAGTTCCAAACAACATGTCAATTATTTGGAGTTGAAATTTTATATCTCATATGAAATAAAAGTTTATTTAAAAATGCTCAAAATTGCAACAAATTTTCTTGGTATGGTGGTGCTCTAATCTGTGTCAAGTTGCCAAACTTCATTTGTAGATCCAGGTGAAATTAGAAATATGGACCTAGATCTAACACATTGCATTGATTCCTTGAGTTTGTTATGGGGGTTACTCCATGTACATAAATTGATTTCCCCCCTAGGAGTCAAATTTCCCCACTCGGCCCAGTCTTGAAAGGTTGAGGGGTTACCCCAACACAAGGTTGATTATGCTGAGTAAACACAATGAACTCCACAGATAATCTCCTCCTCATTCAAATGATGATAAATTTTCTTGAAGATCATAATCTCAATTTTAGCTAGGTTGACCTAGTTTTGTGGTCACTTAGACACTAATAAAATTATCCTATTGTGTCTTGTCTTATCTCCTGGCACTCATCATCCTAGAAGGGGATAAACCACTGACCAACAAAATGATGGATAGGACAATAGTCACACCCAACGAGGGGGCCTAACATTGAAGACTAGGTTTACATTGAAGACTAGGGGCCAAACCACAACAATAAGGATGGATTTATCATTGAAAACTGGCCTGGATTTTTGGACCTTTAATTTATGTTCCCTATGGTCTGTAAACCTGATGGGCATGGACATTTCTAATTCTTGGTGTAGCCCAAATAACCAATAAAAAATTTTCAGTTCAGGCTTCTTATTTTTTCTCATGGTGATGGCTTTAGCAACCCATTTTTTTTATAAAATACCATATAGATATTGTTATATTAATAGTTATGTGGAAGCATTTTATTCAAAATAAAACTACCATTCTGATAGAGTGAAAATGGAAATCTTTTTAAGACTACAAAAATCCCTCTAAGAACTATCAATCACTACTTATGATAGACAAATAGAAGATATGTTTCTCATAGACAATGATATGAGAAATACAACAAAATTGAATTATCAAACATTAGCTAGAAAATTAGAACTTAGAATACTCAACAGAGACTTTTTCAAATGTAGAATAAAATACAGAAACAAAACATGTATTTGTTCCTATCTTATTTGTGTTTTAATTTTAGGAGTAGGTATTATGAACACTATTTATCTTTCCATTATTACTTCTTGTAATCATGAGTCCCACTTACGTACTTCAGTGATTGGTGGACATCAATATAATTATTTCTCCATTATAAAACTTAAACATTGGACTTTATAATATCATGGAAAACATGAAAAGACAATATTGTCATTGAATTGGCAGTATATACTAACAGAAAGTGTTGATGACACACTTTTTATTGCAGGATAATCATTGTGAGATCTTAAAAGAGGATTTGAGCTTTAATATAAATAACCTGTGAGTCACAATGACTTAATATTTGCTATTCCAAACTTAACCCATGAAACATGAGGGCATATTTAAGAGGCCTATTACCACTGCGAATTGTGCATAGTTTATACTCAGTTACAGTTATAAAATGGATTCCCACCTCTTATTTCTCATCAAGTACTCGAAATTTTGACATACTTTGAAACAAATCATTTATCTGCTACAAATATTCTAGTTTATATGGAACCATATTCAACACTGGAATCATCATGTAGGGAAACTTTAGAGTTGAAGAAAGCTAAAGGGAAATAAAATTTACTTGAAAAAAATAGCTTCTCAGGTTCCTTTGGATGGATCCCATAAAGGAGAAATATCTTTGTATGTGCTTCTAAAACTTCTTAATGGTCCACTTTTCACTTGTCTTACGAAGTAGCAGTCACTTGGAGCAGGTTATGGATCTTTGCAATGTGGTTCTCAAGAATGTTGAACTCAATGCTGAATCACAATCTTCATATGGAGAGGATGTTTTGAATATGGGGAAAGAAACTCAAGCTATGCCTGAAATGGTGTCTAATGTGGCTTTAATTACTGAAAGGGAGAAATGTTCTACAACCAGATATGAAACTAAGAAGCATAAGGGTGATGAGGTCCTTGTGGGGCTTTGACTCATCAAATCATTGCTTGTGCAGTTTGACCATTTTATTTTTATGATGTGTTCGTTTACTTGATTTTAGGAGTTGGTTAGATTTATTTTGTTTAGGATAGATCTAAGAAATTAAATCCAATAATGATATTTTATAACAAAGGAAGATAGATCTCACTCTATAAGTAGAGGAGAACCTCCTCATTTCTACTCATGGTTGAATTGTGAGAGTTCTCCTCTCCTTGGAACTTAATGGAAATATCTTTTTGGGATCATTTTTGTTTTCGAGGGCATATCTATGTGGTGAATTTCTTTGATTTAAAGGTTGTTCTTTATTTATTGTTTCTTCTAGATCATTAAAGGCATTATTATGATTTTTCAATACTGTCATAAGGCTACAAATATCAATCCATTTGAAGGAAAACTTTGCAACTTGGAGGGAAGAAATCTAGAGGCTCTTCACAAACACTCTCCTTTTTTGATTTGGGGTAAATTTAATACTCCTTGATAGGCCATAATCCAAAGTTCCTTAGTATGGGTTTTTCATTTTATTTCATGCCATAGTCGATTTTGTAGTTGGAGACTTTCCCATTGGAGAAATCCATTCTAGTGGGGCAATGACTTCATAATTTTCCTTGATTAGCCAAGGGATTGATTTACCTATCGAGTTCTAACCTCTTTCCCTAATCCACAAACACTAGCTAATCGATTGAAGAAGGTTTTCTTCTTAATATCATATTTCCACTTGATTCCTCTTGACTCCATATCCCAAGAAGGATATTGGAACTAATCTTCATATCCCTCCATCACCTATTTCCCCATTTTTACAAAAAAAACTAAAGACATCCAAAAAATACGTTTCATTGAGGCTACCATTAACATCACCTTGTGCCTAATTGACAATGCCTTATTGATCCTAGTAGGGAAGCCCCTCTTGAGTCAAATAATAGACAACCTAAAGCGAGAGAACAAGTTGTTGAGATGATGAAGGGGGGCCTTCCTAGAGGTCCCCGTTAGATTGTGCATTTTGGATTGGGGATTTTATCACACATGCACAATTTGTGCAGAAAACAAGAAACAAGGTCATGTAAAATAGGTTTATAATTGTATTGTTCAGATACCAACAAATAAATTAACCTCCAATAGTCTACTTTGACTTTCTAGTTGGTGGGGGGCACCTTTCAGAGAGGAATCAGTGAATACTTCCTTTCCAGCTAAAAAACTTCATGGATAGATTGTCGTATCTTGCTTCCACCATAAGGAAAACAACTATTCTTATCAGGATTGGATGTGGATTTATGAGTATATGAAGAAGAGAATTAGCCATTGTTTTAACAAGTGGATCTCTATGGGAGGAAGGATGACCCTTCTCAAAAGTGTTATGTAATCTATGCCTATCTTTTGGATGATAGTGGCATATATCCAAAAAGGAATCATGTCGAAGATATAGATAGTTTCCATGAGATACATGTGTGCAAGGGAAAAGATGGAGAGAAGCATACCACTAGTGAAATAGCAGAGATTGGAAAGACTAAAAAAATTTGGGGGTTGTGGATTGAAACACACACCTATTTTTGCAAAAGTGCTAGCTGCAAAATGTCTATGGAGGATGTTATCAACCGAAGGTCCATGGAAATAAATCTCTTGAGCATAGAGAAATGGATAAGAAAACCCAGAAATAGTGTAGGAGGGGTTCAAATATGGTGAAAGGAATTATATAGGCCTACCCTATCATTAGAAACAACCTTGCATGGTTTATTAGAAGTGAAGAGAGTAGAAGAAATTACAAACCATTGGTTTGGAGGGGAGGATTCCACAAAATTCCCCCTGGAGCTAATAAACCACTTGCATTCACAAAGTTTTTTCCATCTTTCATATCTGTATAACATGCAGGTGTAATATTAGTGGTTAAAAATATGGAAAGAGGCAAAGCAGATGGGTATGGAAGGAGAATTAGTTGTTAGAGTGGAAATTCCTGTAGAAATTTGCTGAATAAATCACTTATTCATTCGAGATTAACCTGATCACACATCAATTTCGAATTGCATGCATAACACATAATCTCTTCTACGATTAATCGTCACATGCGGAAAGAATAGAAGCGACAGAACATCAATTCATCACACACATTTAACACAGTATGTATGGGGAAAGCTTATAGATGAAAACCCCTCAGTTATTTTGTATATTATATGGAGAGAACATGCAGAAATACATAGCACAATACTCCTCACAAGTACTCAGTATTATCTCATAAAGCTACACACAAACTAGCTTGGTTTTGAACAAGTCAAAGGTTCAAAACACATCCACTAATTGCCTGCCTCTATTGCGCAATCCAAAAGGATATTGGATGAGATCCAAGTTCGAATCCCACTGGCTCCAACTGTGCAATTCTCATTGGCAATTTCCTCCAAGTGTGGTGCAAATCTCATGCACAACTAATGTTACAACTGATAGCTATCTCAACCCTTTCATCTACCTCTTTCACTTGTCGCCACTGAACTGTCCATGCACTAAGTTAAACTGATGTGTTCTTTAGTTGAATAATGAGTTAATAATTAGTGAATTAAATAATATTTAATTCACCCAACTCATCTCTAGTGTATTATCTAGTTAAACTAAATACAACTAATTCAACTAGTTAACCAGAACACCATCTCCATTAATTGTCGCATCAACTCCACCGAACTCTGCCACTTGAGCTCTAACTGAAGTCAACCATGCATTAGCTCAACTAACCCATAGGAAAAGCGTAAATCCTTCTGGTAGCTGCATGCCCCACATACGTGGGTCAAACTGAAGTGCTCCAAGAGAGTAAACTGAAGTTTAGAGTCCAAATATTATTAAGGTTAAATAATATTTGACTGTTCTGTTTTTAGCCTGGCAGTCTAAAAATAGACTTCGACCTAAATGCTAAAAATAGAGGTCCATCTATTTTTACCAACATGACCAATCCTCCAAGAATAGCATACTGCAGCTCCCGGTCCATGATCCATATGTCTAAAAATAGACATAGTCTAAAAATAGACTTTGCGCCAGAATTTGCCTGCGGACCCACTTAGTGAAGGCGACTTCATTTCACTAAGCTCCATCATCTTGCTGCATTCTCAACACTCCCTCTCGGCAAGATATGGATTATCTGCAACCCCTATCCTGCCTCTGTGGAATTCGAACTTGCTCCTGGTGAGCGCCTTCATCAGGATGTCGGCATCCTGATCCTCCATGGGAACATATGAAAGCATCATGATTCTCCGCTGAACACAATCTCTGATATGATGGTACCCGATGTCGATGTGTTTGGACCTATCATGAAATACTGGATTAGCCGAGAGTTTAATGCAACTCTGGTTATCACAGTAGATCACTGTAGGCTCCAAATGCAACCTGAACAAACCTGCGAGGATCTTTCTCATCCAAATAGCCTCGCGTGCGTGAACTAACACGCCATGTCCTAAACCTACGCCGGGCGAGTGCCACGGATCTCGCACTGGCATGCCGGAAGGCGCTATCCCGACCCCCGTGTGACCCTCCCTCCAGATGTGCTCTTCCGGTCCGTTGGGCTCCCTGCCCAATCTGCATCAGTGAAGCCACAAAGCTTCACTCCATCCTCCTGTCTGTACCACAGACCATATCCCAATGTGCCACTAAGATAACGCAATACATGCTTGCCTGCCTTCCAAAAGAGTTTGGTAGGCTTAACCATAGCTTGCGAAAGTTAGTTAACAACATAGCATATATCGGGTCATGTATTGACCAGATACATAAGCGACCCCACCAACTGTCGATAGGCAGTGGCATCCACTACCTCTGCTGAAGTAGCATCCTCCTTCCTCCAACCACCAGGAAGAGGAGTATCAACAGGCTTGCAGCCATGCATGTTGAACCTCTCCAGAATCTCCCAAGCATACTTGCTCTGAGAAACAAACAGTCCTCCACTGCGCTGCCAAATCTCCAATCCCAGGAAATAATGAAGGATTCCCAGGTCCTTCATCTCAAACTCTCGTGCAAGATCCTCCTTGCATGAAAGTATCAACTGCTCATCGCCAGTCAAAATCAGATCATCTACATACAGTACGATGATCAACAGCTTCCCCTCCACCACAATCTGGTACAGGTTTGGATCCGCCTCACTCTTGGAGAATCCAAGCACGGTGAAGTAGCTGTCTATCCGAGTGTACCAAGCACGAGGTGCTTGCTTCAGCCCGTACAGTGCTCTCTTGAGTCGGCACACATGTGACTCACTGCTGAAGATCTCGAAACCTTCAGGCTGCTCTATGTACACCTCCTCCTCAATGACTCCGTTAAGGAACGCAGTCTTCACATCCATCTGATGAATGTGCCACCCCATCTGCGTCGAGAGAGCAAGGATCATCCGTATGGAAGAGTACCTTGCGACAAGTGCAAAAGTCTCCTCATAGTCAATCCCCTCGATCTGTGAAAAGCCACGGGCGACAAATCTCGCCTTGTACTTCTCCACACTCCCGTCAGCCGCCTGCTTCACCTTGTAGATCCATCGCGAACCCACCACTGATTTTCCCACCGGTCTTTGGACAATCTCCCATGCACTGTTCCTGACGATCGAATCATATTCTTCGATCATGGCATCAACCCATGCGGGTTCCTCCACAGCTTCCTCAAAAGAGGATGGCTCTGTCACGACACATTGACTCACAAGAGCCATGTATCCAGTGTACCGATCCGGTGATTGCCTCTGTCTGCGCTGTGTTGTAGGTGGTCCTACAACCTTCTCTGCATCTCGAGCCAGTCGCTCAGCTTCTGTAGTGCGCATGCGCCCTCTGATCGTTGGCGCTGCATGGTGGTTTCTTCCACCTCCTGAACTTCCTCTTGTGGCTGATCCACATCCGGAAGCTCCTCCTTAGGAACTAACAACTCCTCATCTGCATGCAAGTGTAGCTCCCTCTCAAGCGAACACTGCATGGCTTTCTCCTCTTGAAATTTTATATCCCGTCGCACAACAGTCTTTCGACTGTCTGACAAATACACCCGATAGTTGTGAGGTGTATCAGTGTACCCCACAAATATTCCAACCTTAGCAGTTGGATCCAGCTTCCTTCTCGCATCCTTCTTCACATGCATGTAGACAGGAGAACCAAAAATCCGCAAATGGGAAATATCAGGCCTCTTGCCAGAATAAGCCTCCTCTGGTGTACTCATGCCAAGAACCTTGTGAGGACAACGGTTCTGCACATACATTGTTGTATTGCATGCCTCAGCCCACAAGTGAAGGGGTAGGCCCTGATCATGCAACATCGCCCGTGCAGCACCCACGATCATTCTGTTCTTCCGCTCAGCCACCCCGTTCTGTTGTGGGTTATGGGGTGTGATGAGCTCTCTCTGAATCCCTTCTGCGCTGCAGAACTCCTTGAATTCAGCCGAGATGAATTCACCACCGTTATCACTCCTTAGAGCAATCACCTTCTTCCCCGACTCCTTCTCGACCAGTGCTTTAAACTCACAGAACTTCGCGAATGTATCGCTCTTCTTATGCATGAAGAAGATCTAGCACTTTCGAGAGAAATCATCAACAAAGATCACATAATACTTGTGCTTTGCTGTCGAAGCAACTGAGAAAGGACCACACACGTCTGTGTGAACTCTCTCAAGGATCGTCGTGGCGCGACTATCCTTCTCGTGAAAGGTGGCTTTCACAAACTTCCCTAAAGTACACCCCTTGCACTGATCTGACTGCGCAAGGGTGCCCTTAGGAAGCCCAGTAGAAATCTGCTGCAGGATCTTCAAGGCTCCATGTTGAAGGTGGCCCAATCTCTGGTGCCACAGTTCGCCCTCATCATCCCGACTCACCACTTCTCCCGCTTTGCATGCCATTGCTGCGCAGCCATCTACTTGCAACTGATAGAGGTTCTTGGTTCGAACCCCTATCTTTCAGGTCTCTCCAGTAGTCTTACTGCGCAGGAAAGCCTTTCCTTCGCTGAAGACCACATCATACCCCTTGTCTTCCAACATCGCCACAGAGATCAAGTTTTTCTTCAATCGAGGCACATGCATCACATCCTTCAATACGAAGGGTTTACCAAACTCCCTCTGAAAGGATATGGTACCGATACCAGTCGCACTGTATCTACCATCATCGCCCATCTCGATGTGCACGCCCAGATCTTTGTCCTCCAGATCTGAAAACAAATCTCGATCTCCCGTCATGTGGAATGACGCACCACTGTCCAAGAACCACACTGATCCCATCACACTTGAACCAAGCATGCGATCAGCAAAAATTCAAGCTTGAACTGTGAGGCCAAAGCCTCTCCATCTGCAGATCTTCCCGCTTGCTTGTTTTTCTTCTTCTTCGGACAATTTGTGGCATAATGTCCGTGATCATGGCAGTGAAAACACTTCACCTTAGCCATGTCTTGCTTCTTGCCCTTTGCACCGGAATGAGAAGTTTTCTTGCCCTTCCCCTTCTTTGCTTTGGCAGCCAAAGTGCAATTTTCTTCATCAGTTACCTTTGATGAAGATCCGTCCCTGGCAGTCCTCCTGATCTCCTCTTGCATGAGATCCGACCACAGTCGCTCCCATCCTGGCAACTTCTCCCGACCATTGACAGAGTCCTGATAGGAATGCCAAGCCTTTGGAAGACCAAGGAGAGCCAGGTCAACCAAGTCCTCATCATCGACAGTCACCCCCACACTTCCCAGCTCATCTCTGCATTGAGTGAACTTCGTGAGGTATTTTGCGATGCTATCGCCTTTCTCCATCTTGATGTTTCTAAGTTTATCTTTTAGCGCCAACTTCCTTTGGTCGCTCTTGCTTTGGTATTGATCCGTCAAAGCTTTCCACATTAAATATGGAGAAGCCTTTCCATGCAAGCTGGACACAATGTGATCCTTTACACCTTCCAACAGGATCCTTCGACATTTTGCTTGTTTCTTTTGCCATGCTTCGACAACAGCAGCATCAGTAGAAGTAGGCTTTGGAATCTCTTTCTCCATGAATTCCAATAGCCCATTATCATCTAACATAGCCTCCATGCGGTCCTTCCATGCAACATAATTCGAACTTCCTTCCAAGGCATATTCTAGTCGCAAACCGTTGAAAGACATTTTCGCCGTGGCACCAAGAACACAAATCTGCAAATTCGAATTTCACCACCAGCTGATAACTCAATCGCTTCCAATCTACACTAGAGAACAAATTATTTCCAAATTAGAGATTGACTACATGGGCTTTTACCAGACCTTTCACTTTCCGAAGAAAGATGAATCCGGAGGCTATCTGGCCCGTATGCAGGCTCTGTCCGAGGAAATAAGTTTGCAATCACCGTAATAGATCTCGACAATTAATATTGCTCCGATACCATGTAGAAATTTTCTGAATAAATCACTTATTCAATGGAGATTAACCTGATCACACATCAATTTCGAATTGCATGCATAACACATAATCTCTTCTACAATTAATTGTCTCATGCGGAAAGAATAGAAGCGATAGCACATCAAATCATCACACACATTAACACAGTATGTATGGGGAAAGCTTATAGCTGAAAACCCCTCAGCTATTCTGTATATTATAATGGAGAGAACATGCAGCAATACATAGTACAAACTCCTCACAAGTACTCAGTACTATCTCCCAAAGCTACACAAAAACTAGCTTGGTTTTGAACAAGTCACAGGTTCAAAACACACCCACTAATTTCCCCACCTCTATTGCGAAATCAAGGCTGGTCTAAATAGAGATCCAAGTTCGAATCTCACTGGCTCCAACTGCGCAATTTTCATTGGTAATTTCCTCCAAGTGTGGTGCAAATCTCATGCACAACTAATGTTGCAACTGATAGCTAACTCAACCCTTTCATCTACCTCTTTCACTTGTCGCCACTGAACTGTCCATGCACTAAGTTAAACTGATGTGTTCTTTAGTTGAATAATGAGTTAATAATTAGTGAATTAAATAATATTTAATTCACCCAACTCATCTCTAGTGTATTAGCCAGTTAAACTAAATACAACTAGTTCAACTAGTTAACCAAAACACCATCTCCATTAATTGTCGCATCAACTCCACCGAACTCCGCCACTTGAGCTCTAACTGAAGTCAACCATGCATTAGCTCAACTAACCCATAGGAAAAGCGTAAATCCTTCTGGCAGCTGCATGCCCCACATATGTGGGTCAAAATGAAGTGCTCCAAGAGAGTAAACTGAAGTTTAGAGTCCAAATATTATTAAGGTTAAATAATATTTGACTGTTCTATTTTTAGCTCGGCAGTCTAAAAATAGACTTCGACCTAAATGCTAAAAATAGAGGTCCATCTATTTTTACCAACATGACCAATCCTCCAAGAATAGCATACTGCAACTCCCGGTCCATGATCCATATGTCTAAAAATAGACATAGTCTAAAAATAGACTTTGCGCCAAAAATAGCCTGCGGGCCCACTTGGTGAAGGCGACTTCATTTCACCAAGCTCCATCATCTTGCTGCATTTTCAACAATTCCCA